>JACGWO010000004.1:8579154-8601145 GCA_034509735.1 Sesamum alatum
TAGAGAAAAGAAGAAGAAAAAACAATCCAAAAGAACACTATTGATTAGTGCTTTTTGGAATGTTTTAGTTCAAACCTTTCCAAAAGGTATGAACACAAAAAGGAGAAATTTTCAGAGGTTTTTGGAGAGTTTCTTGATGGAAATTTCGTGCAAGACATAGCATGCAAGTTATGTGAATGGTTTTGTGTAAGTAGAGTTGTTGAATTCAAAATTCAACTTCTCTTGTCAACTTCCAAAGTAACCTACATACACACACCATTATCTACATAACCATGCACCATTATAGCAAATAAAACCACCCACAAAAATCATACAAAGGCTGGTCACATGTGCCTCACATGTGGAAGATTTTAATTCTTCCTTCATTTGCTATAAATTGAATTTTTTTCCATGGACTAGGACTACTAGTCTTAGACTTTTATTTAATCTAATTAAATTAAGTCCAAACAAAGTCCATTGGGCATTAATTAATCCAATTAATCTCAATCTAATTGATGCCCATAAGTTTATTTAATCCAATTAAATAAACATAAGTCCGAACTCTAATTAATTGATCCAATCAATTAATTAATCGAAACCCGATAAATTAATCCAATTAATTTAAAGGTTCTAAGTCCAAAAAATTAACTAATCCAATTAATTAATTCTTGGACCATCCATCAAATGGATTTCCCAATAAATGATCCAATCATTTATTTTTCTCCTTGAATTAATTTAATCCAATTAAATTAATTCGCTTCTTCTAGAATTAATTCCAAATTAATTCTACCAATTCCATAGTGATTTGTGTGTGACTCTTTAGGTTCACCCTCAGCTAGACTTGGGCTTGTGTCCAACACAATTGGTTAAATCCAATTAATTAACTATTTTCCAATTAACCATTAATCGGAAAACGCCCGTCACCATGGGTGGCCGTCTAGCAACGGTCCATGGCACTAGAGACTAGGTGAATGTTGGCGTGAACATTTAGGCTCTCGATTACCATACGAGTACGGTCCTTCCATCATCCGTCTCCCGGTCTAAGTCTAGGGCATGGAATTTGGCGTCGGTTCCCATCCTGGACTAGACAACTATGCTCAATAACTCGAGACGCGTTTGCTCTATTGATCGACGTAGGAAACCATTCCCTACTCGACCAATCGCTGTGGCCACAGACTTAAAGAGCTTAAACCGTCTCAGAGCGCATAGGAGACTCGACTGTCATATACTGACAGGTGACGGATCCTATCTTGGAATCCACCGTCCTCAATACATATTCCGACTGCACTGGATGAGGCTTATGATGAACGTATCCCAGATACGGGCATCTCTTGCCAGACCCTAGATACAACCTTCATATGCATGTGACTGCCATGATTCCTCAAGTCCGAGGACTAATCTCGTACTATCGGAGCCGAGAATTCCAATCATACCGACTAAGCCTCCAAGGCTTCCATATGACGATTCCCGCGAGTCAGTTCAGTCAGCTAACACCCACGTCAACTAACCCACTAATATTGCATAGACGTCCAACGTCTGTCGCCGATGAAACACGGCACTCATCCAATGAATGCAATCCTTAGTGCAAGTCTCTGTAGGACCCTCGATGCCCTGTCTCGAGGTCCTCGACTTGGAACATTCCAGACCAACCCTCAGAAGTTGGTTTCATAGCTGCCATCCAATGCGCAGCCCAACTACATGGGTTATACAATTGGTCTGTGGGCATTTGTTGTGACGTTTAAAACATCGTTTAACGTAATCAGTAAGCACAACAAAACACATAGTGCCACGGATGAATACTTACTATATTCATCAAGTCAATAAAGATTGCTAAATAGTACCCAAAACCGCCAATCCAATTGGCTTTCTGGTCACCTATTCTAACAATCAATGACTTGGAGCCGTGTGATTCAACGTAGAATTAAAACTAGGTTTGAAACTCCATGTAACTGGAATATTCGTTTTGATGAGTTCATACGGGGTATGACTTGATCAGTAATGAGCTTTAGGGTCAGTGAGAGTTTAGTTGTTTTCCTAGTGTTTAAAGTGTGTAACGTCTTATTCATTTTCAATGAATTTAAGATGTTAGGTAACATTGAAACATGAACGTTGTTCACGCAATTCTCCATGAAAGGAATTGGATTCCTATATATAGGGTGCAACTGTCCAAGACTCAGTCAGGGTTGACTGATAAGGAAGCTTAGATGTTTGACATCCTCTACGTCTTTGCCGTAGGCAGCATGAGTATGTTGTTTGGTGCATTGGACTTGATGTTGTGTATGCTTTGGGCATAACGACGGAAATTGGGTTCGTACCAAGGAGGCAGTAGACTACTGTTGAGAACAGTCTTTAATACCTGAATAGGGATTAAAGAAGTGTTCTTGATGCACATTCTATGGAGAGTTGATTTTGGAATGCTATAGCGATACTAGCTTCCAGGATCATGTGAATAATATCTAGTTTCAGTATGAATATATATTCAAGCTTAATGGTAAGGTGGTGGCTTGGAAAGGTTTCAAGCGGGACACCACGATGGACCATGAAAGTTGAATGTATGGCAACTTTAGAAGTTGCTCCTTTGAGTGGTTTAGATGAAATTTCACATCCAATGGTTGGGTGTGGTGCCTAGCACGGGCTAGCCAGTAGTTACCTTGGAGGATAACAACATGGTTGTAGCGCAAGCTAAAGGACCGAGATCTCATCACGAATCCAGAAAAATTCTTAGACAATACCATCTTCTTGGAGCAATGGTATCAAGAGGTGACGTGCGGTTGGACCGCATCATCTTGGCAGAAATGAGGTAGACCCGTGGAACTGAGCCGGATTTTGCAGATTACTCATGCTCGGATAAGTCTGAGCGACATGGGTGATTGGCTTTAGGTCAAGTGGGAGATTGTTGGAATAGGTGACTAGAAAGCCAATTGCATTGGCGGTTTTGGGTATTATTTAGCAATCTTTATTAAAGTAATATTGACTTGATGAATATAGTAAGTATTTAACCTTGGCACTACATGTTTGTTGTGCTTATTGATTACATTAAACGACGTTTTAACATCACAACAAATGCCCACAGATTGGATAACCCATGTAGTTGGGCTACGCATTGGATGGCAGCTATGAAACCAACTTCTGAGGGTTGGTTTGAAACGTTCCAAGTCGAGGACCTCGAGATAGGGCATCGAGGGTCCTATAGAGACTTGCACTAAGGATTGCACTCATTGGATGAGTGTCGTGTTTCATCAGTGACAGACGTTGGACGTCTATGGAATATTGGTGGGTTAGTTGACAAGGGTGCCAGCTGACTGAGCTGACTCGTGGGAATCGTCATATGGAAGCTTTGGAGGCTTTGTTGGTATGACTGGAATTCCTGGCTCCGATAGTACGAGATTAGTCCTCGGACTTGAGGAATCATGGCAGTCGCATGCATATGATGGTTGTATCTAGGATCTGGTAAGAGATGTCCGTATCTGGGTTACGTTCATCATAAGCCTTATCCAGTGCAGTCGGAATATGTATTGAGGAGGGTGGATTCCAAGATAGGATCCGTCACCTGTCAGTATATGACAGTCGAGTCTCCTATGCGCTCTGAGACGGTTTAAGCTCTTTAAGTCTGTGGCCACAGTGATTGGTCGAGTAGGGAATGGTTTCCTACGTCGATCAATAGAGCAAACGTGTCTCGAGTTATTGAGCATAGTTGTCTAGTCCAAAATGGGAACTGACGCCAAATTCCATGGCCTAGACTTAGACCGAAAGACAGATAATGGAAGGACCCTACTTGTATGGAACTCGGGAACCTAAAACGTTCACGCCAACATTCACCTAGTCTCTAGTGCCATGGATCGTTGCTAAACGGCCACCCAAGGTGACGGGCATTTTTCCGATTAATCGTTAATCGGAAAATAGTTAATTAAATTGGATTTAATTGACCAATTGTGTTGGACACAAGCCCAAGTCTAGCTGAGGGTAAACCTAAAGAGTCACATACAAATCACTATGGAATTGGTAGAATTAATTTGGAATTAATTCTAGAAGAAGAGAATTAATTTAATTGGATTAAATTAATTCAAGGAGAAAAATAAATGATTGGATCATTTATTGGGAAATTCATTTAATTGTGTTAGAATAGGTGACCATGTAGCCAATCTTGGTAGGCAAATTGTAACCTATGTCTGACAATTTCAAGAATTTGATAAATCATTAATGAATAAGAAGTGAAATTCATTTGGCGTTTACTTTGTTTGTGTTCACTTTATCTGCATTATATTTCTGTTCACTACGCAAACAAAGCCCACGGACTGAAAATACATTTCAGGGACTGGGACTACGCTTGGAGGTAGGTCCATGAAATCAGTCCCGCCGAATCAGTCCGGAAATCTCCAAGTCAAGGAATCTCGAAATTGGGTACCGAGATTCCCCCTGAGACTTGCACTAAGCATCTGCTGTCGTATTTTATCGACGGGCGACGAAGGTCGTCTAAGCAGTGTTAGTGGGTTAGCCTGCTAAGGAGCAGCTGACTGATGTGACTCGTGGGAACCGTCTTACGGAGGACCTTGAGTAGGGTCGGTTAGGTATGACGTGTGTTCCCGGTTCCAACGGTACAGAACAAGTCCTTTGACTTGAGGAACTGCTGAGTTTACCTGTATATCAGGGTTGTATCTTAGATATGGTGAGAGATTGCCAAGAAGCACTTGAGTAGTCATAAGTCATGTCTAGTGCAGCTCTGGTGTACAGAGTGACAGTAGTTTTCAAGAAAGGATCTGTCTCCTGTCAAAAAGGTATTGACAGTTGAGTGTCACAAATGCTCTGTGTCTTGTCCTTAAAATCTGTGGCCGCAGTAACTGAACAGAAGGGAAGGTTTCCCTTGCGGCGTTTAGTAAAGGACAGACCGACACTTAGGTTCGAAATGGGTACCTGCATTTTCCGTGCCCTACACCCTAAGTGGTGAGACCGTAGACGGAAGGACAAGTGTACTGTTAGAGACTAAATGTTCATCCCCGTATATTTACCTAGTCTTTAGTGCCATGGACCGTTGCTAGATGGCCACCCGTGGTAATGGCCAAGTCTAGCTGAAGGTGAACCTAAAGAGTCACACACAATCCGCACACATTAAAGTATTTAATTTAGAATTAAATATTTGGAGAAATGGAATAATTAAATTAGATTTAGTCGGGCCCTTAATTTTCTTGGAAAGAATTAATTCCTTTTATTGGATAAAAAGGGATTTATCTAATAAATTAGATTTATTAGAAAATTAATTTAATAGGTTTAGAATAAATTTTTAATATATTTATTTATTGCCCTTGGAATATTTAAATAGGTTTTTGAATACTCCATTAAATTAAATTAATGGTTGAGATTAAGAGGAGAGATGGATGACTAGGTCAAATTACTACTTTGACTAGGTCAAATTACTACTTTGACTAGGACTTTGACTAGGTCAAAATCCTAGTCAAATTAGTCTTCCTAGAGTTGGAGTTTGAAGAGGATTAAACTCCTCCTCTATATATATTCCTAGCCCTTCACCTTTAGTGAGATGATGAATCTTGACACACACACACACACACACTAGAAATGGTGTGCTCTCTCCTCTCTCTCGTCTGCCTCTCACTCTCTTCCTCTCCAAGAAAATTGTTCTTGTTCTTTTGTGTTAACAATTGAACATAGGAGGATTAATCCCGTTAAATTAATAACGTGTGATTGATCCGTCCGCTCCAAAATACTTGTTCGTCGCTAGCACGAAGTACAAGATACGTGGGTGGATTGCGTGTCACGAATTAGAGGATCTCACATACGAGATCTTGGAGCAAATCGGGGAACAACGCGAGTACCGGTTAGAAGAGAAAAACGACGAACCGGTAGGTCTCTTTTTACGTTTTCGTCTTCTTTTATTTTACAAATCCTATGGCCTCCATGATTGCTATGCATGCTTATTTTAATTCATGAGATACACCGAACACCCGGGAATTTCAAGGGCACACCCCTTGAAACGTGTTTTGTTTATACGTATTATGCATGTTTAAATTCTTGTAATTTTAAATTTATACCGCGCTTCCGCATTCGCGCTATTCCCGAGACGATCCACACGCCTACCCAAGGCTTTCAGATTGATGGTCCAAGAATTAATTAATTGGATTAGTTAATTTTTGAACTTAGAACCTTTAAATTAATTGGATTAATTTATCGGGTTTGGATTAATTAATTGATTGGATCAATTAATTAGAGTTCGAACTTATGTTTATTAAATTGGATTAAATAAACTTATGGGCTTCAATTGTATTGAGAATAATTGGATTAATTAATGCCCAATGGATTTTGTTTGGACTTAATTTAATTAGATTAAATAAAAGTCCAATTCTAGTAGTCCTAGTCCATGGAAAAATTCAATTTATAGCAAGTGAAGGAGGAATTAAAATTCTCCACATGTGAGGCACATGTGACCAACCTTTATATGGTTTGGTGGGTGGTTTTATTTGCTATAACGGTCCATGGTTATGTAGAGAGTGGTGAGTGTATGTAGGTTGCTTTGGAAGTTAACTATAGAAGTTGAATTTTGAATTCAACAACTCTACATATACAAAATCATTCACATAACTTGTATGGCATGACCTTGCACAAATTTTTCCATCAAAAATACTCTCCAAAATTCTCTGAAAAACTCTCCTTTTAGTGTTCATAGCTTTTGGAAAGGTTGAACTTGAAAAACATTCCGAAAGGCACTAAACAATAGTATTGTTTTGGATTGTTTCTTCTTCTTCTTCTCTACTTTTATCTAGCAATAGATTTAGGGATACACTCTTCTATGGTGTGGTGTGGACAAATTAGAGGGACTCTAATTTGAATCCTCAAGTGAACGGAAGGAGAAACGGAAAGGGAACAACGCTAGAAACCGGTTCTACGTGTAATGATCAAAGGATGGTTTTCTTTACGTTTTTCATGTATCTTTTATTCATATCCTTTTAGCCACATGTCCAACATTCTTCTCCTCTTTATTCTATGCTTTCACAAACATCGAACGCCCGGGAACTTCAAAGGGAACACCCCTTTGAACCTGTTTTAAATTATGCTTTAAATTCACATTTTTACGCTTCTGTTGCGTTCCTGGACCGTACCCAATTCTTTTAGGTTTCCCCAAATTGCATCTGATCATAGGCTTCTCTGTATATAATGTCCGCAGAACTCCCCGAGTCTATAAAGACTCAATTGGCTTCGCAGTTAGCCACGGTGGCCGTGATTACTAGGGCATCATTGTGGGGGAAGATGACTCCCGCTCCTTCGGTAGGGCCAAATTGAAAGACGGGCGCACCCATCTTCGTGCTTACATCCAAGACTTCTTCAGGAGGTGTGGCCTCGGCTTCTCGATCTAGCGCCTTTCGATCCCTATGAGAGTCTCCCCCCATAGGTTCTCCTAGGTACATGCGTATGACTCCCTTCCGAGGAGGGTTTGCGTCCTCTAATGGCCCGGCTGGGGCTTGTCTACGTCCTTTCGTCCGGGGAGGTTGGGGACTAGATTACACCGGGGCTTTTCCCTGGTTCTGATCCTTTTTCTGGTAAGGACCTGTGCCTTAAGACTTCTCTCTGCAGACGAACTCTTGGAAGTATCCATTCTGGACGAGCCGCTCGATCTCGTATTAGCGATGTCTGCATTCCTCCGTGGAGTGCCCATATTCGTTGTGGAATTGACAAAATTTTTCTGACTTGAGCGGTGTAGGGTCCCTAGCTCTACGAGGTCGTATAAGCAGTCCTTTCATTTTTGCCGCTATGAGGGCCTGAGTGATGGGAGCGTTTAGAGGAGTATAGACTGGAACCCCTTTGGAAGGGGAGTTTCCTATCCCTCCCATCAGCACGGAGCTTCTTGGTGGATCCTTCCTCGCGCGTGTCCTTTCTCTTCTCGCCCCTTCCCTCCTTCTTGAAGGTTTGGGCCTATTCTATATTGATGTATTTGGATGCTCTTGCGAGCAGACTGTCAAAATCCAATGCAGGCTTCTTAGCCTGGGATTTGAAGAAATCCCCATCCAAAAGTCCTTGAGAGTAGGCGCTCGCTTTGACTTCCTGCGTGGCCACAACCACCTCCAAGGCGGCAGCGTTGAAATGATGCAAATATTCCCTCAAGGATTCGGAGTCCTTCTGGCGAACGGTGAAAAGGCTGAGGGAGGTCTTGCAATGTTTCATGCTACTAGCAAATTGGTGAAGGAACAGCGACCGGAACTCCTGAAAACTCCTCACCGAGCTGGGGCCAGTTGGTTGAACCACTGTTGCGCAGCTCGGGCGAAGGTGGTCACAAAGACTCGACATTTGATCTCATCTATGTACCAATAGAGGAGCGCAGCGTTCTTGAATCGTGACAAGGGATCCTGCAGGTCAGTGGTGCCATCGTACTCCGCAATGGCTGATGTCCGACAGTTGGGAGGAAGTTTGTCCGCCATGACCTCCTCGCTGAATGGGATACCGCCTTGCACCTCCAACGGGATTCTCATCATCTTATGTTGCACATCTTGCAAGCTTTTCTGCATGTGCTCTAGCTGAGCCTCGCACCGCGGGGGAGGGTCATCCCACGCCAGGGGAGGAGGAACTGGTTCCCCCTCCCGTAGTCCGAGGAACCTCTGCCCTGGAAGGGTCTCGCCATCTTCCACCGGTCCGGCACTGAGGGGACTCCCCAGGGCCCGGGGGCCATCGCCGCTAGGGGGAAGTGTCAACTGTTGCCATCTGCACCCATATAGAGGATATAATCATCTATTGGATGGTCACCATCAGTCTTGGGGATAACCTATCGGAGTAGGTGTTCGAGGGGGTACTGTCTCGCGAAGGGTCCGACAGAGGTTCAGAAGGACCGGAGGGTCCGGCCTCCCCATATTGGAGGGAGCCAAGGGGTCTCTAGACAGTACTTGCAGCGCTTGAGGGTCGGCAGGAGCGTCTGCCTTTGGCTAGCCCGATTTGCTGTTGGGAGTGTCGATAGTCCTCACGTCTTAGTTCTGTGTTCCCACAGATGGCGCCAATTGATGTGAGCTGAAAGAGCTCATTCTTGGGCTTGAACGGGGTGGCTTTTAATTTTCTGCAGGATATGAAACAGGAACCTGCAAAAACAACGTTAGTACTCTGAAGCTCAAGTCAATGAGCAGTTATGGAAGAACAAATATAGACGAAACGAAAAGAAGATGAAATCTTGTGAGTGAAGAGCATAAAATAAGCAGAGTATGTGTGAGAGAGCATGAAATCATGTATTAGAGTGCTAAAAAAATGTTACTTGAGCTATTCATATGGCTGGTATTTATAGAGGAAGAGTCATGGTTGGAAAAGACTCCTAGTTGTCTTGAACTCTGAAAGGACTACGTGCTGGCCTTCCCAGACTTCGGCAGCCCCTGGATTCCTTGAAAGTAGGGAGTCCGTTGAAGGGGTCTTTCGCAGATAAGGATAAGGGGTAGACCTTGTCAACCCTTATCCTCTCTTGGTGAGCTTGAGCCTCCGTCCTAGGCCTCTTTGTTGGGTGTCTCGCCCTAGGCCTGGGCCTCCTTGATAGGCCTTCTTCTCCAAGCTGGATTGGACTCCCTTCTTATTGGGTAGGCTTGGTCAGTACTTCCTTGGGCATGAGCCGGTGTCTTGAGCGGGCCTTCTCCTAATCATAGGTGGGCCTTTGCATAGGGCTCCCACGCCTTGATTCCTACAAGTATCTTTTGGGTTTCTGGGCGGTTTTGGGTTGGGTTTTTTGGCATATATCACTTTCTATAAGATGCATTAATTATTTGGTAGAGGACAAAAATAAATATTCACCATCTTATTGTTAATTCTCATACCAATTTTATTAAGTATCAAATAGGCCCTCTTGCCATAACCACCCATGTTCTCACACCAATTTTTTAGTATTTTTTTTTCTGTACAAAAACGCAATTACAGTCTAAAACCTCTCACAAACTAATACGTTAATATGTTTCTCCATAATTTTGGTCTTAATAAGAAACATGTAATTAATATGTTCTTTATTTTCTTTTTTCCTTTTCTGTTGTCTTCTATATATACTAAATATACAAAGAAACATTCTTTTTGTGTCTAATGTGGAAGTTATTTATGTATTTTTACAACAATTGCCTTTGTTTTCTTTTAAAATACATTTGTTGATTTCTTTCTATAAGATGAATTAATTATTTGGTGGAGGACAAAAATAAAAATTCACCATATTATTGGTAGTTCTCATAACCAATTTTACAAACCATCAAATATGCCCACGATAACCACCCATAAGACAAATATGCCCACGATAACCACCCATTTTCTTACCTTTTTTTGTTCCTCTACAAAACCCCAATTAAAAGTCTAAAACCTCTCGCAAGCTAATATGTTAATATGTTTCTCCATAATTTGGTCTTAATACGAAACATGTAATTAATATGTTCTTTATTTTCTTCCTTTTCTGCTATCTTCTATATAATATATATATATATAAACACTCATAGGCTATTGAATTTTAGGAAAAATTGCACTTTTGGTCCCACAGGATATGGCCTGTTGCACTTTTGTCCCGTTGTTTACGAGCTCAGCACTTTTGGTCCCGTCTCCGTTAAAGGTGTTAAGTTACGGATGATAAACCACATTTAAAAGTCAAATGTGGTTTTGTATGGTTTGAAACCACTAAAGTTCATGGAGATGGTATTTTTCAATATTTTGGCCCCAATTTGGAGACTCTCACTCTATAAAATGTATTGAATAGCTCAATTTAGCTAAGTTTATGTAAATTCGATACATTATAATCTGTAATTTTTTTGTTATTAAGGTCAAATTGAGTTACACACTACCATTTTCAAAAGAATTTGATTACATCATATTTCATTCATAAAAAGTATTGGGCATTATTGAATTTTATTACAGTAATTTTACCGATATATTAGAAACTAAACTAATTTTTATTAAATCAAGTATTATAAATTGATAGTCTATCTAACTACATAAAGTAGTTAGATAGACATATAGCAAGATCTCGTGAAATTGTTATTGACCCACGAGATTAATTAATATAATGAAAAATAACATAATTTTAATATTAAACTATACTTGCATTTAATTGAGTGTACTTAGATATTTCTACGTACGTATAACCAATTGATAATCATATAAATTGTTTCTTGTGTTCTCATATGTTATTATCTACCAATTGAACAAACATCACAATACATTTACAAGTAAAGATTTGAATTTGACGAAACAATGTATATATATATATGCTTTTGTGTATAAATTGCATATATGTGCATAATTGGCAAGGGGAAAACATGGCTAAATCTGTATATTGCAAACAATTAAAAACTTTTTTCGTTCAATGCACTCAGTTCGTTTTTTGCTTTTAATTTTGCAGTGCCATTATTATTATTTTTTGCAGTTATTTTAATTTTGCAATTACATAATTTAACATTTCACTTATAATACTATCGTTATAAAATTGCATATTATAATGTGTCAAATTTACATAAATTTAGCTAAATTAAGCTATTAAAATAAATTTTATAGAGTGAGAGTCTCCAAACTGGGGCCAAAATCTTTCAAAATATCACCTCCATGAACTTTAGTGGTTTCAAATCATAGAAAACCACATTTGACTTTCAAATGTGGTTTTCCATCCAAGACTTGACACCTTTAATGGAGATGAGACCAAAAGTGCAACTCTTTTGGTTTCTCTGGGACCAAAAGTGCAACTCTTTTGGTTTCTTTGGGACCAAAAGTGCTAAGCCCGTAAACAACGGGACAAAAAGTGCAACAGGTCATGTCCTATGGGACCGAAAGTGCAATTTTTCCTGATTTTTATTTTTATACGTAAAGATCGAAGATGTAAAGCACAGAAGCTAAAATTATCCACTCTAAACATATTTTCAATAGTAACTGACTTTTAAAAGGATTGATTACTACTGATATGCTTCATATATATATATATATACTAGAAACTGTGGCATGCAGTACCTGCGGGTATAATTTAGTAATGCTTTTATTTTATGGATTCATAATTTGTTCCTATATGCTAAAATTTGTCATTGCTTTACAACTTCATATACAAAAAATGCCTGATAACTTTTTCTAATGCATTAATTATCAATACATATTTTACTCAAATTAAATTCAAAATTTAAAATTTGTACAATATATGGTATATTGATAACGATGACTATATATACATGCAACATAAATACTAATATGTTATTACTATTCCAATTAACAATAAACTTAAATAAAATGGGAGTAAATTTAATTTTTGGGTACATATAATTGCATGGAATTAATTTTATAAGAAACTTAATTGAATAGTTAATTCCATTACATGAATTGAGAAGTTGAAGGACATTTTTGGTGTTATAATAATTTGGTCTAGTGGTATAAAAACTACCACCTTGTGTCTATAAGACCCCTTCTCTTTATAATAGTACTAGCTGACGTGGCACGCTGTTCCTGCGTGCATATAAAATAATATTATATACTCCAAAATGATTGTAAATATAAATAAGAAATATATATAAAAACCGACACATTACATTTAAAAAACAAGAAAAGAAAGAAAGAAAAGGAAAGGAAAGAAAAGAAACTAACTTTAGGGGTATTATTGTCACAACCAAAAAATCGGTGTCGCGGTGTCATAAACCGCCAATTGTGAGTAAGAAATGTCTTTTCTTTATATATTAGTATAGATATATATATATATGAATTTTTCTACATATTGCAGACTTATTGTTTTTAATTGTTAAAATTTCTATCAAATAGTAAGTGAATTTACTTATTTAAATTTGTATTTACTTTATCCAATTTATGCAATATAAAATCTCATTTTGAAAGTAATTAGGAGTTCTGGTATGAGATCAATACACTCTGATTGGTGATATTTAATTTCTATAAATACATTTTATTTAAGCTGAACATACGCCGAATATTGAGTTTTCAAATAAAAATTTATCGTGTAATCATGTGTTTTTAACACATTAAAAAAAATTATTAATAATATCAAGGGTATTATAGTGATATATATCCATACTATTATAATAGAAAAGGTATTATAATGATATATATCCATACTATTTCCATACTCAAGGGTATTATAATGATATATATATATATCTAGTCTTATAATAAATGGCGGTTATTTCATATATTTCAATTTTTTTCTCCAAAACAAAATTGAATTTTAAATTAAAAAAAATATATTTATTAGAATTGTCAAGGATACAAAAAAAAATAACTCCAAAATAATGTATTTTTCATACAAAAATAATGTTAATCCAATTTTGTCCCCACTGTATACAACAAAATTATGTGTAGATTTGTAACTAAATAAAAATTGCATAGCATGTCGTACATTAATAAAACAACAACATGAAAAATGAAAGGGAAAAAAAAAAAAGAAGAAAACCAAGTTGCAGTTGTACATTTTTTTAATTCTAATTAAATCTGTTATACGAAGAAAATCAAAACTCCTTCATTTTTTATCCTTGAAAATCCTAACAAATATATTTATTCAACTTAAAATTCAATTTTATTTTGGAGGGCAAAATTTTTAAAAAAATGTGATAGAAATATGAGATAGCCAACATTTATTAGAGAAAAAAAAAATATTTTTTTTATAATAGTATAAATAGATTACGCTCATCCATTAAGTGTTTTTTTTGTAAATTAATTTTATAAAATATTTACTTAACTCTTTTGCATTATATTACTTTCGATCACACAATTAACAAATATATGATTAATGATCTACTAAATTTCGATCTAAAATAGATCATATACTAAACTTGACCAAAGTACATAATATAAACACACTGATTAATATATATTAATACTTTTCTCATTGTTTTAATTTATTCACACATCGCTCGTGTGTGTACTACTAGTAGTTATATAAAGCAACTTTCTCAAGGGTACTTGCGTAAGTGCACTTTTAGTGGACCGTTTCGTCCACCGATTCTAACTATTAGATACTTGTCATGATTTTTAATTACGATCAATATTTATAATAAACGAACAGTTTAAAAAATTATTAGGTGTAGTTTCGAACACATATCGAACACGGCATCCTCATATATAAAAATATAAAATAAAAAAAAGTACACGATTGTGTGTCCGACACATTTCGTTTAGAAATTTTTTTATAATTTTAAAATGTTTTGAATCTTAAAAAAAAGGAAAAATCTTTTAGCTCAATAAAAAAGAAAAATAATTAATTCACTTCTCTCAAACTAAAAAATTGAGATAAAATTACGTAAAATTTGAGAGATGGTCAACTAATTTGGAAGATTAAATTTTTTTCAATGTCTACTTTTTAAAATAAACTGATTATGTATATTTTTTAAATTATGTATTTTGGCTAAGAATTTAGATGTGTGACTCGCTTATTTTATGTTTTATTTTATTAATTTTCATATTTCATATTTCATATTTTAATATTATGAAAATCTTAGAATATATATAATACAAAAATATATTATGTATAATTATATCAGTGCTCTATCATATCCTAATTTAAAAAAAAAATTCATATCATTGTATTCATATTGTGTCGTATTGTATCTGTATCCATACATTATATACCAAAATAAATAAATAAAGGGTTAAATACAGTTATCACCCCTGAAGTATTAAAACCTTCAAAAAACCCCCTGGGCTTCTAAATCCTTTCTTTTTTAAGTTTAAAAAGTCCATTTTACCCTTACTAAAAATTGTATTTTGAAAAATAATTAAAGGAATTTTTAAAATACCAAAACCACTCTTTTTTTAAACTTTGTCTATTTCTAGTTTCACTTGTTCATCGAACTCTTTTTATTTTCGTAATCCTAAAGTGCTTGGAACTCATTTTTTTTAGTTTCCCTTGTTTGTCAAATCAAATTAAAAATAAATTCATACATGCATATATATATTTATATATTTACTTAAACAAATATATAATTAATAAAACCAAAAGAGCTGATTATGAGCTAATAAGAAAATATACAATTAATATATATTTTTATATATATGGTAATTATATAAATTTGATAATTATATGAATGTATAAATTTATTTTTAACTTGATTTGACAAATAAGTGAAACTAAAATAAAATGAGCTCTAAATACTTTAGAATTATAAAAATAAAAAGAGCTCGATGAACAACTGAAAATAGAATTAGATAAAATTTAAAAAAAGAATAATTTTGGTATTTTAAAAATTTCTTTAATATTTTTTTCATAAAATAATTTTAGTAAGAGTAAAATAGAATTTTTGAACTTCAAAAATTAAAGATGTCAAAAGATCAGGAAAATTTTTAAAGATCTTAATATTTCAGGGAATAATTAATGTAGAATGAATATTTTAGTGGTAGTGACTATATTTAACCCATAAATAAATGCAAATGTCCCACTTGCATATACTTTAGGGCCAACTGAAATTCGTCCAATAAATATATACAAGCATATGACTACACACACATCTAATAAAGTTCCAGAGCTGCATAAATGCAAAAAGTCGGCATTGTCACGAATGTATGGGAAAACGAAGCCAATGAAAGGCCCCCACACATTAACAGGTCAACGGTCAAATCTACGCTCTCCTCAAACCTCGCCCCCACACAAAATTAACTCCCCACATGCTGGACCCCCCCCACCACCCACCCCACCCCCACCTTTTTCTTTTTCTCTCTTTCGCCTATTCCCAACTCCTCTTCCACCCCCACCATCCCCCACCCCCACCCCCCTACACACCACCCTCCACCCCCAAAACGCAACACACAAGAAGACACTTCTTCTATCCATGGCATCCGGGCCGGATCACCCCGACCTCTTCGACCTCCTACCCGACCCGATTTTCCTCCTCATCCTCAACCGAGTTTCCGACATCATGACTCTCCTCCGCTGCAGATCCGTTTCCAAGCGCTTCAACACCCTCGTGCCTCAAGCTGACACCCTCCTCCTCCGTGTCGACCGGGTAATTTCTGCCTCCGACTCCGCCTTCAACGACAGTCTCTCCTTCCTGTCAACCCTCTTCAAATCCCTCTTCACTTCCCTCCACCACCTCCTTTCTTTTTCCCCCTCCGGAAAACTGATCGAAGCCCGTTCGCCCAATTCCCCCTCCGAGATCCTCCGTGACTTCGACGCCATCAAGAGTCTTCGGATCGAGCTTCCCTCCGGCGACCTCCGCCTCGAGAAGGGTACATCCATCAAATGGGTTGCGCGATTTGGGAAGACCCTGCAGAGCTGCGTGATTCTAGCGTTTAGAAACAGTGGCGATTCGAGCAACGATAATGCCGGCGGCGGGGGCCTGAAAATGAGGGTGGTTTGGACGATTAGCGCGCTGATTGCGGCCTCCGCCAGGCATTACATGATGGCTGATGTGGTTAACGAGCAGCATTCTTTGTCCCATCTAGTTGTCAACGACAGGGACAACGAGGGAACTGTGATAATGGACAAAGATGGGATGAGAGAGTTCAGAGAAAGCAGCGAAGACGCCGCGGAGGAAATCAACAGCAGTGCCGTGTGGTGGCGGAATAATCGGACGACGGTGCCTGCTGTGGGAATGAGAATGAGGCACGAGCCCAAACTGGAGATATCCGGGGGGATGGTAATGGAGGGTGCAACATTGGTAGTGGTGAGGCCGGTGCACGACGACGGTAGGAGGAACGAAGCGGCGGATCACGGCGGAGATGACGGATTAGTGGCAGCGGCATTTGGGAAGGAGGGTGTGTATGCTGAGGCTGTGGAGATGTTGCTCAAGAGCAGGAGTTACATTCTTGAAATGAACTCATTTTGATCATGCAAAATTATTGGAAGATTAATGATGGGATGCGGACGCAACTTCTCCTCCAGGTATTGGGGACCAAACACATTGTAATTTTGTATATGTATAATATAGATGTTGGTATTTTCTATGTTTGTTGTTGTTTCAGTATCTAAGATTAAAAACGAAAAGAAAATACTAGTAGTAGTTCTACCTAGTATTTTCCATCAAACTTTGAACGTGAAAGGACTTAAAATCCTCTGGCTTGAGCGATGGAAATGCTGTAAACATTTATCCAGAATATAATGTAAATTACTGTGCATCCTGCTTCTCGTCGTCAATTCTCTTTTCTTTTTGATCAGTCTCTGGTTCCTTAAATCCTAGTGATCAATCATAACTCGGAAACTTACTCTTTCGAGTGTAATCAAGGATGCTTGCTGGGCATCAATGAAAAGCCATATATGCTTGCTGAGCATATATGCTTGGGGGGGAAGGTTGTTTGAAAGTCAGGTGGAGACCTCTCAATGGACAGGTAATATGAGGGGTAATACCAGACCCGTCATAATAACTAATATTCAGACTCGAACTCGATAATTTTATATTAGATTTAGATTCGGACCCATACGCATTGAAATAAGTGTTATGGGTATGGGGTTTAGACCCTAAAATACCCGTATGTATGGGTATTGAACGGGTAACATCTAAAAAAAACATTGAATTTGTAAATTTTTTATACATTAATCGGGTCGATTTATTTGTCATCTAAAATTAGTTAAGCTCGACTAACATATGAAACTCATAAGATTTGTTTGAATTTGAATTGTAAAAAATTCATGAAATTAAAGTTGAAAACATTTTCAAATCGATAAAAAAATTATTTCAATTTTAAAATATGATTTTCATACTTTTTCTTTCTTACTGTTCTTCAATCTCTGTTCATATTTCGAATGTATGTAGATTGTGTAATTGTTTAATGACGGTCTAATATTTGAGAAAAGCCAATAACATTGTTTATATTTCAACGATGTTCAATTTGTTACATGTTAAAAAATTGAATAACTTTTAATTTATTTTATCGATGGGAAGTTTATGAAATATTTTTATTAAATTAATTTGGTAATATGTTTTGGTGATATCGTTACAAAAAGAAATATATATATATATATATATGTATAATGTTTCATTTATTTTACCGTAGGTAAGACTCAAATTGGACCTAATTTTTGTGGGTATACCATGGGTAAGACCCGATAGGTATTGTACGGATAGGGTTTGGGTAGGGTCTATAAATAATAATTATGGGTATTTATTGAGTTCGGATCCAAATAGGATAATACCCACCCATTAAGTGAACTAGGTGGAGGTTCTTCTGGTTCAATGAGATGAAAGGCATTTAGAGTGGGAAAGGAAAGGGGAAGGGGAAGGGGGAAGAGGGAAGAGGGAGAGGGAGGGAAAAGGAAACATTTATTGTGTTTGGTTTTGTTTTTAGAGTGTTTTGTTTTGGTTTTGGAGACAGAGAGAGAACAACAAAAATAAATAAGTGTGTGTTAGAGTTACTGTGTATGTTTTGGTTTAATTTTAAATAGTGTAAAAAAATGTATTGTATGTATTGTATTGTATATTAGGAGATAAAAAATATTGTTAATTGTCAAATTATTTTATTTTTATATATTTTTATAAATATATATGTGTATATAATAATATTTATTTCTGTTGTATGTATTGTGTTGTATATTATGAGACAAAAAACACTGTTTATTGTCAAATGTCTCTTTTATAAATTTTTATAAATATAGATATGTATTGGGGATTGGGCCAAGTACTCCCAAAACATGCTTGGATTCGTTTTTTATAAGTATTTATATAATTTGTGTTTGGTTTTGTTTTTGAAGTATTTTATTTTGTTTTATGAAGATAGAGAGAGAAAAATAAAGATAAATAAGTGTGTATTAGAAATAAGATGTATGTTTGTGTTTATTTTTTGAGTTAATTTTAAATAGTATAAAAAAGATATTTTATGTCTTGTGTTGTATATTAGGAGGTAAAAAACATTGTTCATTGTCAAATCATGTCTCTTTTATATATTTTGTAAATGTATATATGTATATAATAATATTTATTTATTTGTAGGTGGATTAAATTATATAATATATTATTATATGGAGATTGGACCAAAACCTCTCAAAACACCCAGTAAATGTGTTTTGGGAGTAGACCATGTAATTTTATTAATTATTTTTTTTTCATTGTTTACTAAAAAAATAAACAAATTAATACTAGAATGATATTAAATAAGTTTAATATTTAAAATATAAACTGGAAACTTTATTAAGAAAAATATGCATAAGACAAGAACAGAAATAAAATACTTATTAAATGTCAATATCCCAAATAAAAGGAATCATTTTATAGATAAATTATGTGTATAGCTGATACAATAAATAAAAAACAAAGATGGGGATTTTTGTTTTAATCATTTTTGCCCTTTTACTTTTATGTTTTCGCGAAATTTTATACGAAAATAAAAATTAAATTTCGGATAATTCCAATTACATTTAATTTTTACTTTCCTCCCTAACCAACTATGCACCTTTTTATGAATTAAATCTAAAAGGCTCTTATTCTATTGTTGTGCCTATGACTTATCTTGCGATGGTGGCATCTGCAGTAGTTATATACGATGGATATATATATATATATATTATTTGCCCAGAAATAAAACATTTACTCATTTTCTATAATAATTATGCGCTTTTCTTCCTCTAGTCTTGGATTTTCATCTTGCCATATTTTGGAGAAAAATTGCAATTTTGGTTTCAAAGTATATGGTAATTTGCAATAGTAGTTCTATACTTTTTGAAATAGTCAATATTAGTCCTGCACTTTAGGATAACATTGCAAAGTTAGTCCCACAATAAAAAAATTACAACTTTTGCGACTAACTTTGTAATACTTGGGGCAAATTTTGGGACTAATTTTGCGATATTTTGCTAAAATGTGAGACTCATTTTATAATATTTTTTGAAGTGTGGGACTAACTTTGTAATTTTTTTTAAAGTATGAGACTAATGTTGGCTATTTCAAAAAGTATGAGACTAATATTGCAAATGACCCTATAATTTGGGATCGAAATTGCAATTTTCTCCATATTTTGTGTCGTTTGTTATATACACGTAAGTATATACACTAAATTTTTTAGGGTTAATTACACTTATACCCCCTCTGAGAATGTATAATTACACTTTCCCCCAAAATTTTTTTGAAATTACACTTACATCCCCTCCGAGAATTCTCTGTTTACACCTGACCCCATCTATTAGAGTTTGGACGAAAAATGTTCACGTCAACAAAAATAATTACACAAATTTTTCAATTTTTCCCATCATTTTAACAATCTCATGTATATTTTTGTACTTTATAAGAGGATAAGTGTAACGTATATGTATGGAGTGAGGCCAATATTATTATATTTTTTGCTTATAAGTACAAAATTATTGCACGAGAATGTTAAATGAGAAGTAAAATTAAAAATTTATGTAATTATTTTTGTTGAAATAAAACATTTTCCGCCCAAACTTTAACGAATGGAGGTCAGGTGTAAACAAAGAATTTTTTAGAGGGGGTGTAAATGTAATTTCAAAACTTCTTTGGGGGAAAGTGTAATTATGCATTTTCAGAGGGGGTCTAAATGTAATTAACCCAATTTTTTATATATGCTAATGGGGAAAATTGCAATTTACTCTACTATGATATTGCAAATGAGCAATGTACTCTCATATAAATAATAAAATAGCAATTTACCTCCCTATGTTTTTTAAAATAAAAAATTTACCTCCCTATGTTTTTTAAAATGAAGTAATTTACCTCATTGTCTTTGAAATAATTTACCTCCTTAAACAAGGAGGTAAATTACTTCATTTTAAAAAATTTAGGGAGGTAAATCGCTATTTTTTTAAAGGGTAGTAATTTACTCATTTGTAATATCACATGGGAGTAAATTACATTAAACCCTGCGCTAATGTGTTGATTTTTCGGCATTCTTATTTGTGTTGTCTTAGTAAGTTGAAATTTGAATTTCAAGGTTGTTGGTCGTGTTATTCATGCCATGCTTGTCTGGGTAATGGTTGATATGCTTTAGTAATTTTGATGCAGATCTGTGTGAAGGAATTTGGAGTTTTCATGCTATCTTTTATTACGATTTTAAAACACCACAACCACAATCAAACGCAACAACACGCCTTCAAAAGACCAGATTGTATAAAATAAAGGGATAATTTACATATATACTTTCTAACCTATGGTCTGTTTACACAAATTATTCTTATCTTTTTGAATAATTACAACATACACCCACTAGAATTATAAGCCATCACTTACACAAACCACCCATATTTTTTTAAAATTATACTTACACCCGTCAAAAGTATCGACATCATTACAAAACCACCCCTATTTTTTGGCTATTAAGGGTGATTTCTGTAATTATGCAAAAGACATGGATGGTTTATGTAAATAGACCATTAGGGGTGGCAACGAGTCGAGCTCGATTTTGAAGGGTATGGCTCGAGCTCGAGCTCAAGCTCGACGAGCTCGTACAGTTCGAGCTCAAGCTCGTAATTATTTGTATAATTTTTTTATATATTTATAATTATTGGTATAATTTTTTAATAAAATTATATTATTATAAATCATATATAGTATAGAATATGTATATATATAATTAATTGTTAGGACTTGTTAATTTTAAAAAATTAAAAGAGAATTACAAATAAATATTAAAAATATAACATAGAATTTATATATGTCATATTAAAAAAAATATTAAAACTTACTAAATTGTTGATTAAGTTTGTTGATTTTATTATTATTATTATTATGATGATGATCATCATCATCATCATCATCATCGTCGTCGTCGTCGTCATCTTTAGATTAATTCATGGGAATCACTAAGTTTTACTAAATTATTGATTAAGTTTATTTTTATATAAACTATAAAAGTTAAATGTATAAATAAATGTATAATGTATAAACATATAAAAATTCTAAAAAAAAAAAATATATAAAAAAATTAAAAAAAAAAAAGGAAAAGTTCGCGAGCTTAACGAACAGTGTATATGAGCTCGAGCTCGAATTTTTCGAGCTCGAGCCGAGCTCAAAAATCAAGCCGGCTCGCGAAGCTCGTGAGCCGACTTGACTCGCCTGCCACCCCTATAGACTATAAGTCAGGGAGTGTAAATGTAATTATTCCTAAAATAAATAGCTTGTGATTACAGTTCACTATACAATCCAACCCCTTAAAT
>JACGWO010000004.1:8601645-8969397 GCA_034509735.1 Sesamum alatum
ACGCCCGGGAACTTCAAAGGGAACACCCCTTTGAACCCGTTTAAATTTATGCTTTAAATTAACCTTTTTTTTACGCTTCCGTTGCGTTCCCGGGCCGTACCCGATTCTTTCAGTGGTATCAGAGCCCGGTTCGGTGTTGTGGCTATAGGAATTACATGTTATTATGTGTTAAGCATGAAGAACATGTTTAAATTGCTTTTGGAAAGCATGATTTATGGCTTTAATGCATGATAATATGTGTAGAAAATATGTGTTAATTTTGCTTTTGAAATTATGGATATCCATGCATTTTTGAGAATTGGATTTTCTGTAAATGCATGTTTAATTTCAGTTTTTATAGCAGAAGTTTAAAATAAAAAAAAAAAAAGTGAAAAAACGGTGCCGGCCGCCCGGCAGGGGCAGCAGGCGCGCGCGCGCGGCCGGCAGGCGTGCGCGGGCGTCCGCCCGTGCGCGCTGCTGGGCGTGCGCGCGCGCGCCTGCTGCTGCACGCGGGCGGCCGCGCGCGCTGCTGAGCGGGCGCGCGCGCGGCGCGCAGGCAGGGACGCCTGCGCGCGCGCGCGCGCGCGCACGGCCGTCTGGGACGGCCGGCCGGCAGCACTGTTTTGTGCCGTTTTTGCCGTTTTTCCGGAAAATTGGATTTTCCTGATTTCTGCTAGTTTTCTGAAATTATTAATTTTGGCATATTTTTAATTTTGGTTAAATTGGATTTTCTAAAATTATTTTTTTATGCCTTAGATTATTTTGGAAATGGTTTCCAAACAAAAAAAAAAAAATTGTACATTGGATGTATAGTTGATATCCATATTTTTAATTGCATTATTAATATGATATTTTCTGCATTTTATTATGTTTATTGTTTTAGATATTGGATATCTATTTATAAATGCATGGGATGTATTTATTTGTTGGCATGTTTATATTTGATATAAATGTGCTTTATTGTTGTTTATTTGATAAACAATAAGGATGATCACTAGCCCATTGACCTATGTATGGTTTATATTTTTGTTGGGTGAGGCCTGCGTGCCTCTTTGTTTTTCTCTTCTCTCTATCGTTTTTAGCCTTGGAATAATAAGGCTTTCTTCCTCTCTTTTAATGTACTCCCCCCGACTTATGATTGGGGTTTCTTTTAAGTTGTAATGAGAGTAGATTAGACTGTGAGGCTTTATTTTATTAAATGTAAGCTTCCAAGGAGATGAAGGTCCGGTGGACGGAGCCCACGGTGGAAGGTCAAGAAGAACAAAGAAGGATTTACAAGGCCCCATTAGAATGATAATGGGATGTAAAAATTGTAATAGTGTAGGCTTACCCTAGATTGACCATAGATCCACTGCGGGCTCAGTGGATCACTTAGGAACGGGCTTGTGATTATCCTAACAGGGGCGTGCTAGGCTTGTTTTGCATGTGTTTAATGTTTTAATGCTTTGATGTATGATGTGTTTGGAAATGCATTATTTACATTAAATGTTTAAAACTTGAGCATGCAAAGTACTAATAATGATGAGGTCTCGGTCTTAATAAACAATAACTCTCACTTGGATGGTCCAAGTAAATATTAGGCCCAAAATGGAATTAAAATCAAATGGTTTGATTATTCCAAGCCTTCCATCCATAGCAATGTAGTGAGGAAGCTACTTTCACCCATTCGTGGTCTCACGAGTCGTGGCACGTTTGGAATGAAAGAAAGCTGCACTGTTGTTATGAACGAATGGAATATACTCCTATTTCCCTGTCTCACGAGTCGTGGGGGGCGATAGTTGAGATATTCATTTGGTTGATGGGTCGGGCCTAACGCTAAGTAACATGATTCGCTTGGAGTCCTTGGGATCATGTGAAGAGGCGAGGCAAAATATCTTGGGGATCTCATTGGATGAGAATGGTATTGGATACCTCCCACAAAGCCTTTCCCATGTGAATCGTAAAAAGCGGGGCATGGAGAATTGCGTTTGTGGACTCCGAGCCCACTAGGAAATGGTTTCCCGAAAACCCTACTTGAGAGTGGTGGGCTTTTTTGAAGAAATAGTGGGAGGGGTTAATGACTAAAGACCAAGTCTTAACTTGAATTCTATATTATAAGAATCTACTAAATTTCTGCTTTACATTTTTGAATGTAGATGTCTAAGAATCCGCTCGCTGTAATTTTTTGAGACTAATAAATTTGACGGAACAAACTATAACGATTGGCTGCGAAATCTGAGGATTGTCCTAGATTTTGAAAACTAGGCTTACGTTCTGGATAAGCCACTTCCTCGGGTCTTGCCGGAGGGGTCCTCGTCAGAAGAGCGTTTGACGTTCAATGAATGGCAGGAGGACAACCGCAAGGTCCGCAGCATCATACTGGAATCCATGACTAATGAGATCCAGAAATAGTATGATCGGCTGGATGATGTCAGCTCGATAATGCTCCGCATGAAAGACGTTTATGCGGTACCGGACCAGCATATTAGATATGCTGCGACGAAGGCATTTTTCGGAGCTAAGATGACAGAAGGGTTTTCTGTACACCAGCATGGAGTAATGATGCTATCCCTAGTGGAGAAGCTCAAAGACCTCCGAGCTGATCTTGAAAAAGAAACGTACATCGACGTGATCCTTCAGTCTCTTCCTCCCTCTTTTGACCCGTTTATCGTGAACTATAACATGAAATGGGTTTGAAAAAGACCTTCATGAGTTGATAAACATGTTGGTACAGTACGAGGCAACGATTGAAAAGTCTGCGCCGTCAGTATTGGTTGGGGAGGCTTCGACCTCAAGAGCAAAAGGCAAAGGGGCCGGACGCTGGAGGAGGAAGAAGGGTAAGACAGAATCAGCCGCTGCAAAGCGCACAGAGCGCTCCTGTTGCCATGCTGGGCATGGGCAAAGGAAAGAGGAAGGCGGTTCGGCAGTCAAGGATTGCAAAAGATGTTTGCATATATTGTCGTGAAAAAGGGCATTGGAAGAGGGAGTGTCCTAAACTCCTCTCCAACCAAGGTACATTTGATTTGAGCTTTAACATGATTACTATTCTACTTCTTGGGTATTGGATACCAGTTGTAGAGCTCATATCTGCAAATGGTTTGCAGGAAATGGGAAGGAGTAGAAGGCTAAGACGGAGATGGTTCTAAAGCTAGGCAATGGCTGGGTTGTTGTTGCAATTGCTATGGGACCAATTAGGCTTAGCCAGTGATCATGTTAGGATAGAGTTGATAGGTCACAATTATGTAACCTAGCATGATCAAATTATGTTTTTTCTATTGTTGGACAATAAGGATTACATGTTTTTTGATCAATGAAAGCTTCTTTTATTTGACAAAGAATGAATATTCTTGTCTGCTAGGTTGTTTGCATAATTGTTTCAATACTATCCCATAATTAGATTATGAATGCTCAAAACAAATGATGAAATGGATAATCAAGATAAACTCACAGATTTGGCATGCAAAGCTAGGTCACATTCCTCTAGATAGGATAAGGAGGTTAGTAGATTCAAGGAGTCTAGAAATAGACAATTTGAGCCTGCTAGCTTGCAAGTCCTTCCTGAGCAGGAAGATGGCCAAGAAGCTCTTTGTAGGACAAAGTATGCTTGCTAGTGGTCTGTTGGATTGGATCCAGTCAGACATCTGTGGGTCACTGAGTACACAAGACCAGTAGAGGGTTCACAAGTCTAAGGGCCTTTGGAAGGCTCAGGGAATTAGATTTGAAGTGGGAATCAAACTGGTTGCAAAATTAACCTTCGATTGGATCGAGTGGTGTGTATTTAGTGTGAGCTCTTGATGTATTTAAATGGGAATGGAATTCTCACTCAGTGGAATTCTTCCTGGAACGCCACAATTGAACGGCGTCTCTGATAAAGGAGGAATCGAACCTTGTTGGACATGGTTCGATCGGTGTTTTCACTGAACTACCTTGGCCCATCTGGGCGTGTTCTTAAGACAGTGGCCAAGTTGTAAAACATGGAACTTTCTAAAGATCGTGGCCCAGACGCCATATTGGATATGGCATGGCAAGCCTGTATCTTACAAAGTACTTGAGTATGTAGGATGGTCTTGCATACGTCAAGGGACTAGTGGGAGGCAAACTAGGTCTGCGCAGGTTCATGTGTTGTCCTAAGGGAAATTGGATTTCAAAGGATAACCGGTGTAAGGAGTAGCTCCTTGAGGAATCAAGTAGAGCGACACCTCAGTATGATATAGCAAACATCATTTGTAATCAAGTTTTCCTACTGACTATATTCCAGTCCTCCTAAGGATGACCAGAATATCCTAGATACCTGAGAGGTACAGGTTTCTGGGTCAGTCCTGTCAATTGGATTATAATCCAAAAGACATAAGGAGAAGCAATGTTGGACATTGGATTGAATCAATGGCTTGGAGCCATGGAATTCGACATGGAATTCAAACTAGGTTTGAAACTCTATGTAACTGGAATATTCGTTTTGATGAGTTCATGTGGGGTATGACTCGATCAGTAACGAGCTTTGAGGGTCAGTGGGAGTTTAGTTGTGTTCCTAGTGTTTAAGTGTGTAACGTCTTATTCCTTTGGAATGAATTTAAGATGTTAGGAAACACTGAAACACAGACGTTGTTCACGCAATTCTCCATGAAAGGAATTGGATTCCTATATATAGGGTTAAGCTGTCCAAGACTCAGTCAGGTTGACTGATGAGGAAGCTTAGATGTTTGACATCCCCTACGTCTTTGCCGTAGGCAACATGGGTATGTTGTATGGTGCATTGGACCTGATGTTGTGTATGCTTTCGGCATAACGACAGAAATCGGGTGTGTACCGAGGAGGCAGTAGACTGCTGTTGAGAACAGTCTTTTATACCTGAATAAGGATTAAAGAAGTGTTCTTGATGCAAGTTCAATGGAGAGTTGATTCTGGAAGGCTATAGCGATACTAGCTTCCAGGATCATGTGAATAATATCTAGTCTCATTATGAACATATATTCAGGCTTAATGGTAAGGTGGTGGCTTGGAAAGGTTTCAAGCGGGACACCACGACGGACCATGAAAGTTGAATGTATGGCAACTTTAGAAGTTGCTCCGGAGAGTGGTTTGGATGAAAAACTACATCCAATGGTTGGGTGTGGTGCCTAGCACGTGCTAGCCAGTAGTTACCTTGGAGGATAACAACATGGCTGTAGCGCAAGCTATAGGACCGAGATCTCATCATGGATCCAGGAAAATTCTTAGACAGTACCATCTGCTTGGAGCAATGGTATGAAGAGGTGACGTGCGGTTGGACCGCATCATCTTGGCAGAAATAAGGTAGACCCGTGAGACCGAGCCGGATATCGCAGATTACTCATGCTCAGATAAGTCTGAGCAACATGGGTGATTGGCTTTAGGTCAAGTGGGAGATTGTTAGAATAGGTGACCAGAAAGCCAATTGGATTGGCGGTTTTTGGGTACTATTTAGCAATCTTTATTGACTTGATGAATATAGTAAGTATTCATCCGTGGCACTATGTGTTTGTTGTGCTTACTGATTACGTTAAACGATGTTTTAAACGTCACAACAAATGCCCACAGACCAATTGTATAACCCATGTAGTTGGGCTGCGCATTGGATGGCAGCTATGAAACCAACTTCTGAGGGTTGGTCTGGAATGTTCCAAGTCGAGGACCTCGAGACAGGGCATCGAGGGTCCTACAGAGACTTGCACTAAGGATTGCATTCATTGGATGAGTGCCGTGTTTCATCGGCGACAGACGTTGGACGTCTATGCAATATTAGTGGGTTAGTTGACGTGGGTGTTAGCTGACTGAACTGACTCGCGGGAATCGTCATATGGAAGCCTTGGAGGCTTAGTCGGTATGACTGGAATTCTCGGCTCCGATAGTACGAGATTAGTCCTCGGACTTGAGGAATCATGGCAGTCACATGCATATGAAGGTTGTATCTAGGGTCTGGCAAGAGATGCCCGTATCTGGGATACGTTCATCATAAGCCTCATCCAGTGCAGTCGGAATATGTATTGAGGACGGTGGATTCCAAGATAGGATCCGTCACCTGTCAGTATATGACAGTCGAGTCTCCTATGCGCTCTGAGACGGTTTAAGCTCTTTAAGTCTGTGGCCACAGCGATTGGTCGAGTAGGGAATGGTTTCCTACGTCGATCAATAGAGCAAACGCGTCTCGAGTTATTGAACATAGTTGTCTAGTCCAGGATGGGAACCGACGCCAAATTCCATGCCCTAGACTTAGACCGGGAGACGGATGATGGAAGGACCGTACTCGTATGGTAATCGAGAGCCTAAATGTTCACGCCAACATTCACCTAGTCTCTAGTGCCATGGACCGTTGCTAGACGGCCACCCATGGTGACGGGCGTTTTCCGATTAATGGTTAATTGGAAAATAGTTAATTAAATTGGATTTAACCAATTGTGTTGGACACAAGCCCAAGTCTAGCTGAGGGTGAACCTAAAGAGTCACACACAAATCACTATGGAATTGGTAGAATTAATTTGGAATTAATTCTAGAAGAAGCGAATTAATTTAATTGGATTAAATTAATTCAAGGAGAAAAATAAATGATTGGATCATTTATTGGGAAATCCATTTGATGGATGGTCCAAGAATTAATTAATTGGATTAGTTAATTTTTTGGACTTAGAACCTTTAAATTAATTGGATTAATTTATCGGGTTTCGATTAATTAATTGATTGGATCAATTAATTAGAGTTCGGACTTATGTTTATTTAATTGGATTAAATAAACTTATGGGCATCAATTAGATTGAGATTAATTGGATTAATTAATGCCCAATGGACTTTGTTTGGACTTAATTTAATTAGATTAAATAAAAGTCTAAGACTAGTAGTCCTAGTCCATGGAAAAAAATTCAATTTATAGCAAATGAAGGAAGAATTAAAATCTTCCACATGTGAGGCACATGTGACCAGCCTTTGTATGATTTTTGTGGGTGGTTTTATTTGCTATAATGGTGCATGGTTATGTAGATAATGGTGTGTGTATGTAGGTTACTTTGGAAGTTGACAAGAGAAGTTGAATTTTGAATTCAACAACTCTACTTACACAAAACCATTCACATAACTTGCATGCTATGTCTTGCACGAAATTTCCATCAAGAAACTCTCCAAAAACCTCTGAAAATTTCTCCTTTTTGTGTTCATACCTTTTGGAAAGGTTTGAACTAAAACATTCCAAAAAGCACTAATCAATAGTGTTCTTTTGGATTGTTTTTTTCTTCTTCTTTTCTCTACTTCTATCTAGCAATAGATTAGAGATATACATTCCATAGTGTGGTGTGGACAAATTAGAGGGATTCTAATTTGGATCCTCAAGTGAACGGAAGGAGAAACGGAAAGGGAACAACGCTAGAAACAAACCGGTTCTACGTGCAACGAACATAAGGTTGGTTTTCTTTATGTTTTCATGTATCTTTTGTTTACTTCCTTTAGCCATATGTCCAGCATTCTTCTCCTCTTTATTTTATGCTTTGACAAACACAGAACGCCCGGGAACTTCAAAGGGAACACCCCTTTGAACCCGTTTAAATTTATGCTTTAAATTAACCTTTTTTTTACGCTTCCGTTGCGTTCCCGGGCCGTACCCGATTCTTTCATTGATTCGATCCACTGTCCAACATTGCTTCTCCTTATGTCTTTTGGATTATAACCCAATTGACCGGACTGACCCAAAAACCTGTACCTCTTAGGTATCTAAGATATTCATGGTCATCCTTAGGAGAACTGGAATATAGTCAGTGAGCAAACTTGACTTCAAATGATGTTTGCAATATCGTACTAAGGTGTCGCTCTACTTGATTCCTCAAGGAGCTACTCCTCACACTAGTTATCCTCTGAAATCCAATTTCCCTTAGGACAACACTTGAACCTGTGCAAATCTAGTTTGCCTCCCACTAGTCCCTTGATGTATGCAAGACCATCCCACATACTCAATGCCATATCCAATATGGCGTCTGGGCCACGATTTTTAGAAAGTTCCATATTTTAAAAACTTGGTTACTGTCTTAAGAACATGCCCATATAGGCCAAGGTAGTTCAGTTAGACACCGATTGAACCATGTCCAACAAAGTTCGATTCCTCCCTTATCAGAGACGCCGTTCAATGGTGGCGTTTCAGGAAGAATTCCACTGAGTGAGAATTCCATTCCCATTTAGATACATCAAGAGCTTCCACAAAATACACATCACTCGATCCAATTGAATGTTAATTTTGCAATCAGTTTGGTTCCCACTTCAAATGTAATTCCCAGAGCCTTCCAAAAGCCCTTAGACTTGTGAACCCTCTTCTGTTCTTGTGTATTTAGTGACCTACAGATGTCTGACTAGATCTAGTCCAACAGACCACTGGCAAACATACTTTGTCCTACAAAGAGCTTCTTGGCCATCTTCCTGCTCAGGAAGGACTTGCAAGCTAGCAGGCTCAAATTGTCTATTCCTAGACTCCTTGAATCTACTAACCTCCTTATCCTATCTAGAGGAATGTGACTAGCTTTGCATGCCAAATTTGTGAGTTTATCTTGATTATCCATTTTATCATTTGTTTTGAGCATTCATAATCTAATTATGGAATAGTATTTAAACAATTATGCAAACAACCTAGCAGACAAGAATAACCATTCTTTGACAAATAAAAGAAGCTTTCATTGATCAAAAACATGTAATCCTTATTGTCCAACAATAGAAAAATATAATTTGATCATGCTAGGTTACATAATTGTGACATATCAACTCTATCCTAACACACTAATAGCTAAGCCTTACTAGTCCTATAGCTTCTATGGCAATGGCCCAGTCATTGCCTAGCTTTAGAACCATATCCGTCTTAGCCTTCTACTCCTTTCCATCACCTGCAAACCATTTGCAGGTATGAGCTCTACAACTGGTATCCAATACCCAAGAAGCAGAATAGTAATCATGTTAAAGCTCAAATCAAATGTACCTTTGTTGGAAAGGAGTTGAGGACACTCCCTCTTTCAATGCCCCTTTTCACGGCAATATATGCAAACATCTTTTGCAATCCTTGACTGCCGAACCACCTTCCTCTTTCCATTGCCCATGCCCAGCATGGCAACAAGAGCGCTCTGAGCGCTTGCAGCGGCTGATTCTGTCTTATCCTTCTTCCTCCTCTAGCGTCCGACCCCTTTGCCTTTCGCTCTTGAGGTCGAAGCCTCTCCCACCAATACAGACGGTGCAGACTTTTCAATCGTTGCCTCGTATTGGACCAACATGTTTATCAACTCATGAAGGTCTTTTTCAAGCCCATTCATGTTATAGTTAATGATAAACGAGTCAAAAGAGGGAGGAAGATACTAAAGGATCACATCGAAGTACGTCACTTTTCCAAGATCAGCTCAGAGGAGGTCTTTGAGCTTCTCCACTAGGGATAGCATCATCACTCCATGCTGGTGTACAGACGACCCTTCTATCATCTTAGCTCCGAAAAAAGCCTTCGTTGCAGCATATCTAATATGCCGATCCGGTACCACATAAACATTTTTCATGCGGAGCATTATCGAGCTGACATCATCCAGCCGATCATACTGTTTCTGGATCTCATTCGTATGGATGCTAGTATGATGCTGCGGACCTTGCGGTTGTCCTCTTTCCAGTCATTGAACATCAAATGCTCTTATGACAAGGAACCCTCCGGTAAGACCCGCGGAATAGGCTTATCCAGAACGTAAGCCTGGTTTTTGAAATCGAGGACAATCCTCAGATTTCGCAACCAATCATTATAGTTTGTTCCATCAAATTTATTAGTCTCAAGAATTACAACGAGTGGATTCTTAGACATCTACATTCAAAATGTAAAGCAAAGATTTAGTAGATTATCATAATATTGAATTCAAGTTAAGACTTGGTCTTTAGTCATTAACCCCTCCCACTATTTCTTCAAAAAGTCCACAACTCTCAAGTGGGATTTTCGGGAAACCATTTCCTAGTGGGCTTGGAGTCCAGAAACGCAATTCTCCATGCCCCGCTTTTACGATTCACATGGAAAAGGCTTTGTGGGAGGTATTCAATACCATTCTCATCCAATGAGATCCCCAAGATATTTTGTCTCGCCTCTTCACATGATCCCAAGGACTCCAAGCGAATCATGTTACTTAGCATCAGGCCCGACCCATCAACCAAATGAATATCTCAACTATCACCCCCCATGACTCGTGAGACAGAGAAATAGAAGCATATTCCATTCGTTCACAACAACAATGCAACTTTCTTCCATTCCAAACGTGCCACGACTCGTGTGACCACAAATGGGTGAAAATAGCTTCCTCACTATATTGCTATGGATGGAAGGCTTGGAATAATCAAACCATTTGATTTTAATTCCATTTTGGGCCTAATATTTACTTGGACCATGCAAGAGAGAGTTATAGTTTATTAAGACTGAGACCTCATCATTATTAGTATTTTGCATGCTCAAATTTTAAACATTTAATGTAAATTGATGCATTCCAAACACATCATACATCAAATCATTAAAACATAAAACACATGCAAAAGAAGCCTAGCACGCCCCTGTAGGATGATCGCAAGCCCATTTTGTAAGCGATCCAATAAGCCCCGCAGTGGATCAATGGTCAAACTAGGGTAGGCCTACCCTATTACAATATTTACATCCCATTATCATTCTAATGGGGCCTTGTAAAAATTCCTCCTTTGTTCTTCTTGACTTTCCATCATGGGTTCCGTCGACCGGACCTTCATCTCCTTGAAAACTTACATTTAATAACAACATAATCTACTCTCATTACAACTTAAAAGAAACCCCAATCATAAGTTGGGGAGTACATTAATAGAGAGGAAGAAAGCCTTATTATTCCAAGGCTAAAAACGATAGAAGGAATAAAAACAAAGAGGCATGCAGGCCACACCCAACAAGAAATTAAACCATACATAGGCCAAAAAAAGGGCTAGTGATCATCCTTATTGTTTATCAAATAAACAACAATAAAACACATTTATATCAAATATAAACATGCCAAGCATATAATAACATCCCATGCATTTAAAAATAGATATCCAATATCTAAAACAACAAACATAATAAAATGCAGAAAATAACATATTAATAATACAATTAAAAATATGGATATCAACTATACATCCAATGTACAAACATTTTTTTTTTGTTTGAAAATCATTTCCAAAATAATCTAAGGCATCAAAAATAATTTTAGAAAAATTCAATTTAACTAAAATTAAAATATGCCAAAATTAATCATCTCAGAAAATTAGCGGAAATACAGAAAATCAAAATTCTCATGAAAAACGATGCAAAACGGCCCAGCCGTTCAGACCGACAGACAGCCAGCCACACGCGCGCGCGCAGCCCGTCCGTGCGCACAGCGCTGCGCGCCCAGCGTGCAGTGGCCGTGCGCGCGCCCTGCCAGCACGCACGCCAGCCAGCGTGCAGTGGCCCCTAGCGCGCCCGGCCTGCGCGCTTGCTGGCCAGTGACCGGCCGGCAGGGCAGCATCTAGACAGCTATGCCTTTTTTCATTTTTTTCTTTTTTTGTAATATTTCTGCTATACAAACTGAACCAAAATCATGCATTTATAGAAAATTCATTTCTCAAAAATGGATGGATATCCATAATTTCAAAAGCAAAATTAACACATATTTTCTACACATATTATCATGCTTTAAAGCCATAAATCATGCTTTGCAAAAGCAATTTAAACATGTTCTTCATGCTTAACACATAATAACATGTAACTCCTATAGCCACAACACCGAATCGGGCTCTGATACTGCTAAAAGAATTGGGTACGGCCCGGGAACACAACGAAAGCATAAAAACGTGAATTTAAAGCATAATTTAAGACGGGTTCAAAGGGGTGTTCCCTTTGAAGTTCCCGGGCGTTCGGTGATTGTCAAAGCATAAAATAAAGAGGAGAAGAATCCTAGACATGTGGCTAAAAGGATATGAACAAAAGATACATGAAAAACGCAAAGAAAACCATCCTTTCATCACTACACGTAAAATCGATTTCTAGCGTTGTCCCCTTTCCGTTTTTTCTTCCGTTCACTTGAGGATCAAAATTTAGAATCCCTCTAATTTGTCCACACCACACCATAGAAGAGTGTATCCCTAAATCTATTTCTAGATAGAAGTAGAGAAGAAGAAGAAGAAGAAGAAGAAGAAACAATAAAAAACAACGCTATTGTTTAGTGCCTTGTGGAATGTTTTAAGTTCAACCGTTCCAACAGGTATGAACACAAAAAGGAGAGTTTTTCAGAGAATTTTGAAAGTATTTTTGATGGAAAAATTCGTACAAGGTCAGACCATACAAGTTATGTGAATGGTTTTTTGTATGTAGAGTTGTTGAATTCAAAATTCAACTTCTATAGTTAACTTCCAAAGCAACCTACATACACTCACCACTCTCTATATAACCATGAACCATTATAGCAAATAAAATCACCCACCAAATCATATAAAGGCTGGTCACATGTGCCTCACATGTGGAGGATTTTAATTCCTCCTTCACTTGCTATAAATTGAATTTTTCCATGGACTAGGACTACTAGTCTTGGACTTTTATTTAATCTAATTAAATTAAGTCAAAAAAAAGTCCATTAGGCATTAACTAATCCAATTAATCTCAATCCAATTGAAACCCATAAGTTTATTTAATCCAATTAAATAAACATAAGTCCGAACTCTAATTAATTGATCCAATCAATTAATTAATCCAAACCCGATAAATTAATCCAATTAATTTAAAGGTTCTAAGTCTAAAAATTAACTAATCTAATAAATTAATTCTTGGACCATCAATCAAATGGATTTCCCAATAAATGATCTAATCATTTATTTTTCTCCTTGAATTAATTTAATCCAATTAAATTAATTCGCTTCTTCTAGAATTAATTCCAAATTAATTCTACCAATTCCATAGTGATTTGTGTGTGACTCTTTAGGTTCACCCTCAGCTAGACTTGGGCTTGTGCCCAACACAATTGATCAATTAAATCCAATTTAATTAACTATTTTCCGATTAACCATTAATCGGAAAAATGTCCGTCACCATGGGTGGCCGTCTAACAACGGTCCATGGCACTAGAGACTAGGTGAATGTTGACGTGAACGTTTTACGCTCCTGAGTTCCATACAAGTACGGTCCTTCCATCATCCGTCTCTCGGTCTAAGTCTAGGGCATGGAATTTGGCGCCGGTTCCCATCCTGGAGCAGACAACTATGCTCAATAACTCAAGACATGTTTGCTCTATTGATTGACGTAGGAAACCATTCCCTACTCGACCAATCGTTGTGGCCACAGACTTAAAGAGTTTAATTTGTCTCAAAGCGCATAGGAGACTCGACTGTCATATACTGACAGGTGACGGATCCTATCTTGGAATCTACTGTCCTCAATATATATTCGGACTGCACTGGATAAGGCTTATGATGAACGTATCCCATATACGGACATCTCTTGCCAGATCCTTGAAGGACAAGCGGATCCATCCGGGAGCGCGAGCGGAAGCGAGAAAGCGAGAAATAGCGCGTAAATTTAAATCTAATTTAAATAAACGAATCCCAAGGGGTGTACCCTTGGGTGCTCAACCCGGCGCTCGATGTAGGATGTGTAAATATTAGATATGTATATTTAAACACATAGGGCATAGATATATATAAATCAATCAAAGCGTAATAAAATCGTTACCTTTAATTATTTATCGTGTTCTCTCGGCTACTTGCGTTGTTCCTTCTCCGGACTGCTCACGAAATCCAAACGTATGAATTCTCCAAAGGTGATCCACACCACACCGGAAAAAAAACACGTTCTTCTTGCTAGAAAAGAACGGGTTTAAGAAGGAATCGATTTAAGAGAAGAACACTATGAATTAGTGCTCTCTTAAACTTACTTTGTTTTTATTCTTGATTCAAAACCAAGTGAAGAACACAAGTGAAAGGGAGGAGGAGAAAACCGAGATTTAGAGAGGGAGAGGGGTTCCAATTTTTCTCTTCTTCTTTTTCCTAGAAAAATATAAATAATGAATCGCTTATGCTTGATGTAGTATATTCTAATATATATACATAATTAATGTGATTATTGGAATGTGTCTAGATTCATCCAAGGATGCCTAGATTCATTCCAATCAATCACCATCAATTATTCAATCAAGCCTAACAAAATTTATGGTATCATCAAATAATACCAAAAGGGAAGAGCTTGATTGGAGTTGATTTGTCTCTTTCCAAAAGAGATAAGTCAACATACCACCTAGCATGAAACATGCCTGATTTTGCTTCCTCCAAGGGAGCATCTCGGCCATGTTTATTAAGGGAAGAAGTCCAACTTCTTCCTATTCCAAAATAGGAATTATTTCTCCTCTCAGGTAAAATTTAACGGACCGGGTTTTATCGTAATCCAATTACGACGAACCCAACATTAAATCAAATTTAATGTCCATTTAAATTATTCCCGTTGATCTTTTAATCCAATTAAAAGATCCAACGTCTCAACTTTCCATATTTAATCGAAAATCCAATTAAATGAAGGCCCGATACAATATCGGCCCGTCTATCCAATGGACTTTCCCTTAAGTAATCCAATTACTTATTTATCCTTCGAGATCGACTCCAAGTCAATCTGTCAAGCTCCTCGGTGATTTGTGTGTGACCCTTTAGGTTCACCCTCAGCTAGACTTGGGCCCGTGTCCCACAAGGGCCTGTTACCATGGGTGGCCGTCTAGCAACGGTCAATGGCACTAGAGATTAGATGAATTGGTGTGAACATTTAGGCGCCGATTCCGTATGGGTACGATCCTTCCGTCTACCGTCTCCCGGCCTTAATCTAGGGTATGGAATTGGGCGTCGGTTCCCTTCCTTGACTAGGCATCTATGCTTAATACTCGAGACTAAGTATGCTTCATTGCGTCGACACAGGAAACCATTCCCTCTTCGACCAATCACTGTGGCCACAACTTTAAACAGCCTGAACGTGTCTCCGAGTGCATAGGAGATACCTCTGTCACATACTGACATGCCGACTGTACTGGACAAGGCTAATAATGATCTTCTTACAGAATGATCACCTCTCGCCAGATCAAAGATACAACCGTCCTGTGCACGCGACTGCCATGATTCCTCAAGTTTGAGGATTACTCCCGTACTATCGGAATCGGGAAAAACCAATCATACCGACCAAGCCTCCAAGGATTCTATATGATGATCCCCGCGAGTCAGTCCAGTCGGCTCGACCCCAGTCGACTAACCCATCAAGATCGTGTAGGCGTCCCACGCATGTCGCCGATGAAACACGACACTCATCCAATGAACACGACTCTTGACGCAAGTCTCAATAGGACTCTCGATGCCCTGTCTCGAGGTCCTCGACTTGGAACGTTTCAGACCCAACTCTTAATCAGTTGGTTTCATGACCACCATCCAATGCGTGGCCCAACTGCACGAGTTGTTATCCATGGTCTGTAGGCTTTGTTGGGATATAAGTTAAACACCGTTTTAACAAATGTGAAATGAGCGCAACAAAGTAAACACCAGAAGTGACAAATACTCATTTTATTCATCACATAATAATATTACATTTACATCGAGTTGTATAATAGGTTATAAATCGCCAAACCTATTGGATTTCTGGTCACCTATTCTAACAATCTCCCACTTGACCTAAAGCCAATCACACATTTACGTCAAACCCATCTTATCCAGATGCTAAGTATGGGCAACTTGCGACATAGGCTTAGTATGTGGATCTGCTATGTTTTCTGCGGAGCTGACTCGGTCCATCCGAACGTCACCCCTGCTAACCATCTCTTGGAGCAGATGGTAGCGTCTAAGAATATGCTTGGATCGGTGATGAGATCTCGGTTCCTTTGCTTGTGCTATAGCCCTGTTGTTATCGTATAAGATAACCACTGGCTCAGCGATGCTAGGTACTACACCCAACTCTTGGATATAGCTCTTCATCCAAACCGCATCCTTAGCAACTTTTGAAGCTGCTATGTATTCAGGCTCTGTGGTGGAGTCCGCCGTGGTAGCCTGCTTGGAACTCTTCCAAGCAACCACGCCACATTGAGTCTGAACACATAACCAGACTGAGACTTGGCATCATCGTCATCCGACTGGAAGCTAGTGTCGCTATAGCCTTCCAGTATAAACTCTCCACCGCCGTAGATCAAGAACATGTCCTCAGTCCTTTTCAGGTACTTCAGGATAGTCTTGACTGCACTCCAGTGTGCCTCCCCGGCACACGACTGATATCGACTTGTTACGCTCAAAGCGAAAGCCACATCAGGTCTAGTGCACTGAACAACATACTGTATGCTGCCTACGGGTGAAGCATAGGGGATGTCCAACATCCGTTTAAGCTCCTCATCAGTCTTAGGAGACTGCTTCTTGGATAACTTAATTCCATGCCTCATAGGAAGGAATCCTTGTTTTGAGTTCTCCATCTTGAATTCTTCAAGACTTTCTCAGTATACGAGGACTGGGCCATTCCTAACATCCTTCTAGGTCTATCCCTGTAGATCTTGATGCCAAGGATGTAGGATGCCTCACCCATATCCTTCATGGAGAATTGCGTTGACAACCAAGCTTTAGTGGTACCCAACATCGCAGCATCATTCCCAATGAGCAAGATGTCATCCACGTAAAGCACCAGAAACGCAACTGAGCTCCCACTGTTCTTCTTGTATACACAAGGATCGGACTCGTTCTTGATGAAATCATATCCCCGTATGACTTCATCAAAACTTATGTTCCAGCTTTGGGAAGCCTGTTTGAGGCCATAGATGGACCTTTGCAGACGGCAGACCTTCTGCTCTTCTCCAACAGTTGTGACACCTTTAGGCTGATCCATATAGATCTCTTCCTCTACGAAACTGTTGAGGAAGGCCGTTTTCACGTCCATCTGCCATATTTCATAGTCATACCATGCTGCTATGGTAAGTAGTATCCGAATGGACTTGGCCATTGCTACGGGCGAGTAGGTTTCCTCAAAATCGACCCCGGGTCGCTGAGTGTAACCTTTCGCCACAAGCCTGGCTTTGAAGGTTGTAACCTCCCCGTCAGCTCCAAGCTTACGTTTGTAGACCCATTTACACCCTACGGGTTTAACCCCTTTGGGTGGGTCTACTAGGGTCCAAACCTGGTTTGTACCCATCGAGTCCATCTCGGATTTCATGGCCTCAAGCCACTTGTCCGAATCGATGTCCGACATCGCTTCTCTGTATGTCTTTGGATCATTATCCAACTGACCGGTCAGACCCAGAAATCCATACCTATCAGGTGCATGGGATACTCTGGTCGACCTACGGAGGACTTGAACAATATCAGTGGGAACTACTAGCTCAGATGTCACTGTCACCTCATGGGGTACCTCATTTGGTTCCTCAAGGAGCACCTCATAGCGTCGACTATCCAATGGAAAACTCTATTCGAAGAACACTGCATTTCGTGAGACAAAAAGCTTTTGCTCGGAGGGATCATAGAAATAATACCCCGCAGTTTCTTTTGGATAGCCGATGAACCTGCATAAACTAGACCTTGAGTCCAGTTTATCTCCCAGTAATCTCTTGACATGTGCGGAGCAACCCCACACTTTCAAGTTTTGTAGGAGGCAGGCTTGCCATGCCATATCTCATATGGCGTTTGGGATACCTTCTTAGATGGCGCCAAGTTCAAAACTTTGGCCGCCGTCTCAAGAGCGTATCCCCAGAAGGAAAGGGGGAGTTCGGTAAAACTCATCATGGATTGGACCATGTTCAACAAGGTCCGATTCCTCCTTTTAGACACACCATTAAGCTGTGGTGTTTCCAGGGGGGTCCACTGAGAGAGAATCCCATTCTCTTTTAGATAATCAATAAACTCTCCACTTAAATACTCTCCACCTCGGTCCGACCGAAGGGCTTTGATCTTTCGACCGGTTTGGTTCTCTACTTCAAGTCTGTATTCCTTAAACCTTCCAAAGGCTTCAGACTTGTACCTCATTAGGTAAACATAACCATACCGTGAGTGATCATCGGTAAAGGTTATGAAGTACGAGTACCCACCTTTAGCCTGAGTATTTAATGGGCCATAGACATCCGTATGGATCAAATCCAACAGACCACTGGCTAGCGTGCTTTGTCCAACAAAGGGTTTCTTGGTCATCTTTCCCTTCAGACAGGATTCGCAGGTCGGTAGGTTGTCCAAATCGTCCATTTCTACACTCTTTGAGTCCACCAACCTTCTTATCCTATCTTTAGAGATATGACCCAACCTCGCATGCCATATCTGTGCGTTAGTATGATCATCGCGTTTTCGTTTGTGTTCTGCAGTCATAATCCAATTAGACTGTTGAAGTATGTACAGACTGTGGACCAATGTACCAAGCAGATGAAAAATACCATCTTTAATAATGAAAAAACCATTTTTATTGATGGTAAATTCATATCCCTCCTTATCAAAGACCGGGATGGAAACAATGTTTTTAATCATGCTAGGTACATAGAAACAGTCATTTAGTACAATCTTAACATGACTACTAATAGCTAACTCTAGTGATCCTACGGCCTCCACAGCAATGGCCTTGCCATCGCCTAGGCTCAATATCATCTCATCCTTGGTTAGCCTTCTGCTTCTTTGCAGTGCCTGCAAATCATTGCAGATGTGAGCACCACACCCGGTATCCAATACCTATGAAGCAGAATTAGTAATCATATTTACTTCAACCACAAACATACCTGGGTTGGAGAGGAGTTGTGGGCACTCCCTCTTCCAATGCCCTTTCCCTTGGCAATGCATGCAGACATCATTTGTCTTGGACCGCTGAGAACCATGGGCCTTCCCTTTCCCTTTGCTCGGTCCAACCGGAGCAACGGGGACGCCCGGAGCGCGAGCAGGGGCCGCAACCGTCTTCCCTTTGCCCTTCTTCCTCTTCCAGCGTCCGGCCCTCTTGCCATTCGCTTTGGAGGTCGAAGCATCTCCTATCAATACCGCCGGCGCCGACTTGTGGGTCGTTGCCTCGTATGGGACCAGCATGTTGATCAACTCATGAATAGACTTCTCAAGTCCGTTCATGTTGTAGTTTACAACAAACGGGTCACAGGATAGAGGAAGCGACTGGAGGATCACGTCAATGTACGTGTCATTGTTAAGCCCAGCTTTAAGGTCCTCGAGTTTCTCCACTAGGGAGAGCATCTTGACCCCATGACTTTGTACAGACGCTCCTTCAGCAAGCTTGGTGCCAAAGAATATTTTTGTGGCGGCATATCTAATATGCCTATCCGGAACCGCATAAACCTCGTTCATGCGGAGCATTATGGCGGAGACGTTGTCTAGCCTCTCATAGTGCTTCTGAATGTCGTTAGACATCGAAGCCAGTATAATACTGCGTACTTTCCGGTTGTCCTCATGCCATTTCTCGAACGTCAAACGTTCTTCAGGCGTGGACCCCTTCGGTAAGTCGCTCGGTGGCAGCTCGTCCAAGACGTAGCCTTAGTTCTCGAAACCGAGGACAATCCTCAGGTTTCTCAATCAGTCCGTGTAGTTCGTTCCGTTGAATTTTTTAGTCTCGAGAATCATGGTTAATGGGTTCTTAGACATATCTACATTATTGAAAATGTAAAGCAGAAATCAACAGATGATGGTAATATTATTGTTCAACTTGAAGACTTGGTCTTTTAGTCTTTAACCCTCCCACTATTTATATGAAAGTCCACCACTCTCAAGCGGAGTTTCGGGAAACCATTTCCTAGTGGGCTTGGGATCCACAAGCGTAATCTCCATGCCCCGCTTTTACGATTCACATGAAGAAGACCTCGTGGGCGATATCCAGTATCATTCTCATCCAATGAGATTCCCAAGATATTTTGCCTCACATATTCACATGATTCTTAGGACTCCAAGCGAACCATGTTACTTAGTGTTGGGCTGACCTATCAACCAAATCATGCCTCAAACTGTCGCCTCAGACAGGGAGACAGCGAGCGCAGTCTTTTTGTTCACAACAATGGTGCAGCTTTCCCCTAGTCCAAGTGTGCCACGACTCGTGAGAGCACACTTGGGTAGTGGTAGCTTCCTCACCACATTGCTGTGGATGGAAGGCTCGGACAGATCAAAATACCATTTTGATCCAAGTCCGTTCTGGGCCCAATATTTAATTTGGTCCAACCAAATGAGAGTTTGTGTGTGACCGAGACCGCATCACTTTATTATGTTTTAGCATGCATAAATGTCCAATATTTAAAGCGATAAATAAATACGCCGCATGCAGAAAACATAGCATACCCCTGTTAGGATGATCACAAGCCCAACCTATGCGACTCACTGAGCTCGCAGTGAGTCTATGGTCTGTCTAGGCTGGTCCTAAATTATTACAATAATAATAATATACCCATTGTCATTCCAATGGGCCTTGTAGTGCTTCTTGTTTCACGCCTTGATGCTCCTCCTTGGGGTCTCCGACTCCAAATGTTTGTTAAAATTAAAACCTCACAAATCCTATCTACTCTCATTACAACTGAAAGTAATACATTGGTAATAATGAAAATAGGCCTTAACATCATGAGGCTGAAAATATGGGAGATGATAGTCCCAAAAAAAAAAACAAGCGGCACGCAGGCCCCACCCAACAGAAAATAAATGATCATACATTCATCTATACATAAGATCTAGGGCTCTTGTGATCATCCCATGTTGATTCCATCAGCTCACATAACACAATTATTCCAAATAATCATGCATAAATAACCAATGGATATTCCGAATACCCAAGTGATGTCCAACATCACAAAAGCATAAACATACAAATAATATGTAAAATTCAAATTTCAAATTTAATGGACATTTTTAAACAATGAATCCAATGCATGTATTAACCCCAAATTAATCACCAAATTTAATCTAAGGAATAATCCAATTATTCCAAAATCAAATATGCAAAATTAAAATATTTTCAGAATATTGTGCAGAAAATACAGAAAATCAAATTTTCCAAAAAACTTCAAAAAACAGCACAAAACGGCCCAGCCATTGTGCCTGTCGGCCATCCGCGCGCACAGGGCAGCGTGTGCGCGCGCAGGCAACGGCCGGCTGCGCACAGCGGCCGGCAGAGGCGCGCGTGCGCCTGTGCACAGCATCCGCGCCCATGGGTGAAAACCAACAACAGTCACGGAGGTGCTACGTAGAGGTCGTCCGCAAAGGACAAAAGTGGGGTACTATAAAGCTGTCCCCCGAAGAATCCTGCAAAAGGAAAGGCAGGACCCCTCGGGGGACAAGGAGGAGGTAGGCTCGGGTCTCTCACCGAGAGAAGCCTTGCGTGGCAAGGAGGACCACTCCAAAGTCCAGCCAGTGGAAGAACTATTGACCATTGAGTTATGCCCAGAAAATCTCTGTAAAACGGCTAGGATAGGCTCGCAGCTAGAAGGAGCCCTGAGGGAGGACCTGAACTGGTGCCTCCAGCGCAAGATGGATGTCTTCGCTTGGACCCCCCAAGATCTGGAAAGGATCAACCTTGAAGTCATAATGCACCACCTCAACATTTATCCCTCTATGAAGCTGGTCAAGCAAAAGAAAAGGCACTTTGGGCCAAAGAAATATAAGATCATCCCGGTCGAGATAGAAAGACTAACGGAGGCAGGCCATATATGGGAAATTCAATTCCCCGAATGGCTCTCCAACTGGTACTCGTACCTAAACCCGGGTTGAATGGAGGATGTGTGTGGACTTTCGAGACCTCAACAAGGCATGTGAACTCCCTCGCATCGACCAACTGGTGGACACCACCTCCAGATGTGAACTTTTGAGCATGATGGACGCTTCACAAGGATACGATCAGATCATATTGGCCCCAGAAGATCACAAGAGGGTCAGTTTCATTACTTCAGCACGAACCTTTTGCTATGTGGTCATGCCTTTTGGCTTGAAAAATGCGGGAGCCACATGCCAACGCTTGGTGGACAAGATCTTTCGCCCCTAGCTGGGGAGGAACATGGAGGTCTATGTAGACGACATGCTTGTTAAGAGCCGAAAGACGGATGATCACACTGCCGATCCAGAGGAGACATTCGCCGTCCTTAAAAAATATTGCCTGAAGCTGAACCTCTCCAAGTGCGCCTTTCGGGTTGCGAGGAGGGCGTTTCTTTCGCTTCATGGTTACTGAGAGGGGGATCGAAGCCAACTCCCTCAAAATCAAGGCCATTTCGGACATGAAGGCTCCACCAGCATTAATGAGGTGCAACGCCTTACAGGAAGGATAGCGACGCTCAGCCGTTTCATCGTCAAGTCAGCGGAAAGAACTACGAAAAGTCAAGAACTTTGAGTCGGGGGAGGAGTGCCACAAAGCCTTTGAATAACTCAAGCAATATCTGGCCAGCTTTCCTTTGTTGGTCAAACCTTCGCCAGGAGAACCTTATACATTTACTTGGCAACCACCTCCCAAGCAGTAAGCTCGGTCCTCATTTAGGAGGAAAGCGGGTAGCAAAAGCCCATCTACTATGTAAGCAAGGTCCTCAATGGATCGGAAGGACGATATAGTCTCCTCGAAAAGGTAACCTTCGTGCTGGTGACAACCGCCCGAAGGTTGCGCCCCTACTTCCTATCGTATCCGATCGGGGTCCGTACCAACCACCCCTCAAATAGGTTCTAGGGAAGCCAGACACATCCGGCCAATTGATCAAGTGGGCCATCAAACTTAGTGAGTACGATATCTCATACTTCCCTAGAACAACCATCAAAGCTCAAGCACTAGCTGATTTCGTCTCGGAGAGCACCTCTCCTCCTCCAAACAAGGGGACTTGGCTCCTGCATCTGGACGGGTCCTCCACTGCCAAGGGAAGCGGTGCGGGCATAGTCGTAACCTTCCCAAAAGGGATAGACATGGAATTTGCAGTGAAGTTTGGGTTTAGAGCCTCCAACAACGAGACTCAGTACGAAGCCTTGGTTTTGGGCATGAGAATGGCCTGGGAGGCAAGAGCAAGGCACCTGGTAGGCTACTCCGATTCCCAGCTCATCGTTAAGCAAACAAAAGGAGTATACGAAGGCAAGGAGGAAAGCATGAAACAGTACCTCCAGAGGGTAGAGGAATAGAAGGCCAAGTTCCATACCTTCCAGCTCATTCGAATCGCTCGCGAACAAAATAACAAGGCCGACTACCTATCAAAGTTGGCTAGCACCATGGATGATTGCCGAACCAGGCGGATCACAATACACCACTTGCCAAAATCCTGTCTCGCCCTGGAGATTCAGGCCATACTCCTTGGGGGCATGTCGTAGACTGGCTAAAAGAAGATCGTCTCCCTACTGACAAATGGGAAGCCGCCTGTTTGAAGAGGCTGGTCGTCCGTTTTCTCATGATAGGGGATACCCTCTACAAGAAGTCCTTTACGCATTCACTCCTAGGATGCCTGTCCCCAAAAGAGGGGGTACATGTCCTCAAAGAAATTCATGAGGTTTGTTGTCGAACACACATATAGGTATTGGCCCTAGCTAACAAGGCTTTGAGAGCAGGATACTTTTGGCCTATATGAAGCAAGACGCTAAAGCTCTGGTCAAACAATGCGAGAGGTGTCAAAAGCATGCCTCCCTAATACACCAACTTGCCGAACCATTGGCCACGTTGCTGGCTCTATGCCCTTTCACTCAATGGGGGGTGGACATTGTGAGGCAGTTCGTTGTGGCCCCTGGATAGCGAAAATTCCTGTTGGTAGCCATAGGCTGTTTCACGAAATGGGTGGAAGCCGAACCTCTCTCCCGCATTATGGACGGAGAAGTCATAAAATTCCTATGGAAAAACATCAAATGTCGTTTCGGGCTCCCCCGTTAGATCATTCCAGACAATGCACGACAGTTCCAAGGAAACAAGATACGAGATTGGTGCAAGGGGTTATGAATCAGACAAAGATTCACTTCTGTAGCCCATCCCCAAGCTAACAGTCAAGTGGAGGTCACCAACCGCACCTTCCTACAAGGCATCAAAAGAAGACTTGATAGAGCCAAGGGTAACTGGGCCAAAGAGCTCACTAGTGTCCTATGGGCCTATCGAACTACTCCTAGAAATTCTACGGGTGAAAGCCCCTTTTCCCTAGTTTATGGGACAGATGCTGTAATACAAGCCAAGGTGGGCGTGCCTTCCCACCGGATGATGTGTTATTCGAAACAACACAATAATAATTTACTTAGTGAGGATCTTGATCTCATTGAGGAGCTCAGAGAAAAAGCCTTCCTCCGAATGCAAAGGTACAAAATCATAATCATTAATGCTTACAACAAGCGAGTTAGGCCCTGAAGATTCCAAGTCGGCTACTTGGTACTCCGAAAGGTGGAAGCATCAAAACCAGTGGGCAAGCTGGACCCTACTTAGGAGGGACCCTACAATGTTAGGGTAATCCTAGGCAACAAAGCATACGAACTAGAACGGGGATGGATACCCGCTTCCTCGTCCATGGAACATATGTAATCTCAAAAGGTTCTTCCATAAGACACTCTAAGCGGACCTATTTTGGAGAAAGACATCACCATGCCTTCCCCAATGAAAGGCTAAGTCTTGTTTTCCAAGGCATGCTCCTCAGCAAAGGACATGTACTCATCCCTCCTAAAGCGGGGATCCCTCAAGCACCTAGTCAAGCCCTGCCACATTGCAGGTAGGCTCGTTAATAAGCCCTGCTCGCAGGCAGTCCACCCAACAAGCCCTGCCACCTTGCAGGCAGTCTACTCACCAAGCCCTGCCACATTGTAGGAAGGCTCGTCAACAAGCCCTGCTCCCTTGCAGGCAGTCCACCTAATACTTAATAAGCCCTGCCACCTTGCAGGGAGTCCAGCTGATAAGCCCTGCTACCTTGCAGGTAGTCCATCTCATAAGCCCTGCTACATGGCAGGCAATCCATCTAATAAGCCCTGCTACGTTGCAGGCAGTCTATCCAACAAGCCCTGCCATATTGCAGGCAACCCATCTAACAAGCCCTACTTCTACATAGGCATTCCGACGAAGTCTTGTCACTTGGAAGGCACATTTTTACGAGTTTTCCTGCGTTGCAGATACCCATGCAAAATGAGTCTTGTTCTTACAGACAAGTGCAACAAAACCTAAAACTAGATCATGGCACACTTAACGCCTCCCTTAGGAAGAAAGACCACTTCCTACCTCAGATAACATTCAACGCTTCAACAAAATCAGCCTATCTCCTTTTCTGGAGCTACCAGAGAAACATACATGGGGCAGTCAGCCCCCCAGTCATCCAAAATCGCAAGAATATGCAAGTAAAGCAAAGAAAAAAATTGCACACCATATCAAAACCCCCAAGCCAAACTGGCTAGGGGAAAGCAGTAGCATCATTCAACAAAAAGAAAATAAAATTGTTCCATCCCCCTACATTAGGAGGGCAAGAGCAACAGAAAATTAAAAGTTTAAAGGGGGGTACATTCAGGCATCCTTCCTCACATGCCGGGTCTTCTCAGGATCTTCCAGGACTTTGGGCTCGAGGGAGGGGGGAACAACATCAGTAGGCTCGACCAAGGGGGTTGAATCAGTCACAGAAGGCTCGTTGTTCATGGCCTCTACATCCCTCCCTTCCAGGGCTCGGATCTCCTCCATCACTGTCTCCAACACTTGATCCGGTTCTCCTCTGAAATGAATTTGCCAGCCATGTCATTGAGGAGCTTAAGAATCCTAGACAAAATAGAAGAAAAACGGACAAACTTGTTACCTGGATCAAGGGGGAGAGACTCAGTCACGGGGGGAGGAGGAGCAAAGGGATTTGGGGCCTTTTCACAACCCCATCATAATCCCAGAAGTAAAGATCTGCCCCCTTTAGAGGATAGCCCTGGGCCGCAAGTCTTGGCCACATCTCATTGGAATTCCTTAGACTTCTTATAGTCCATGAGACGACTCTCCTAGTACGTCCTGAAGAACTGGTTGCCCTCTTTAGTTTTGGAAAATTCCAAGCAGGCCTTGTCAGCAACCTGACGAATCGCCTCCGACTGACACTGGGACAGGCCAAGAAGTCCTGTTGTAGCCCATTCCTCTCCTTCTCCGCTTGCTGGTACTTCTTAGTGACCTCCCTCTTGGCCTCCTTGAGTTTGGTCACCTCGGAGGCAAGCCGCTCCACCCGATCTTCCAATCGCTTCCGCTGGGGGTCAGAAGAAGGGGGAGGAGAAGTTTCCAGGGGCGGCTCAAAAGCTTCCCAACAATTGAGGTCGCCGACAAGAAAAGACGAAGGTTAAAGTCGCATCAAATGCAAAAACAAGAACCCTGATGGGGTAAAGCAACATCCCTTGGCCATCTGGTTGGCAAAGGCCCCGGCCAACTCCTCCTTGGGAAGGGAGGTCAACGAAGCAGTCCACTGGAAGGATCAACCCCCGCAAGAACTCAGCAGCGAGCCTTGACTCTCCTTCCCTCTCCCTTAGAAGGGATTAATGAGTCTACACCCCCAGTCATGAACGAAACGTTGGTGCCGAGGGGAAGAACGCCTAGAGGAAGGAAGAGGGGAAGGAGGAGGGGCCGCAATCGATCGGGTGGACACCCACAAGGAGCTCTGAGAAGGAGGGTGGCTGGAAGAGCCCCCCTTCGTTCGCTTGGAAGGCCCACCGTAGGCAGGAGTGGCGTGGCACTCCCCCTTTCCATCACCAGGGGTTGGAGTCCCCTCTGGAGTTCGCGTAACAAAAGGAGTTCCTGCTGGACTCCCGTGAGCAGTTTCCCTGAGCAGCTTGTCAAACATGACCTTCTCTGCACAAAAGAGAAAAAAGGCAAGTTTAGAAAACGTACAACATACAAAGCAGGAATCAAGAAACAAAGAATAAAGGGTACCCAGGGGCTCCTCCAAGGGGATCTCCTTGGGGCTCAACCCAAACCGGCAGAGGAGCCTTCCTCTATGAGGTCCCTGACATCATAAGGGTCCCTATTCAACTCCTCAAGGAAGGCGGCAAGGGTTGGCGGTCTATCCTTCTCAGCCGCTGGGTCCACATGGGGGAGGTCAAAAATCCACTCACAAGGGAAGGACCAAGGAAGAGGGGGGCATAAAAAGAAATTGCCTTTCCAAGACTTAGGCGCGCTCAGAACTGACAGGAAGCGAACCCCCCTTCGGTGGAAGAAGTGGAAGATGCCAGGCTCTAACTTTCTGAATTGAAAACATAATGAAAAATGCTGACTGAAAAAAGGCCAACTACAGTACTTGAAGATTATGGCAAAACCTGCAAGGAAGGCGAAATGAGTTGGGGGTCAAATGGTTCAGAGGAACCCCAAATAACTTGGCAACATCTTGATAAAAGAAAGGGAGGGAAAATCTAAGGCCGGCCCTCAACTGGGCCCAATAAAAACATAAACAGCCAGTGGGAGGATGCTCAGGAGAACTATCAGGGGAGGGAACACAAATAGTATAACCCTGGGGGATTTCGTAATCTTCCCGCAGCCGAGTGGCGTTGGAAGCCCTAAAGAAGGATGCTCTTTCCATAGGAAGGGGACTCACTTTCCTCTCTCCCTCCTCCTCCTCCTCCTCCTCTATATTCTCTGCCTCCGGTGGCTCTTCCTCCGGGGAAGAACCTGCTTCATCACCCCCCCGAGTTGGACTCCCTACCTCCTCAAAATCCTCGTCTTCCTCTTCATCAATCAAACACCTAGGAGCGCGGGAGAGGTTTCTAAGGCTTCATCTTCGGCCGTCGTGATGGTCTGCATGACCGGTTGCCTCCCCTATGGAAGAAGCGGCGGAGGGATCATCGCCTCCAACCTATTCCCCCAAAAACTGAATGGACTTGTTGGAAGGGGTAGACGAAGATATTTTTTGCGAAAAGGAAAAGAGTTAAGAAATGCAAAGGAAAGGAAGAAGGACACTTACAGAGATGATGGAGGTATAAACCTGCATTTTCTCTCTTGCAAAGACGTGGGAGGCAGAAGAATGAAGGGGGACAGGCATAATATCGCGATCAAGGGGGAGAATGTGGAGAAGAGATGTGGTTACCTGAAGATTGTGCAAGAAACTGTCTCCTATTGGGCGGTTACCAAGATAAGGAAGTAACCGACGTAGGTGGTTAGCAATAACTGCCCCTCAGCCAAGGCGCGTTGCGGTTACTCGTGTAGCCCCTATGCAGGCCTAGAGCCTAGCCTACCATAAAAGAAGCCCCAATCATCATGACATGCGCAGGCGACCCGACGCCCATCGCCCTAGGCAGTTGTTCCACTTCCCTCAGCCAGGAAGGAAGCCTGTCTGGAGCTCAACAGACAGGAAAGGGGGTCACACCTCCCTTGATATCTTTGGAAAGGGCTCTACTCTGAGTGGGAATGGTAGTGAACCCTCCCTCTTAGAGTGGGGGGGACTGATTGATATATGCCAAAAAGACCAGCCCAAAATCGAGGCCCAAAAGCCTAAAAGATACTTGTAGGGATCAAGGCGTGGGAGCTCTACGCAAAAGCCCACCTATGCTTAGGAGGGAGTCTGGTCCAGCCTGACAGGCTCGTTCCTGAGAGTGGACCTCCACCCAGCGCAAAAAAATTTGGATGGAGTCCAAAAATTTATATAATTAAACAAAAATGTATAGAGAGAGAAAGGAGGGGGTGAAAAGAGGCGGAAAAAGGCCTACCTCTTTTCACCCCCCCTTTCCTCTCTCTCTTTGACTCTCTTTCCACATATACGTATACACAAATTATATATACTTCACATAAAAAATCACACACGTTCACTGATACCCACAAGTTTTAACACACACACTCTCACACCTTAGGAATTAAGAAAACACATTCACCAAAAGTTCCAGGTAAAGAATCTTTTAGGTTTTAATTATTATTAATTTATATATTTATATTATTTGATTAGTTCATTTACTAATTGTAATTTATATTGATCGATGTGTTGTTTAATTGGAATATTTCATGAGTTTGACTATTTAAATTAGAGTTGGTTAATTAACTATAAAGTTGTATTTGAAAATATTATATTTATTGAAAAGAAAAATGAGATTTTTGAAATGATTTAATTTATCGTGATAGTGCTGTTTGAGGGTGCTACATATTAGGTTAATTGGGAATGAACAAAGTGATTGTCTATTTTAATAAGGATTATTATATACTGATTGTACTTTTTTTTTCTTGAGGTACTTGTTAGAAATGAATTGTAATTATTTTTTAACTTGTCTTTTTGCGGGTTACATACATTCATCATATAGCATTCTGAGGTTCGATTTTTTTCTCCACCACAGTTCTATTGTTTTACAAAATGCTACCTAGAAAATATGCATCTGGTCAACAAAAACGTAAACTTAGAGCTCAACGAGAAGAGTCGACGAAAAAACATAAAGGAGCTATATTGAAATATTTCAAAGATTTTAGGTTTTTTGAGCGATCTGAATATGGGAGCCAGTGATGTGAATGGCACTTATACTAAGAGTGCTAATAATTTGACAGAGCATGCTAATGAGGAGGTTAGTGATTCTAGTGAGCCTAGTAGTTTACAAAGTGCGTTTGAAAGTGAAAGCATTAATGTCGATGAACAACCATCTTCTCGTATAGATATTTATGATCCTAGAAATTGAAAAAATCTTGACAATAAATATAGGGACATTTTGGTTGAAAAGGGCCACCAAAAATAGAATCCAATCTTTTCTTTCCTTTAGATAAAAACTCTAGGCATTTTTCATATGCTTATTATTCTAGAAAGTTGAAGAATGGGGAGAGTATGGAACGGAAATGGTTGGTTTACTCAAAACATATTGACAAAGTATATTGTATTTATTGTAAGTTGTTCAAATCGAATAATAATGTCAGTTTGTTGGCAAATGTTGGATTGAATAATTGGAAGCATCTTAGTGAAAGGCTCGAAAAACATGAGAATAGTGTTGAGCATATGACAAATATGAAGACTTGGAATAAGCTAAGGGTAAGATTAGACAAGAATAAAACGATTGATAGTGATTTGCAGAAATAAATTACAAAAGAGAAGGAGCGTTGGAGACAAGTTTTGAAAAGAATAATTTCTATTGCCAAATGTCTAGCTAAAAATAATTTGGCTTTTCGAGGGTCCAATGGAAAGCTTTACCAAGATGGTAATGGTAATTTTTTGGGAATGATTGAGATGATAGCAGAATTTGATGTGGTTATGCAAGATCATCTTAGATGCATTGCGAATCGTGAAATTCATTATCATTATCTCGATAAAAAAATTCAGAATGAGTTGATTTCCCTTCTTGCTGATGGTATTAGAAGTTATATCATAAGGGTCATTAAAGAGACAAAATATTTCTCCATAATTCTTGATTGTACGCCTGATGTGAGCTATCAAGAATAAAGACTCTAGTAGTGCGGTGTGTAAATATGTCAAATAACAACATAAAACTGGAGGAGTACTTTTTAGAGTTTTTGAAGGTGGATGATACAACTGGGTTGGGGATTTTTTGTTAATTATTAGGGGTATTGAAGTCTCTTGATTTGAATGTTGATGATGTGAGGGGTCAAGGTTATGACAATGGTTCTAATATGAAGGGAAAAAAGCAAGGGGTTTAAACGCGATTGCTTGAAATGAATCCGAGAGCGTTGTATATGACATGTGTTTGTTATAGTCTTAATCTCACTTGTAGTGATATAGCTTATTCTTGTGTAAAAGCGGTTTCGTTTTTCAGAGTTGTGAAATGCATTTATGTTAGAATAGGTGACCAGAAAGTCAATGGTATTGGCTGTTTTGAGAACCATTCGTCAGTCTTTGAACAAGTAATATTATGTTAATGAATGTAGTAAGGATTCATAGGCATAAGTTTGTTGTGCTTACTCCTTGCATCGTTTCGATGTCACAACAAATGCCCATAGACTGAAATAACATTTTGGGAAATTGGAACTGCGCTTGGAGGTAGGTTCATGAAATCAGTTTCGCTGAATAGATCTGAAATACTCCAAGTCAAAGGAATCTCGAGACAGGGCATCGAGAATCCATTTGAGACTTGCACTGAGCATCTGCAGTCGCATTTCATCGACAAGTGACGAGGCTCATCCATGCAGTGTTAGTGGGTCAGCAAGCTAGGTGGCTGCTGACTGAGGTGACTCACGGGAATCGTCATATGGAAGCCGTTGGGACTTGGTTGGTATGACTCGTATTCCCAGTTCCGATAGTACGGGATTAGTCCTCGGACTTGAGGATCACGGCAGTCCCCTATATACTAAAGTTGTATCTTGGATCTGGTGAAATTTGACCGGGTTATATCACGTGGTCATCATAAGCCTTGTCCAGTGCAGTCGAAGTATGTAAGAACGGTGTATTCCAAGATGGGATCTGTCCCCTGTCAAAGGATATGACAGCAAGATCTCCTATGCGCTCTGAGATGGTTTGGACTCACAAAGTCTATGGCCATAGCACTTGATCTAGTAGGAAAGGATTTCCTACGTCGAGTTAAACCTATCTCAAGAATTAAGCATAGATGCCTAAGTCAAGGATGGGAACTGACATCCTAATTCCATGCCCTAGACTAAAGGCCGGGAGACAGGCGACAGTAGGACCGTACCCGTACGTATCGAGCATCGGTAGGACCGCACCTGCGTATAACTCGGAGTCTAAATGTTCACACCAAATATTCACTTAGTCTCTAGTGCCATGGACCGTTGCTAGATGGCCACCCATGGTAACGGACTACTTTGGTTATGAAATAACAAGAAGTAGGTCAAAGTCTAGCTGAAAGGTGAACCTAAAGAGTCACACCCGCTACACCAAATGAAAGAGAATTAATTTCGGGAGAAGGATTAATTTAATGGAATTAAATTATACTTCTTGGAGATTCAAGCCTCGATGGATTATTTGGAATAATCGGGCTTGAGTTCATAAATTCGATTTATGCATTTTATAAAGCATGGGATTCCCTTTTAATTAGATTAAAAGGGTGAATTAATTAATGGGCATGGTATATTAAAAGAGGATTTAATATAAAGTCCATGGGACTATTTAATTTAGAATTAAATAAAGTCCATTCCATTAATTAATTATTGGGCTTGGATATTAAATAGGATTTTAATATAAAGTCCATGGGACTATTTAATTTAAAATTAAATAGGCCCATTCCATAATGCCCATCAAAATGGATGGACAAGATTTGATCAAGGGATTGATGAGATGAAGGGCCATGATTAATTTGACTTAATCAAAGCCTAGTTTGACTAGGATTTGACTAGGTAGAAATCCTAGTCAAGTGTGCCTCTTTAGAAGAGTTTGAGTAGGAATAGGAAATTCTATTTTCTATAAATACTCAAAAACACACACACACACACACACACACACACCTACTAATCTCTACAAATCTCATCTCTCAATTCTCTCTCAAGAATTTCGTCCATCCCTCTTCTTCACTCTCCAAGATTTCTACTTTGTTCTTCTTGATTTATTCAAGTTAGAACATAAGAGACGTCGATTGTGTTAATTGCTAGCGTGTATCGATGTCTCTTCTCCCCAAATAATTTGTTGCTAGCACAAGGGTTGTTTGCTTTCTGGTGTAGCAAGTGAGATAATTTAGGGGGTCTCTTTCTTGAGATCTTCGTGCAAAACGGTAATGCATGTAGCCGAACAAAGACAAAACTACAACTGGGTAGGTTCTTTAATTACGTTTTTCGATTTCAATCTATTGCCTCCATGTTGTGTTTTATTGAACATGAGATACACCGAATTCCCGGGAGAATCAAGGGCACACCCCTTGATTCGTTTATGTATGTTATGCATGCTTTAAACTCCGTTTAATTAGGCTTTGCAATTTTATTATGCAATCTTTCGCGCTTCCGCTATTCGTGTTCATCTCCTGGGCCGATCCACATAACGTTTCAGTGGTATCAGACCCCGGTTTGGTGTATAGCCCTAGAATTATATGTGCTATGTGCGTTTAAGCATGATAAACGTGTTTTAATTCACGTTTGGAGCATGTTTAGCGTAGATCTTCATTGGCGTTTAATTTTGCATGGGATTTTAGACCTTGGTTTTCTTGAATATGTATTTACATGTTCTTGGGTTGAATTTATCTTGTGGTTCAGAAAAAGGCATGAAAAGTCGAAAAAGGAGTGAAAAACGGCGAACCGGGCAGCAGCACGTTGGCTGCGCACGCAGGCATGGGCACCTACGCACGTGCGCGCACGCGCAAGCGCTAGGCGCAGGCGCATGCACGGCAGGTGCGGCCGTCTACGCTGGACGCGCGCGCTGTGCGCGCAGGCAGAGGCGCCTGCTTGCGCTTGGCCGGCCGGCTGTGTCATTTTCTGTTTCCTCCTGTTTTTGTCTCGTTTTTCAAAATTGTGCTTTGCTAAATTATTTTTCTGATATTATCTGCATTTTTCTGAACCCGTTGACTTAGAATATTTATTTTTGAGATTTGGAATTTCCTAAAATAAATGTTGCTTTGTTGATGAGGAAAAGGTTTCCTAACAAGATTTTGTTGGAATAGGGGACCAGAAAGCCAATAGGTTTGGCAATTTGTAACCTATTCAACAACTTGATGTAAATGTAATATTATTATGTGATGAATAAAATGAGTATTTGTCACTTCTGGTGTTTATTTTGTTGCGCTCATTTCACATTTGTTAAAACGGTGTTTAACTTATATCGCAACAAAGCCCACAGACCATGGATAACAACTCGTGCAGTTGGGCCACGCATTGGATGGTGGTCATGAAACCAATTGATTAAGAGTTGGGTCTGAAACGTTCCAAGTCGAGGACCTCGAGACAGGGCATCGAGAGTCCTATTGAGACTTGCGTCAAGAGTCGTGTTCATTGGATGAGTGCCGTGTTTCATCGGCGATAGGCGTGGGATGCCTGCACGATCTTGATGGGTTGGTCGACTGGGGTCGAGCCGACTGGACAGACTAGCAGGGCTCATCATATGGAAGCCTTGGAGGCTTGGTCGGTATGATTGGTTTTCCCTGGTTTCGATAGTACGGGAGGAATGCTCATACTTGAGGAATCATGGCAGCCGCGTGCACAGGACGGCTGTATCTTGGATCTGGCAAGAGGTGATCATTCTGTAAGATGATCATCATAAGCCTTGTCCAGTGCAGTCGGAATGTGTAGCGAGGACGGTGGATTCCAAGAAGAGGATCTGTCCCCTGTCAGTATGTGACAGAGGTATCTCCTATGCACTTGGAGACATGTTCATGCTGTTTAAAGTTGTGGCCACAGTGGTTGGTCGAACAGGAAATGATTTCCTGTGTCGACGCAATGAAGCATACGTGGTCTCGAGTATTAAGCATAGATGCCTAGTCAAGGATGGGAACCGACGCCGAATTCCATACCCTAGACTAAGGCCGGGAGACGGTAGACGAAAGGATCGTACCCGTATGGAATCGGCGCCTAAATGTTCACGCTAATTCACCTAGTCTCTAGTCCCATGGACCGTTGCTAGACGGCCACCCATGATAACGGGCCCTTGTGGGACACGGACCCAAGTCTAGCTGAGGGTGAACCTAAAGTTTCACACACAAATCACCGAGGAGGTTAAGAGATTGACTTGGAGTTAATCTCGAAGGATAAATAAGTAATTGGATTACTTAAGGGAAAGTCCATTGGATGGAGGGGCCGATATTGTATCGGGCCTTCATTTAATCGGTAAATTGGATTTTCGATTAAATATGGAAAGTTGAGACATTGAGACGTTGGATCTTTTAATTGGATTAAAAGATCAACGGGAATAATTTAAATGGACATTAAATTGGATTTAATGTTGGGTTCGTCGTAATTGATTACGATAAAACCGGGTCCGTTAAATTTTACCCGAGAGGAGAAATAATTCCTATTTTGGAATAGGAAGAAGTTGGACTTCTTCCCTTAATTAAACATGGCCGAGATGCTCCCTTGGAGGAAGCAAAATCAGCCATGTTTCATGCTAGGTGGTATGTTGACTTATCTCTTTTGGAAAGAGACAAATCAACTCCAATCAAGCCCTTCCCTTTTGGTATGATTTGATCATACCATAAATTTTGGTAGGCTTGATTGAAGAATTGATGGTGATTGATTGGAAAGAATCTAGACATCCTTGGATAAACCTAGACACATTCCAATAATCACATTAATTATGTATATATATTAGAATATACAACACCAAGCATAATTGATTCATTATTCATCTTTTTCTAGGAAAAAGAAGAAGAGAAAATCGGATCCCCTCTCCCTCTCTAACTCTCGGTTTTCTTCCCCCCCTTTTTCACTTGTGTTCTTCACTTTGTTTTGAATCAAGAAGAAGAACAAAGCAAGTTTAAAAGAGCACTAATTCATAGTGTTCTTCTATTAAATCGATTCCTTCTTAAACCCGTTCTTTTCTAGCAAGAAGAACGTGAGTTTCTTCTGGTGTGGTGTGGATCACCTTTGGAGAATCTGAAAGGAATTGTGGATCGTCCCGGGAAAAGCGCGAATGCGGAAGCGCGGTATAATTAAAAAATAAATGCGGAATTTAAACATGCTTTTAAATTAAAACACGTTTCAAAGGGTGTGCCTTTGAAATTTCCCGGGCGTTCGGTGTATCTCATGAACGAATAATATAAAATAAATCATGGAGGCCATAGGGTTGGAAAATAAAAGAGGACGAAAATCATAAACGAGACCTACCCGTTGTCGTTTTCGTCTTCAACGGCTACACGCGTTGTTCCCCGTTTTGCACCAAGATCTCGTCTTTGAGACCCTCTAAATCGTGACACACGATCCACCCACGTATCTTGCACGTCGTGCTAGCAACGAACAAGTTAATATGTTGGAGTGGATGAATCAACAACACGTTATGAATTAACGGTATTGATTCATCAAGTTCTAATGTTCCAAGAACAAGAGAACAAAGAAAATAATTTCTTGGAGTGTGAGAGAGAGAGAGGGCGGACGAGATGGAGGGAGAGAGAGCCGAGTGTGTGTGTGTGTGTTTGTGTGTGTTGGAATTTCATCATCCTTCAACTTGTAGGATGCTAGGGGTTTATATAGAAGAGGAGTTTAATAATCTTTAAACTCCTCTTTTAAGAACTCTAATTTGATTAGGATTTTGACCTAGTCAAAGTCCTAGTCAAAGTAGTGTTTTGACCTAGTCAAAACAATCCTAGCCATCCATCTCTCCCATTGATCTCAACCGTTGATTTAATTTAATTTAATGGAATATTTAAAACCTATTTAAATATTTCCAAGAGGCTAAAATAAATATAAATATTATTTAAACCCATTAAATAAATCCCTTTGATAAATCTAATTTATCAATTTAATTCCTTATATCTAATAGAAGGAATTATTTCTCCAAGAAAAATAAAGGACCCGATTAAATCCAATTTAATCATTCCTTCACTCCAATATTTAATTCTTAATTAAATATCTAAATGTGTGTGGATAGTGTGTGACTCTTTAGGTTCACCTTTCAGCTAGACTTGGTCGGATTCCTAGAATCCTTCCGTTACCATGGGTGGCCATCTAGCAACGGTCCATGGCACTAGAGACTAAGTGAAATATTCAGGGATGAACATTTAGGCTCTAACAGTACACTTGTCCTTCTGTCTTCGGTCTCATCACTTAGAGTCTAGGGCACGGAAAATGCAGGTACCCATTTTGGGCCTAAGTGTCGGTCTGTCCTCACTAAACGCCGCAAGGGAATCCTTCCCTTCTGTTCAGTCACTGTGGCCACAGTTTTAGGGACAAGACCTAGAGTATACATGAGACTCAACTGCCAAAACCTATTGACAGGAGACAGATCCTTTCTTGGAAACTACTGTCACTTTGCACACCAGAACTGCACTAGACATGGCTTATGACTACCAAAGAGAATTCTGGCAATCTCTCACCATATCTAAGATACAGCCCTGATGTACAGGTAAACTCAGCAATTCCTCAAGTCAAAGGACTTGACCTGTACCGTTGGAACCGGGAATACACGTCATACCTTGCTGACCATACTCAAGGTCCTCCGTAAGACGGTTCCCGCGAGTCACCTCAGTCAGCTGCGTCCTCGCATGCTAACCCACTAACACTGCTTAGACGACCCTCGTCACCCGTCGATGAAACACGACAGCAGGTGCTTAGTGCAAGTCTCAAATGGAATCCCGGTACCCATTTTCGGGATTCCTTGACTTGGAGATTTCCGGACTGATTCGGGAAGACTGATTCCATGGACCTACCTCCAAGCGTAGTCCCAGTCCCCGAAATTGATTCTCAGTCCGTGGGCTTTGTTTGCGTAGTGAACAGATATAGAAAAGTGAACACAAACAAAGTAATGCCAAATGAAATTCACTTCTTTATTCATCAATGATTTATCAAATACCCATAATTGTCTAGACAAAGGTTACATATACCCGCCAAAATTGGCTTACATGGTCACCTATTCTAACAATCTCCCACTTGACCTTTAAAGCCAATCACCCATATGCCTAATCCCCATCTTCTCAAGATGTTGCGTATGAGCACTCTGCGACATAGGCTTTGTCAGCGGGTCTGCTGTGTTGTCTGCTGAGTTGACTCGGTCCATCCGAACGTCACCTCTTCCTACCATTTCTCTAAGAAGATGGTAGCGTCTAAGAATGTGTTTGGAACGGTTATGAGATCTCGGTTCCTTTGCTTGCGCTATTGCACCGTTGTTATCACAGAAGATGACAACGGGCTCGGCGATGCTAGGCACCACACCCAACTCTTGGATGTAGTTTCTCATCCAAACCGCTTCCTTAGCAGCTTCTGAAGCTGCTATGTATTCAGCCTCAGTGGTGGAGTCAGCAGTGGTTGCTTGCTTGGAACTTTTCCAAGCCACTACTCCTCCGTTGAGTTTGAATACATATCCCGATTGAGACTTGGCATCATCGTCATCAGACTGGAAGCTAGCGTCGCTAAAGCCTTCCAGAATAAGTTCTCCATTGCCATAGACCAAGAACATTTCCTTAGTCCTCCTAAGGTACTTAAGGATGCCCTTAACGGCATTCCAATGTGCCTCTCCTGCACAGGACTGATATCTGCTTGTTACGCTCAAAGCGTATGCAATGTCAGGCCTGGTGCAATGGACCGCATATTGGATGCTACCTACGGCAGAAGCATAGGGGATGACTTTCATCTTTTCAAGTTCCTCATCAGTCTGCGGGGACTGCTTCTTGGATAACTTGATCCCATGCCTCATTGGAAGGAATCCTCGTTTGGAGTTGTCCATTCGATATCTCTTTAGGACTTTCTCCATATACGAGTTTTGGGTGAGCCCTAACATCCTTTTAGATCTGTCCCTGACAATCTGGATGCCTAGGATGTAGGAGGCTTCACCCAAGTCCTTCATGGAAAACTTGGTTGACAACCATGCTTTTGTGTTTCCTAACATTCTGACGTCATTACCAATGAGCAGAATGTCATCCACGTAAAGCACTAGGAACACTATAGAGCTCCCACTGACCTTCTTGTATACACAAGGGTCGGATTCATTTTTGATGAAGTCATATCCCCGTATTACTTCATCAAATCGAATGTTCCAACTTCGGGATGCTTGTTTGAGGCCATAGATGGACTTCTGGAGACGACAGACCTTCTGTTCTTCTCCAGTGACCGTGAAACCCTCCGGCTGATCCATATAGATCTCTTCTTCAACGAAACCGTTGAGGAAGGCCGTTTTCACGTCCATCTGCCATATTTCATAGTCATACCATGCTGCTATGGCAAGCAGGATCCGAATGGACTTAGCCATGGCTACTGGCGAGTAGGTATCCTCAAAATCGACCCCGGGTCGTTGAGTGTATCCCTTAGCTACAAGCCTAGCCTTAAAGGTTGTGACTTCTCCATCAACGCCGAGTTTGCGCTTGTAGACCCACTTACAGCCCACTGGCTTAACACTTTTCGGTGGATCTACAAGTCTCCAAACTTGGTTCTCGCTCATGGAGTCCATTTCGGTCTTCATGGCCTCAAGCCATTTCCCGGAGTCGATGTCAGACATCGCTTCCCCGTATGTCTTAGGATCGTTATCCAGAAGATCGGTCGCACCTAGAAACCCATATCTCACTGGAGGTCTGGATTCTCTAGTGGACCTACGGAGGACGGGAACGTCAGTGGTGACTGTGGGCGCTGACTGTATCGGAGCCGGCGGTTCAGGGACCGGGACTGGCCTTTCTTGAGGTTGTCCTTCATGCCTAGCATGTTGGACTTCTCTAGGTTGGTCAGTCCTCCGTTCATAAATCCTGAATCCTCTTGGTGAGGTTTCCGCGGCTATTTCTGATGGCTGAGTTCCATCACTTGATTCCTCAAGGATCAGCTCATCAGGTTGGATATCCTCTGGGAAGCCTTGCTCCAAGAATACTGCATTCCTTGAAACAAATACCTTTTGTTCCAAAGGGTCATAAAAGTAATAACCCGCAGTTTCTTTAGGGTATCCAACGAACCTGCATAGGCTAGACCTGGATTCTAGCTTATCTCCCACTAACGTCTTGATGTATGCGGGGCTACCCCACACTTTCAAGTAGTTGTAGGACGCAGGCTTGCCGTGCCATATCTCATATGGCGTTTGGGTCAATGCACTGGTAGGCGCCAAATTCAACAACTTGGCTGCCGTTTCTAATGCATAACCCCAAAACGATAAGGGCAATTTGGTAAAACTCATCATGGACCGAACCATGTCCAACAGGGTTCGGTTCCTCCTTTCAGAGACACCATTTAACTGTGGTGTTCCGGGAGGTGTCCATTCCGATATTATACCATTTTCTTTTAGATAATCTAGGAATTCGACACTAAGGTATTCACCGCCTCGGTCTGACCGTAGGACTTTAATTTTGCAGTTGGTCTGGTTCTCCACTTCAAGCCTGAATTCTTTAAACCTCTCAAGAGCTTCAGACTTGTACCTCATCAGGTAAACATAACCGTACCGTGAATGATCATCGGTGAAGGTTATGAAGTAGGAGAACCCACCTCGGGCCTGCGTCCTTAGTGGTCCACATACGTCTGTATGGACCAAGTCCAACAGACCTGTGGCAAGCCTGCTTTGTCCTACAAAGGGCTTTTTGGTCATTTTCCCTCTTAGACAAGACTCACAAAGTTGGTAGATCACTCAAGTCCCCAACCTCTAGGTTCTTTGAGTCTACCAACCTTTTCATCCTATCTTGGGATATGTGACCTAGCCTAGCGTGCCACAGACGTGCGTTCCCGTTATTATCTAATTTCCGTTTGTGTTGAGCGTTAAGAACGAAATTCGTTTGTTGCAAGATATAGAGCCCGTTGTGCAATGTACCAAGTAGATGAGCAATTCCACACCTCATCAAATAAAAGCAATTTTTATTGATTCTGAACTCATAACCACTATTGTCCAACAATGGTATGGAAATGATGTTCTTAATCATACTAGGTACAAAATAAACCTGCTCTAATTCTATGCTAATGGTATCACTAATTACTAAAGTGGCGGATCCTACTGCTTCTGCCGAGATGGCCTTGCCATTTCCGAGCTTCAGGATCATGTTCCCGCTACTTAGTTTTCTGCTTCTTTTCAGCACCTGCAAATCATTGCAAATGTGAGCTCCACAGCCGGTATCCAATACCCAAGAGGCAGAATTAGTGATCATATTAACCTCAATCACATATATACCTTGGTTTGAGAAGAGTTTGGGGCACTCTCTCTTCCAATGCCCTTTCTCACGGCAGTTGATACATATGTCATATGCCTTTGACTGTTGCTTGGAGACAACCTTTCCCTTTCCTTTGCCTTTCCCCTCTTTGGCAATGGGAACACTCTGAGTGTTCGTAGCTGCTATGACGGCTTTTCCCTTCCCCTTCTTCTTTTTTCCAACGTCCGGCACCCTTGCCTTTCGTCTTGGAAGTTGAAGCACCTCCAAACAATACCGAAGGCGTGGACTTCTTAGTCGTTGCCTCGTATTGCACCAACATATTGATCAACTCATGAATGCCCTTCTCAAGTGTATTCATGTTATAGTTGACGATAAATTGGTCGAAGGAGGGTGGGAGTGACTGAAGGATCACATCTATGTACGTTTCATTATCGAGACCTGCCTTTAGGTCCTCGAGCTTTTCCACTAGGGTAAGCATTTTAACCCCATGCTCTTGTACAGAGGATCCTTCTGTCATTTAGTTCCAAAGAACGCCTTGGTCGCGACATACCTAGTATGCCGGTCCGGGACTGCATAGCAATCCTTAAGGCGAGCCATAATGGAAGGGACATCGTCTAGCCTTTCATATTGCTTCTGAATCTCATTGGTCATCGAAGCAAGTATGATGCTACGGACCTTCCGGTTATCCTTATGCCAAGTCTCGAACGTCTCACGTTCTTCTGGCGTGGATCCTTCCGGTAAGGTCCTAGGAGAGAGGCTCGTCCATGACGTAGCCTTGGTTCTCGTAATCTAGGACTATCCTGAGATTGCGCAACCAGTCGTTGTAATTTGTTCCATTGAATTTGTTTGTCTCAAGAATGGTTGATAGTGGGTTCTTAGACATTTTAAAATCTACATTTAGAAAACAACGCGCGATCAGCAGAAAATAAAGACGGTGGTTTGATGAAATAATTAAATGCTTGGTCTTTAGTCATTTAATCCTCCCACTATTTATACGAAAACACGGTACTCTCAAACGTGATTTTCGGGAAATCCTTTCCTAGTGGGCTTGGGATCCACAGCGATTTTTCCCATACCCCGCTTTTACGATTCGCATGGAAAAAGATCCTGTGGGAGGTATTCCATACTATTCTCGTTCCACGAGATTCCCAAGATTATTGCCTCACCCTTTTGCATGATCCCGAGGACTCCAAGCGAATCATGCTAATTGGGCATTAGACCCGACCCAATCGACCGAGCCATGGACCCACTAGTACCCCCACGACTCGTGAGACAGGTAACAGCAGCCCATTTTTCGTTCATGACACAATGCAGCTTCTTTTAAGTACAATAACGTGCCACGACTCGTGAGACCACGCTATTGACCTAAAACAGCTTCCTCACTGTGCCATGGATTGGAAGGCATGGACAAACTCCTAGAGTTCATGTCCACTTTATCTAGGGTCTAATATTTCAACATTGGTCCAACCAATGTGAGAGTAGTGAATGACCGAGATCTCATAATATATCCATACATTCATCCATAATGCATAAATAAAATCCATCCATAGCAGTTATATGATAAATAAAAGCCATTCATCCATCATAATAACCACATGCAAAATTAAAGCCTAGCACGCCCCTGTTGGATGATCACGAGCCCAAATCCTATGCGACCCACTGAGCCCGCAGTGGATCTATGGTCAATCTAGGGTTGGTCCTATACTATTACAATAATAGTAACCCAATCATCATGCTGATGGGCCTTGGTCTCTTTTTCTCTTTCTTCACTTCATGGAAAACGCCAAGGGACCTCCGGTCTGGGCTCTCCATGTGGTCCTTCCTTCTTCTCCACCAATTACAAAAAATGGAAACCTCACTCCTAGTCTACTCTCATTACATATTAAAAAGTAGAAACCCCAGCGAAAACCCGGGGGAGTACATAAGGAGGGAGGTAGAAAGCCTTATTATTCCAAGGCACTAGAAAGAGAGAAGGAGAAAAGCAGTTAAAGAGGCACACAGGCCCAACAGAAAATTAAACCATACATCCGGTCTAGGGCTCGTGATCATCCATTTCCATCCAACACACATAATCACATGATCCAATCACATAATTACAATATACCAATAATTCATGATTTCCAATCATAATAATCCAAAACAGAAATAAATGATCATGTGCGCAACGTGTGAAAAATAAAACACAAATATTGGTAATAATATTTTTCTCGTTTTAGGAAAACCTTTCCTCACTATTTTAAGTAAAATAATCCCGGGATTCCAAATCCAATTTATTTTACTCCTAAAATAATATCTTTAGGAATTTAGGCAAAATTGAACCCAAAAAAAAACGAATTTTCAGAATTAATTCAAAATTAAACTAAAAAGTAAATAATAAATAAAAAATAATAATGCTAGGTTTCAAAAAACCCTAGCTGCAGCAGCCGCCGGCCGCCGCCACCGGCAGCCGCCGGCAGGCCGTGCGCGCAGGGCAGCAGGCCCAGCCTGCCGCCCCTGCGCGGCCTGGTGTTCCGGCAGGCCGTCGCGCGCGCAGGCTCCTCTGCCTCGCGCGCGCCGGCCTGCTGGTCGCCAGCCGGGTGCCTGCGCTGCGCACTAAGCACCTGCTGTCGTGTTTCATCGACGGGTGACGAGGGTCGTCTAAGCAGTGTTAGTGGGTTAGCATGCGAGGACGCAGCTGACTGAGGTGACTCGCGGGAACCGTCTTACGGAGGACCTTGAGTATGGTCAGCAAGGTATGACGTGTATTCCCGGTTCCAACGGTACAGGTCAAGTCCTTTGACTTGAGGAATTGCTGAGTTTACCTGTACATCAGGGCTGTATCTTAGATATGGTGAGAGATTGCCAGAATTCTCTTTGGTAGTCATAAGCCATGTCTAGTGCAGTTCTGGTGTGCAAAGTGACAGTAGTTTCCAAGAAAGGATCTGTCTCTTGTCAATAGGTTTTGGCAGTTGAGTCTCATGTATACTCTAGGTCTTGTCCCTAAAACTGTGGCCACAGTGACTGAACAGAAGGGAAGGATTCCCTTGCGACGTTTAGTGAGGACAGACCGACACTTAGGTCCAAAATGGGTACCTGCATTTTCCGTGCCCTAGACTCTAAGTGATGAGACCGAAGACAGAAGGACAAGTGTACTGTTAGAGCCTAAATGTTCATCCCTGAATATTTCACCTAGTCTCTAGTGCCATGGACCGTTGCTAGATGGCCACCCATGGTAACGGAAGGATTCTAGGAATCCGACCAAGTCTAGCTTAAAGGTGAACCTAAAGAGTCACACACTATCCACACACATTTAGATATTTAATTAAGAATTAAATATTGGAGTGAAGGAATGATTAAATTGGATTTAATCGGGTCCTTTATTTTTCTTGGAGAAATAATTCCTTCTATTAGATATAAGGAATTAAATTGATAAATTAGATTTATCAAAGGGATTTATTTAATGGGCTTAAATAATATTTATATTTATTTTAGCCTCTTGGAAATATTTAAATAGGTTTTAAATATTCCATTAAATTAAATTAAATCAACGGTTGAGATCAATGGGAGAGATGGATGGCTAGGATTGTTTTGACTAGGTCAAAACACTACTTTGACTAGGACTTTGACTAGGTCAAAATCCTAATCAAATTAGAGTTCTTAAAAGAGGAGTTTAAAGATTATTAAACTCCTCTTCTATATAAACCCCTAGCATCCTACAAGTTGAAGGATGATGAAATTCCAACACACACAACACACACACACACTCGGCTCTCTCTCTCCCTCCATCTCGTCCGCCCTCTCTCTCTCTCTCACACTCCAAGAAATTATTTTCTTTGTTCTCTTGTTCTTGGAACATTAGAACTTGATGAATCAATACCGTTAATTCATAACGTGTTGTTGATTCATCCACTCCAACATATTAACTTGTTCGTTGCTAGCACGACGTACAAGATACGTGGGTGGATCGTGTGTCACGATTTAGAGGGTCTCAAAGATGAGATCTTGGTGCAAAACGGGAACAACGCGTGTAGCCGTTGAAGACGAAAACGACAACGGTAGGTCTCGTTTATGATTTTCGTCCTCTTTTATTTTCCAACCCTATGGCCTCCATGATTTATTTTATATTATTCGTTCATGAGATACACCGAACGCCCGGGAAATTTCAAAGGCACACCCTTTGAAACGTGTTTTAATTTAAAAGCATGTTTAAATTCCGCATTTATTTTTTAATTATACCGCGCTTCCGCATTCGCGCTTTTCCCGGGACGATCCACAATTCCTTTCACCGATGTAGGCCCACGATGGAGAGCCCAAGAAGATAAAGAGGACTTAAAAGGCCCATTTCATGTAATGAGTTATTACACCTTGTAATAGCATAGGGCCTACCCTTAGATTGACCATAGATCCACTGCGGGCTCAGTGGGTCGCATAGGTTTGGGCTTGTGATCATCCTACAGGGGCGTGCTAGGCTTTATTTTGAATGCGATGTGTTTTATATGTTTATGAGTATTCTATATGGTTATGTATGTTTACATTCATGCTTAGAATATTTTTGCTATAACGCATGCAATGCACTTAATATGTGATGAGGTCTCGTTCTATCAAAACTCTCACTTGGTTGAACGAAGCTAAATATAGACCCTTAATAAATGGACTAGGACTCTGGGAGTCTGTCCAAGCCTTCCATCCATGGGAAACTGAGGAAGATCGTTTAGATCGATAGCGTGGTCTCACGAGTCGTGGCACGACTATCGTGCTTAAAAGAAGCTGCACTTTGTCATGAACGAGGAGTAGACTGTTGTTACCTGTCTCACGAGTCGTGGAGGTAGCAGTGGGTCTATGAATCGGTTGATAGGTGGGGTCTAACGCTCGAATAACGTGATTCGCTTGGAGTCCTCGGGATTACGTGAAAGGGTGAGGCAATTATCTTGGGAATCTCGTGGAACGAGAATGGTATGGAATACCTCCCACGGGTTCTTTTTCCATGCGAATCGTAAAAGCGGGGTATGGGGGAGATCGCTGTGGATCCCGAGCCCACTTGGAAAGGATTTCCCGAAAACAACGTTTGAGAGTGTCGTGTTTTCGTAGAAATAGTGGAAGGGGTTAAGGACTAAAGACCGAAACTTAACCAAAATATTGCTTCATTCTGCTTATTATTTTCTACTTTATATATATTGTGAATGTCTAAGAATCTACCAAACACATTACTAAGAGGCTTATTAAAAGGGAACCAACTACATGAATTGACTGCGAAATCTTAAGATTTCCAAAACCTTAACTCACATAGAGGATGAGGACGTTCCTTAGCCCTTGCCGGAGGGGTCGACAACTAAAGCAACGCTTGGCGTTCAAAGGTTGAAGGTCGACCACCGGCAAGTAGGATATAATGATGTTGGCTCAAACTATGCTTCGTTTGCATCATGTCTATATGGTCCCGGACCAACATGTAGGGCAAACTGCAACGAAGGCATTTTTGAAGCTAAGATAATGGAAGGGATGTCTGTACAAAGAACATGGAGTGATGATACAATCCCTAGTGGAGAAGCTCAAAAGATCTCCATGTCAGTCTTGAAATAGAGACGTACATTGACATGATCCTTCAGTCTCTTCCTTCCTCCCACGAACCATTAATTATCAACATGAATGAGCTTAGAAAAGATCTTCATAGGTTGGTAATTATGTTGGTCTAGTACGAGGCAACGATTGCAAAATCTGCACCGTCGGTACTAGTGGGAGAGGCTTCAACCTCCAAAAGCGAAAGGCAAGTGTGCCAAAACGCCAAAAGAGGAAGAAGGGTAAGGTGAAATCAACTATTAAGCACTTCAAGTGCTGTTGCTTTACAACACAAGGTAGAGGTAAAGGAAAGAGCAAAAGGTTCAAGCAGTCAAGTTCATAGATTTCTAAGAACGTAAGCATTCACTGCCGTAAAGAGGGCCATTGGAAAAGGGAATATCCTAAACCCCTCTCCAATGTAGGGAAAATTTGATATTGAGTATTGACATGATCACTTTTACTCTATTTGGCATTTGATACCGTTCCTGTCACTAATCTGCGGGTGGTTTGCAGAGAGTGGATAAGAACGTAAAAGCCAAGAACAGTTCTAGGATTCAACAATAGCAAGGTCCATTGATGAAAAGGACTAGAGACATGTTAGGCCAATAATCGTGATCATATTAGGATAGTTTATAGGAATTACGTAATCTAGTATGATCAAAAGTATGCCTTTTTGGACAAAGGTTTTATTTCATACCTATTTGATGAACAAAATTATTGAATATTGATTCATGTTTGCTAGTGTTTACACGTGAATTCCTAGAACACCATCCCATAAAAGGCTTATGAATACTCAAAATTCAAATTATCTAAATGGAATAATCAAGACAAACTTACAGATTTGGCATCTGCAACAGCTAGGACGTTTCCTCTCATTAAAGATAAGTAAATTGGAAAGTTCGATGAATCTAGAAACAGATGATTCGAATCGACTAAATTTACAAGTCTTTTATGAAGAAGAAAGTCCCAAAGCTCTTTGTTGGACGAAGTAGGCTTGCCAAATAGTCTATTGGAAGAGGTCCAATAAGACAATTGTAGATTACTAATACATAAGACCATAAGAGGGTTCAAAAGTCTAAAGGTCCCATAGGAGGTTTGGGAATTAGACTTAAGGTAGTGAACCGTAAATGGTCGCAAAATTAAACTTGTTTCGATAGGATCGAAAAAGGCTGTATATTTAGTGAGAGCTCTTGAACATCCAGTTGAGAATGGAATTCTCAATGAAATGTTTCCTGTAAAGGCCAACTATGACGGTCTCTGATAAAGGGAACGATTGAGCCTTGTTGTACGAAGATTGATCGAAGTTTCACCAAATTACCTTAGCCCGTGAAGACGTAGACTCGAACATTGCCAACGTAAGGAACGTGGCACTTTGCTAGGAGTCACGCACAAGGAGCCATGGTTTGGCAAGCTTGTGTCCCGACAAATTCCCCGAGCATGTAGAAGGATCCTACATACGTTAAAGGACTAGTGGGAGACAAATTAGACTCGGTGTCTGGTTTGTATAGGTTTACGATAGAATAATGCTAAACGTTGCTTATAATTGCATTTCCCAAATTGATCATATTCCAAGTCCCCTTAAGAACGAACCCGAATGTCGTAAGAGGTACGAGTGATCGGGATATGTTCGGTCAAATTTGGATAGTGACCCAAATGACATGCGGAACGTGATGTTGGACATCGTAGTAGGATTTATGGAGAGGAGCCATAGAATCCGCTAGGAAATTCAAACAAGGTTTGAAACACCGCATAACTGGAATATTCGTTTTGACGAGCTCATACGGAGCATGACTCGGTCTTAAACTACGTAGGTGATCAATGGGAGTAGAAATGGTGTTCCATGTGTTTAAGTGTGTAATGTCTTGATTCATGAATGAATTCAAGATATTAGGAATCACTAAAACACAACTGTAACTCACGAAAATTCTCCATGACATTTTAGGGTTCTCACATACATATCATGAATTGAGTTTTTCCAAAGATTCAGTTAATGGTAGACTGATGAGAAAACAAAGATATGTAGAAGGATAAGTTGTTCGAGACTCAGTCATGATAAGACTGATGAGAAAGCTTAGATATTATGAATAAAGCATCAAGTCATTCGAGACTTAGTCACGGTGGACTAATGAGAAGGCTTGAATGTTGAGTATTCCCTACGTTTTAACCCTAGGCAAACATATGATATGTTTACTCAGTGCATAGGAACCGATGTTGAGTGTGCTTCTTGTATGACTCAACAGAAATCGGCAATGTACTGAGGGGTTGAAGATAGCAATCAAGAACAATCCTTAGTACCTCAATAAGGACTAAAGATGTGTTCATAATGCACTGTCTATTGAGAGTTTCTTTGGAAGGCTAAAGCGATACTAGCTTCCAGAGCATAGTGAAAACAAGTTAGTATCAAAGGTATGCACAGTCAGGCCCAATGACGAGTGCATCGGATAGTGGTCACTGATGAAGACCGCGTCCACAGGATGGACGTGACGCCTAGCACGGCCAAGCCATGTTCACCTATATGGCAGGCAACTTGGTTATGGAAGTATTGGCACGAGATCTCATCACAAGATCCACGAAAATATGAAGGACAAGCGGATCTTCCCGGGAGCGCGAGCGGAAGCGAGAAAGCGTAAATGCAAAACGTAATTTAAAATTAATCGCATATAAAGCGAAATCCCAAGAGGTGTACCCTTGGGTGCTCAACTGGGCGTTCGATGTAGGATGTATTAACATTTAAAACCATACACTTAACACATAGGGCATAGATGAAAATAACAAAGAATCTACTAAAGCGTAATAAACCATTACCTTGTAGATTTCCCGTGTGCTCGGGTACTTACGTTGTTCCTTCACCAGAATGCTCACAAATTCAAAAGTATGGATTCTCCAAAGGTGATCCACACTACACTAGAAGAAACTCACGTTCTCCTTGCTAGAGGAAAACGGGTTTATGAAGGAATCGGCTTAAGAGAAGAACACTATTAATTAGTGTTCTCTTAAGCCTACTTTGTTCTTGCTTTTAATTCAAAATCAAGTGAAGAACACAAGTAGAAATGGGGAGGAATGGCCGAGAGTTAGAGGGAGAGGAGAGGCCGAAAATTGTCTTCTTTTTTCTTGAAAAAGATGAATTATGATTCACATATAAAAGGTGTTGTATATACTCCTATATATACATAATTAATATGATTATTGGAATGTGTCTAGGTTCATCCAAGGATGTCTAGATACATTCCAATCAATCACCATTAATTCTTCAATCAAGCCTACCAAGTTTTATGGTATGATCAAATCATACCAAAAGGGAAGGGCTTGATTGGAGTTGATTTGTCTCTTTCCAAAAGAGATAAGTCAACGTACCACCTTGCATGAAACATGGCTGATTTTAGCTTCCTCCAAGGGAGCATTTTGGCCATGCTCAGTATGGGAAGAAGTCCAACTTCTTTCTATTCCAAAATAGGAATTATTTCTCCTCTCGGGTCAAAATTTAACAGACCGAGTTTTATCGTAATCCAATTACAATGAACCCAACATTAAATCCAATTTAATGTCCACTTAAATTATTCCCGTTGATCTTTTAATCCAATTAAAAGATTCTACGTCTCAACTTTCTATATTTAATCAAAAATCCAATTTACCGATTAAACGACGGTCCGATACAATATCGGCCCGTCCATCCAATGGACTATCTCTTAAGTAATCCAATTACTTATTTATCCTTCGAGATTGACTCCAAGTCAATCTCTCAACCTCCTCGGTGATTTGTGTCTGACCCTTTAGGTTCACCCTCAGCTAGACTTGGGCCCATGTCGAACAAGGGCCCGTTACCATGGGTGGCCGTCTAGCAACGGTCCATGGCTCTAGAGACTAGGTGAATTGGCGTGAACATTTAGACACCTATTCCGTACGGGTATGATCCTTCCATCTACTGTCTCCCGGCCTTAGTCTAGGGTATGAAATTGAGCGTCGGTTCCCATCCTTGACTAGGCATCTAGCTTAATACTCGAGACTACGCATGCTTCATTGCGTCGACACAGGAAATTATTCCCTGTTCAACCAACCACTATGGCCACAGCTTTAAACAGCATGAACGTGCCTCCGAGTGCATAGGAGATACCTCTGTCACATACTGACAGGGGACGGATCCTCTTCTTGGAATCCACCGTCCTCGCTATACATTCCGACTGCACTGGACAAGGCTTATGATGATCATCTTACAGAATGATCACCTCTCGCTAGATCCAAGATACAACCGTCCTGTGCACGCGACTGACATGATCCCTTAAGTCTGAGGACTACTCCCGTACTATCGGAACCGGGGAAATCTAATCATACCGACCAAGCCTCCTAGGTTTCCATATGATGATCCCCCTGAGTCAGTCCAGTCGGCTCGATCCCAGTCGACCAACCAATCAAGATCGTGTAGGCGTCCCACGCCTGTCGCCGATGAAACACGACACTCATCCAATGAACACGACTCTTGATGCAAGTGTCAATAGGACTCTCGATGCCCTGTCTCGAGGTCCTCGACTTGGAACGTTTCAGACCCAACCCTAAATCAATTGGTTTCATGACCACCATCTAATGCGTGGCCCAACTGCACGAGTTGTTAACTGTGGTCTGTGGGCTTTGTTGCGATATAAGTAAAACACCATATTAACAAATGTGAACTGAGCGCAACAATGTAAGCACCAAAAGTGACGAATACTCATTTTATTCATCACATAATAATATTACATTTACATCGAGTTGTATAATAGGTTACAAATCACGAAACCTATTGGCTTTCTGGTCACCTATTCTAACAATCTCCCACTTGACCTCAAGCCAATCACCCATTGACCTCAAACCCATCTTATACAGATGCTGAGTATGGGTAACTTGCGACACGGGCTTAGTAAGTGGATCTACTATGTTTTCTGTGGAGTTGACTCAGGCCATCCGAACGTCGCCCCTGCTAACCATCTCTCTGAGCAGATGGTAGCGTCAAAGAATATGCTTGGATCGGTGATGAGATCTCGGTTCCTTTGCTTGCGCTATTGCCCCGTTGTTATCGCAGAAGGTAACTACTGGCTCAGTGATGCTAGGTACTACACCCAACTCTTGGATGTAGCTCTTCATCCAAACCGCCTCCTTAGTAGCTTCCGAAGCTGCTATGTATTCAGACTCTGTGGTGGAGTCAGCCATGATAGCCTGCTTGGAACTCTTCAAGCAACCACGCCACCATTAAGTCTGAACACATAACCACACTGAGACTTGGCATCATCATCATCCGACTGGAAGCTAGCGTCGCTATAGCCTTCCAGTATCAACTTTCCACAACCGTAGATCAAGAACATGTCCTTAGTCCTTTTCAGGTACTTCAGGATAGTCTTGACTGCACTCTAGTGTGCCTCCCCAGCACACGACTGATATCGACTAGTTACGCTCAAAGCGAAAGCCACATCAGGTCTAGTGCACTGAACAACATACTGTATGCTGCCTACTTCTGAAGCATAGCGGATGTCCAACATCCGTTTAAGCTCCTCATCAGTCTTGGGAGGCTGCTTCTTGGACAACTTAATTCCATGTCTCATGGGAAGGAATCCTCGTTTTGAGTTCTCCATCTTGAATCTCTTCAAGACTTTCTCAATATACGAGGACTGTGCCATTCCTAACATCCTTCTAGATCTGTCCCTGTAGATCTTGATGCCAAGGATGTAGGATGCCTCACCCATATCCTTCATGGAGAATTGCGTTGGCAACCAAGCTTTAGTGGTACCCAACATCTTAGCATCATTCCCAATGAGCAAGATGTCATCCACATAAAGCACTAGAAACGCAACTGAGCTCCCACTAATCTTCTTACATACACAAGGATCGGACTCGTTCTTGATGAAATTATATCCCCGTATAACTTCATCAAAACGTATGTTCCAGCTTAGGGAAGCTTGTTTGAGGCCATAGATGGACCTTTGGAGACGGCAGACCTTCTGCTCTTCTCCAACAGTGGTGAAACCTTCTGGCTGATCCATATAGATCTCTTCCTCTACGAAACCGTTGAGGAAGGCCGTTTTCACGTCCATCTGCCGTATTTCATAGTCATACCATGTTGCTATGGCAAGCAATATCTGAATTGACTTAGCCATTGCTACGGACGAGTAGGTTTTCTCAAAGTCGACCCCGGGTCGCTGAGTGTAACCCTTCGCCACAAGTCTGGCTTTGAAGGTTGTAACCTCCCCGTCAGCTCCAAGCTTACGTTTGTAGACCCATTTACACCGTACGGGTTTTACCCCTTTGGGTGGGTCTACTAGGGTCCAAAACTGGTTTGTACCCATCGAGTCCATCTCGGATTTCATGGCCTGAAGCCACTTATCCGAATCAATGTCCGACTTTACTTCTCCGTATGTCTTTGGATTATTATCCAACTGACCGGTCAAGCCCAGAAATCCATACCTATTAGGTGCATGGGATACTCTGGCCGACCTACGGAGGACTGGAACAATATCAGTGGGAACTACTGGCTCAGATGTCACTGCCGCCTCATGGGGTACCTCACTTGATTCCTCAAGGAGGACCTCATCGCGTCGACTATCCGATGGAAAATCCTTTTCCAAGAATACTGCGTTTCGCGAGACAAAAACCTTTTGCTCGGAGGGATCATAGAAATAATACCCCGCAGTTTTTTTTGAATAGCCGATGAACCTGCATAAACTAGACCTCGAGTCCAGTTTATCTCCCACTAATCTCTTGGCATATGCGGGGCAACCCCACATTTTCAAGTATTTGTTGGAGGCAGACTTCCCATGCCATATCTCCTATGGCATCTAGGATACCTTCTTAGATGGCGCCAAGTTCAAGACTTTGGTTGCCGTCTCAAGAGCGTATCCCAGAAGGAAAGGGAAAGTTCGGTAAAACTCATCATGGATCGGACCATGTCAACAAGGTCCGATTCCTTCTTTCAGACACACCATTAAGCTGTGGTGTTCCAGGAGGAGTCCACGGAGAGAGAATCACATTCTCTTTTAGATAATCAGTAAACTCACCACTTAAATACTCTTCACCTCGGTCCGACCGAAGGGCTTTGATCTTTCAACCAGTTTGGTTCTCTACTTCAAGTCTGTATTCCTTAAACCTTCCAAAGGCTTCAAACTTTTACCTTATTAGGTAAACATAACCATACCATGAGTGATCATCGGTAAAGGTTATGAAGTACGAGTACCCACCTCTAGCCTGAGTATTTAGTGGGCCACAGACATCCGTATGGATCAAATCCAACGGACCACTAGCTAGCGTGCTTTGTCCAACAAAGGGTTTCTTGGTCATCTTTCCCTTCAGACAGGATTCGCAGGTCGGTAGGTTGTCCAAATCGTCTATTTCTAGACTCTTTGAGTCCACCAACCTTCTTATCCTATCTTTAGAGATATGACCTAACCTCGCATGCCATATCTGTGCGTTATTGTGATCATCACGTTTTCGTTTGTGTTCTGCAGTCATAATCCAATTAGACTGTTAAAGTATGTACAGATCATTGACCAATGTACCAAGCAGATGAGAAATACCATCTTTAATAATGAAAAAAACCATTTTTATTGATGGTAAATTTAAATCCCTCCTTATCAAGGACCGGGATGGAAACAATGTTTTAATCATGCTAGGTACATAAAAACAGTCGTTCAGTACAATCCTAACATGACTACTAATGACTAACTCCATTAACCCTACAGCTTCCGCAGCAACGGCCTTGCCATCGCCTAGTCTTAGGATCATCTCATCCTTGGTTAGCCTTCTGCTTCTTTGCAGTGCCTGCAAATCATTGCAGGTGAGCACCACACCGGTATCCAATACCCATGAAGCATAATTAGTTATCATGTTTACTTCAACCACAAACATACCTGGGTTGGAGAGGAGTTGTGGGCAGTCCCTCTTCTAATGCCCCTTCCCTTGGCAATGTATGCAGACATCATTTGTCTTGGACCGCTGAGAACCACGGGCCTTCCCTTTCCCTTTGCTCGGTCCCACCAGAGCAACAGGGGTGCCTGGAGCGCGAGCAGGAGCCACAACCGTCTTCCCTTTCCCCTTCTTCCTCTTCCAGCGTCCGGCCCTTTTGCCATTCGCCTTGGAGGTCGAAGCCTCTCCTATCAATACTGCCAGCGCCGACTTGTGGGTCGTTGCCTCGTATTGGACCAGCATGTTGATCAACTCATGAATAGACTTCTCAAGTCCGTCCATGTTGTAGTTTACAATGAACGGGTCATAGGACGGAGGAAGCGACTGGAGGATCACGTCAATGTACGTGTCATTGTTAAGCCCAGCTTTAAGGTCCTCGAGTTTCTCCACTAGGGAGAGCATCTTGACCCCATGACTTTGTACAGACGCTCCTTCAACAAGCTTGGTGCCAAAGAATGCTTTTGTGGTGGCATATCTAATATGCCTATCTGGAACCGCATAAATCTCGTTCATGCGGATCATTATGGTGGAGACGTTGTCCAACCTCTCATACTGCTTCTGGATGTCGTTAGACATTGAAGCCAGTATGATACTGCATACTTTTCGATTGTCCTCATGCCATTTCTCGAACGTTAAGCGTTCTTCTGGCGTGGACCCCTCCGGTAAGTCGCTCGGTGATGGCTCGTCCAAGACGTAGCCTTGGTTCTCGAAACTGAGGACAATCCTCAGGTTTCTCAGCCAATCCGAGTAGTTCGTTCCATTGAATTTATTAGTCTTAAGTACAATGGTTAATGGATTCTTAGACATATCTAGATTAATCAAAATGTAAAGCAGAAATTAGCAGATGATGGTAATATTATTGTTCAAGTTGAAGACTTGCTCTTTTAGTCTTTAACCCTCCCACTATTTATACGAAAGTCCGCCACTCTCAAGCAGAGTTTCGGGAAACCATTTTCTAGTGGGCTCAGGATCCACAAGCGTAATCTCCACGCCCCGCTTTTACGATTCACATGAAGAAAACCTCGTGGGAGATATCCAATATCATTCTCATCCAATGAGATTCCCAAGATATTTGCCTCACCTATTCGCATGGTTCCGAGGACTCCAAACGGACCATGTTACTCAGTGTTGGGCCTGACCCATCAACCAAATCATGCCTCAAACTGTCGCCCCCCACGACTCGTGAGCCAGGAAAACAGCAAGCGCAGTCTTTTTGTTCACAATAATGGTGCTGCTTTCCCCTAGTCCAAGTGTACCACGACTCGTGAGACCACACTTGGGTAGTGGTAGCTTCCTCACCATATTGTTGTGGATGGAAGGCTAGGACAGATCAAAATACCATTTTGATCCAAGTCCGTTTTGGGCCTAATATTTAATTTGGTCCAACCAAATGAGAGTTTGTGTACGATCGAGACCTCATCACATTATGGTGTTTTAGCATGCATAAATATTCAATATTTAAAGCGATAAATAAATAAGCCGCATGCAGAAAACATAGCATACCCCTGTTAGGATGATCACAAGCCCAAGCTATGCGACCCACTGAGCCCGCGGTGAGTCTATGGTCTGTCTAGGGTGGTCCTAAATTATTACAATAATAATATACCCATTGTCATTTCAATGGGCCTTGTAATGCTCTTGTTTCACGCCTTGATGCTTCACCTTGGGGTCTCCGACTCCATATGCTTGTTAAAATTAAAACCTCACTAATCCTATCTACTCTCATTACAATTGAAAGTAATACATTGGAAATAATAACAAGCCTTAACATCATGAGGCTGAAAATACGGGAAAGGATAGTCCCAAAACAAGAGGCACGCAGGCCCCACCCAACAGTAATTAAATGATCATACATTCATCCATACACAAGGTCTAGGGCTCTTGTGATCATCCCATGTTGATTCTATGAATGTCCATAAGATAATTATTCCAAATAATCATGCATAAAATCAATGAATATTCCAAATGTTTGAATTTAATGGACATTTCAAACAATGCATCCAATCCGTGTATTAATCCCAAATTAATTAAGCAAATTTAATCTAAGGAATAATCCAATTATTCAAAAATCAAATGTACAAAATTAATACATTTTCAGAATAATGTGCAGAAAATACAGAAAATCAAATTTTCCAGAAAATATCGAAAAATTGCACAAAACGGCCCAGCCGTTGTGCCCGCCGGCCAGCCGCGCGCACAGGCAGTAAGCTTGCGCGACCCATGCCGCGCTGGCCGCGGCCGGCAGCGGCTGCCGGCGCACAGGCGCGCGGAGGCACCCGCCTGCGCGCAACCGCGGTATGCGCGGCTGCCCTTGCCAGCACGCCCACTGGCAGGCACGCCGGCCAGGCCTGCGCGCAGGCGTGAGCCTGCACGCGCCCGGCAGCGCGCCTGCCAGCCAATGACCGGCCAGCAGGGGCGGCAGCCAAACACTGCCGTTGCTGTCCAAATTTTCTTTTTCATGTTTTTTCAAAATCATTTTTCAGCACAAAAACAGTAATAATAATCTGATAATGAGCATGCAATTTTAGATCCAATCTAATAAAATAAGCATGCCAAAAGTCCATCAAATTCAAACAATTGAATCATCATATTATTCATACATTTATGTAATCTAACGTGCCATTAAAACCATAAAAGCAAGTAGATCATGCCAAGCACAAAGATCTAGGCCCCTTACATCGAACCGGGCTCTGATACCAGTTGAAGGACAAGCAGATCCGCCCGGGAACGTGTGCGGAAGCGATAAAGCGTAAATGCAATACGTAATTAAAAATTAATCGCAGATAAAGCGAAATCCCAAGGGGTGTACCCTTGGGTGCCCAACCAGGCCTTCGATGTAGGATGTATTAACATTTAAAACCATACACTTAACACACAGGGCATGGATGAAAATAACAAAGAATCTACTAAAGCGTAATAAACCATTATCTTGTAGATTTCTTGTGTGCTCGGGTACTTGCGTTGTTCCTTCACCGGAATGCTCACAAATCCAAAAGTATGAATTCTCCAAAGGTGATCCACACCACACCGGAAGAAACTCACGTTCTCCTTGCTAGAGGAAAATGGGTTTATGAAGGAATCGGCTAAAGAGAAGAGCATTATTACTTAGTGTTCTCTTAAGCCTACTTTGTTCATCCTTTTGATTCAAAATCAAGTGAAAAACACAAGTAGAAATGGGGAGGAATGCCCGAGAGTTAGAGGGAAAGGAGAGGCCGAAAATTGTCTTCTTTTACCTTGAAAAAGATGAATTATGATTCACATATACAAGGTGTTGTATATACTCCTATATATACATAATTAATGTGATTATTGGAATGTGTCTAGGTTCATCCAAGGATGTCTAGATACATTCCAATCAATCACGATTAATTCTTCAATCAAGCCTACCAACTTTCATGGTATGATCAAATCATACCAAAAGGGAAGGGCTTGATTGGAGTTGATTACTCATACTCAGAGGATTTTGAACAAAGTGGGTTTGACTTAATGGTCAAGTGGGAGATTGTTAGAATAGATGACCAGAAAGTCAATGGTATTGGTTGTTCTGAGAACCATTCGTCAATCTTTGAACAAGTAATATTATGTTAATGAATGTAGTAAGGATTCATAGGCATAAGTTTGTTGTGCTTACTGCTCGCATCGTTTCGATGTCACAACAAATGCCCACAGACTGAAATAACATTTCGGGAAATTGGAACTGCGCTTGGAGGTAGGTTCATGAAATCAGTTTCGCCGAATCGGTCTGAAATACTCCAAGTCAAAGGAATCTCGAGACAGGGCATCGAGAATCCATTTGAGACTTGCACTAAGCATCTGCAGTTGCATTTCATCGACAAGTGAAGAGACTCGTCCATTCAGTGTTAGTGGGTCAGTATGCTAGGTGGCTGCTGACTGAGGTGACTCGCGGGAATCGTCATATGGAAGCCACTCGGGCTTGGTCGGTATGACTCGTATTCCCAGTTGCAATAGTACGGGATTAGTCCTCGTACTTGAGGATCACGGCAGTCCCCTACATACTAAAATTGTATCTTGGATCTGGTGAAATTTCACCGGGTTATATCAGATGGTCATCATAAGCCTTGTCCAGTGCAGTCGAAGTATGTAAGAACGGTGTAGTATATCACACACCTACTAATCTCTACAACTCTCATCTCTCAATTCTCTCTCAAGAATTTCGTCCATCCCTCGTCTTCACTCTCCAAGATTTCTACTTTGTTCTTCTTGATTTATTCAAGTTAGAACATAAGAGACGTCGATTGCGTTAATTGATAGCGAGTATCGATGTCTCTTCTCCTCAAATAATTTCTTGCTAGCACAAGGGTTGTTTGCTTTTCGGTGTAGCGAGTGAGATAATTTAGAGGGTCTCTTTCTTGAGATCTTGGTGCAAAACGGGGAACAATGCATGTAGCCGGACGAAGATAAAACTACCACCGGGTAGGTTCTTTGATTACATTTTTCGGTTTCAATTCTATGGCCTCCATGTTGTGTTTTATTGAACATGAGATACACCAAACGCCTGGGAGAATCAAGGGCACACCCCTTGATTCGTTTATGTATGTTATGCATGCTTTAAACTCCGTTTAATTATGCTTTGAAATTTTATTATGCAATCTTTCGCGCTTCCGCTATTCGCGTTCATCTCCCGGGCCGATCCACATAACGTTTCAATTTATGCATTATTTTCGAGTTCCACTAAAAGATGGAAGGTTTTACTTGATCATGTTTCTAGCTTAACTGTGAAATCTTTGTCCAATACTCATTGGGAAAGTTAAATCAAAAGTGTTAAAGCTATTAGATTTCAAAATTCTAAAATACGATCAGCTTTGTTGGAGTTACATAGGGCTTGCGAGGATGCCATGTCAAAGAGTGAGGCAAAGAGTTTGGCTAATTCTCTTGAGAGTTTCAAGTTTCTACTTGGTATTGTTAGTTGGTATGACATCCTATTTTGTATCAACATGGTGAGCAAGAAGTTGCAATCAAAATCAATGACCATTGATTCTACCATTGAACAGATGAGGGTGCATCATCATTTTTTGAGGGTTATAGAAAAACTTGGTTTGCAGCTAGTATGAATATTGCTAAAAAACTTGCTTTTGATGTGGATGTAGAACCAACTTTTCCAGTGAAGGGTCGTGTATTGAGGAAAAAACAGTATGATGAAAACACTGATGATGAAGATGTATGGTCACCAGAGGAGGCGTTTGAATATGACTATTTCAATGTCACTACAGATAGGGTTATTGCGTCAATGAGAAACAGATTCGAGGAACGAAAGAGATTTGAAAGCATCTTCGGATTCTTACTTGATTCGAGGAGGTTGAAGTCATTGGATGAGAGTGAACTATGGCAATGTCGTAATACGTTTCACAGTACCTTTTCTCATGGTGATAAGTCTGACGTTGATTTAAATGATCTTTATTCAGAACTCAAGATTCTCCAAGGGACTTTGCCGAATAAATTCATGTCATGTATAGATATTTCTTGAATTTGTCAAGACTTTAGATTGCTTTAAAAATAATTCTATTGCCTGTCGAATCTTATTGGTTGTCCCTATGACTGTAGCATCGGCTGAAAAGAGTTTTTCAAAGTTGAAACTATTGAAAAACTTACTTGAGATCATCTATGTCGCAAGAAAATTTTAATGGTTTCGCCATTTTGTGTGTTTGAAAAGATATGTTGGGAAAGATAGATGTTGATTCCATGATTGATGATTTTTGCTTCTAGGAATGCTCGACGACTTAATTTTTTGTTATTACAGGTTTCTTGCAAGTCAATTACTGATTATTTATGTTTTATTTTGTATCTTTAATATTCTTACTTTCCTTTTAGCATTTTCTAATGATATTCACATTTGTCTTGTGAATGCAGAGATGATAATCTGTTCATGTTCATGTTTTGTTGCTGCTACGTGTCCGTCGTCCTCTTACCATTCTAATCTTGTCCTTGTTTGTTGGGTGCTGGAGCTTTTACTTGGATGGTGCTATTTTTACACTACTTAAGGCTACGTGTTGCTTCCAAGTGTTGCTTCTTACATCAATGTCTGTAAGTCGAGGTAGTAATATTATATACTCGCTATCATATTGCTACTTTCTTGTGCTGTTTTTTTTTTTATATATATATGACAAATTATTTGTTAAAGCATTGATCAGCTAAAATTATAATAAAGAAAGTTATAGCCATGGATTAATTATTTTATATATGCTTCGTTAGGGGCCTCTTTTTTCTTTCTCGCCCTAGGGTCACAAAAATGTCAGGAACGAGCCTGCAGCCTGGAGAAGAAGACCCATCAAGGAGGCCTAGGACGGAGGCCCACGCCTAGGGCGAAACACCTAGCAAAGAGGCCCAGCTCACCAAGAGAAGATAAAGGTTTGTTCGAATAGGTGACCGTGAAGGTAATCTGATTGTGCTGATGTAACCTATGTCTGAACAATTTCAGTGTTTTAATAATTGTCATGAATAAGAAAGTGATATTCATTTTGGCTCAATACTTTTTTTGTGTTCACTTACTGCTTTATATATTAACTGTTCACTGCACAAGCAAAGCCCACAGACCAAAACAACATTCCAAGAAACTAGAACTGCGCATTAGATGGTAGTTCATGAGATTAGTTTCTGTGGATCGGTCTGAAATACTCCAAGTCAAGGAATCTCGAGATAGGGTATTGAGAATCCATGTGAAACTTGCACTAAGAAATTACAGTCGCGTTTCATCGACAAGTGACGAGGCTCGTCCATGCAATGTTAGTGGGTCAGCCAACTAGGTGGCAGCTGACTGAGGTGACTCGTGGGAACTGTCATATGGAAGACCTTGAGTAGGGTCGGTCGGTATGATTTATATTCTCGGTTCAAAGAGTACGAATTTGATCCTCAGACTTGAGGGATTACTGAGATCACCCAGACACTGTGCCTGCATCTTAGATATGGAAAGAGGCTACCAAGTCCAGTGACTCAGTCGTCATAAGCCCTGTCTAGTGCAGTCAAGATGTGTAGGGTGACAATAGGTCCTAAGAGAGGATCCATCTCCTGTCAAAAGGATGACAGTAGTATATCTCACTTTACTCTGAGACTCGTCCCTAATAAATTTGTGGCCATAGTAACTGAACAATGGGTAGGACCCCTGTGACGTTTAGTGTGGACGAGCCAAGGCTTAAGTCAAGAATGGGTACCTACAGTCCCATGCCCTAGACTCTAAGCTGTGAGATTGTACATGGAAGGATAAATGTATTAAAGAGCCTAAATGTTCACGCCATAAACATTCACCTAGTCTCTAGTGCCATGGACCATTGCTAGACGGCCACCCATGGTGACGGATGAATGCCCTTCATGAGATAATTGGGGATTCGACCAAGTCTAGCTGAGGGTGAACCTAAAGAGTCATACACAATCCGCACACACATAACGTATTTAATTTAGAATTAAATATTTGGAGAGATAGGACGTTTAAATTAGATTTAATCGGATCTTTTTTTTCTTGGGATGTTAATTTCTTTAAATTGGATGAAAAGGAATTTAACTAAATTAATATAGATTTATTATAATTAAATACACGGGCTTAAAATAAATATAGTTATTTATTTTATTTATTTATTGCCCTATGGATTATTTAAACAAGATTTAAATATTCCATAAAATAAATAAATGGTTGAGATTAAAAGGAGAGATGGATGGCTAGGATTGGTTTGACCATATAAAAGAGCTATTTTGACTAGGACTTTGACTAGGTCAAACTCCTAATCAAAATAGTCTTCCAAAAGTTGGAGTTTGAAGAGGAATGAGATTCCTCCTCTATATATATTCCTAGTTCTTCACTTTAGAAGAGATGATGGAAATTTACACACACACACACACACACACATTCATCTCTCCCTCTCTCGGCCACTCTCACCTCTTCCCGAGAAAATATTTTGATTCATTTGTTTCATACAATTGAACCTACTGAGGGTTGATCACGTTAATTCATAACGCTTGGTCGATCCGTCCTCTCCAAATAACATACACTTGATTTTTTGCTAGCACGAGGATCAAGATACGTGGGAGGATTGCGTGTACGATTTAGAGGGTCTCAATACGAGATCTTGGAGCAAATCGGGGAACAACGCAAGTTGCGGCTCGAAACAAAATGACAACCGGGTAGATTTTTTGTTTTGTTGTTTCGTTCTTTACAACCCTACGGCCTCCATGATTTTATGTTCTTTTTTTTGTTCATGAGATACACCGAATGCCCGGGAGGTTCAAGGGAACACCCCTTAAATGTTTACGTTTAATTCTTGTTTATAGCATGTTTTTAATTCTTGCAATTTTAATATTATACCACGCTTCTGCATTCGCGCTTCTCCCGGGAATATCCACATGCCTATCTTAGGTTTTCAGAATGGTGTGAGTTTGTGCGATTTTAATCGTAAAAAAATCATAAAAATTGAACAATTAGAAAAGGCGGACAAAAAATAGTTTTTCTTTTACTGGTTTACCTGAAATTCCTTTGATAAAAGAGGCGGGAAAGACAACGAGCAACGAAGACAGTAGGAGTGGCGGCAGAGAGAGTGGTGGTGCACGATTTTTTTGCGACGGTGATTTCTTCGGGATTTTTGTGGTGAACAACAGCGAAGATGATGGTGGCACACAACTTTTTTGCGGTGGCGACGTCTTAGGAATTTTGGTGGTGAACAACTGAATTCACCATATCGAAAAGAAAGGGAGGTGGTGTTGAAGGATTGACAAGCGAAAAAGGAAAAAGTATGGTAAGATTTAGGGATTTTGGTTATTTGGGTCTATTTTAGAGACATTTGTTTTTTTAGAAAATTCTTTTAAGGATATGTTAGATGTAACTTAGTATTTTTATTTCAAAAGAATTACTTATTTAATAATTAAAAAATTGGAGGGATTTTGTTTTTTTTGGGTTTGGAGCCAAACTCATTTGCTACACCCAACGAATATTTGTTTCAAAAACTACAAAACAACGTCATTTTAGTGTACTTTCTTTTATTATAAAATATAGTTCTTTTGTAACAAAATAATATCTTAGCAAAAAATTAAAATGACGTCGTTCTTGTTGAAACTTTTATTACGGGGGAAAATTCGTAATAAAAAGTAGCTTTTCCTACGGGTTTTTTGGCGTTGGAACTCACCTACGCTTGACTTGATAAAAGCCACTCCCTCTATATATAGAGCTAGTGGTTGGCCATTTGCAATGTGTTAGAATGGTGTGTCTATCTATATTTCTCTCCCTCACTCTCTTATATCTTTGTTCTCCCTCAAAGAGTTGTATCTCTTTCATCCTTTTCTTCAGAGCTTGAAATTCATTCAAGACTTCTTAAGAAACCTAGAACACTTCACTTAATGGAAATGTCATTCTAGTCTTACTCTCTTGAGTTTCTAGGAAGCCTAAAAAAGACACAAGTTTGTGTTTTGTGTGGACTTGCTAGAGAGATCTTTATTTAGCTCTTGTGTGGACAAAGCAAGAAACATTGTTGGAGGAGAGCTTTTGAAGCTACGACACTCCAATACTCTCAAAGAGGTATTTTTCCTTTTACGTACAACAACTAGTTGGTGTGCAAGTGCGCGAATAGCCTTGTTGACATGGAATACTCTTTATTATTTTATTTTTTATTTCCATTGCTTATTTAACATTCCGGGCTTGTACTGAGTCCTTCGTAAAGTGCGGAGACGTGATACGTCATTGTTTATGAAACACAACAAATTAACACATTACTTAGTGCAAGTATCTAGGGACCCATGGTCATTGCCCTATTTCGACCGATTCATCGACTTAGAACAATTTAGATCAAACCATAGAAGTTGGTTTAATGATCATGATCATATGCGCAATCTAATCCCATAGCATTATGATTTAAGGGTTTCAAATAAATGTATATAAGTATTGTATAAAGCATAAGATGAATATGGCCAAAGAACATTTTCTGAAGATATTGGAAAAGATTGTTTAGAATTGCTGACATTAAGCCAACAATAGGCTTGGCAGTCATCAATTCTATCACATGCTCTATTGCGGTGCTCCTTCATTCATTAGGTATGTGCTTTGTCTCATCTATCATACAACACGATCTATAGTAAAACCGAATATGGTGAAAGAATTTGAGATATGCATAACCAACTCTTGGAGGGGGAACACAAACAATTCCTCATATGCTGTTGCGCAATCTAGTAGAATAGCAACAACCACCTTATGGAAGACAAAACACTTTCAACTTTGGAGGTAACCTAAGTTGATGCTAATTATCATGCTTCACATGTGCAAACAACTAGAGTGGCCATGACAAGTTGAGCTTGAGTACCCCAAAAAATTGAATTCCTCCACTACTTGGTCAAATCAAAACTAATTATGAGGGAGCAGTATTCGCATATCCACAAAAGATTGGGATTCCAGGTGTAGCTCGGGTCTTTGAGGCAAATGGCACTACTAGTTAACTCATTACTAGCTCAGTACAGTAGATGCAAGCGGGTGTTCAGAATACAAAATTATTCCATCTCAAGGCTTCCCAACACTTACAAAAAAAATTGATTAGTAAACTATTGAATGTGATGGTAGAGGTTGTGAATTTGAGGATAGATAAAAGGCTATCAAATGTTACTTCTAAAGTAGCTTTGGTTCTAGGCAACAATTGGAGGATGATTAGTAGAATGTATTACTTGCCGTACCATCAAAGGTCATTGATAAGACGAACCAATTTCTATTGCTCTCGTATAATAAAAAAAATGGTAAACAAATCCCTCTTTCAAATGTCTCCTCTTAAGTCCCGTGTCATGTCAACTATTTTTACCAAAAGTACTGGCATATAATCTGACCAAATGTTATAAAGTATGCCCTTAATTTTATTAATTACTTCGCCTTTGATGCTAAATTTAATCACGCTTATATTGTTCTTATTCCCAAATGTCCCAACCCTTGTACATTAAGTCAGTTATGATCTATTAGTCTTTGCAATGTGTGTATAAAAAATTAATTCAAGAAAATTGCTAACTGGTTAAAGTCAACCCTCAACTGCATCCATTTTTCATCTGAGTCAGCTTTTACACCAAATCTCTTAATTACAGACAATGTCGTAATTGCGTTTGAGGTTAAACACTTTTTGAAAACAAAACATGGGGTAAGGAGGGTCGTATGACTCTCAAACTAGACATGAACAAGGCTTGTGATATTGTTTAATTAGTTTTCATAGAATGAATTCTTCTCGAATTGGGTATTCATAGCAAGTTTGTTAGGCTAGGCATGTTGTGTGTAAATATAGTGTCTTGTTCCATTTTATTAGATGTAGTCAACTTGGATTTATGCATCCTATAAGGGGCATTCGATAGAGAAATCCTCTATCCCTACCTCTTTCTTTTTGTTTAGAGACACTAAGTTACCTTATACAGGTAAAGGAGGACGAATACAAGACAAAGGATGTAATAGTAAGTAATAGGTACAAAAAATCTCATACTTTCTTTTTGTTGATGACACACTTTTTTTTTTCTCAAATCCCTTTCAGTGTTGTACATACATTAAAGAAAATGTTGTTAAGTATGCTAATGTTTCGGGACAAAAGATTAATTTAGAAAATCTATGGTTGTATTTTCTAAGAAAACAAAGATTCTTGCATTCTTCACTATCAAACTTTATGGGCGTTAGGCACGAAAAATATCTTGGTCTATCATCAATATTTTGCAACTCAAAAGTTGGAGGGTTTTTTATTCAAGAACAAGTTTGGAGTCATATACAGGGTTGGAAATATAAGTTGCTTTCCCAAGCATGCAAAACATGTTACTAAAATATGTGATTCATTCTATTCCTTCCTATGAAATGGCTTGCTTCAAATTGCGTGCTTCAGAACACTCACATTGAACCTATGATGGCATGCTATTGGTAGAATATTTAAAACACTAGGAAGATTCATTAGGTACGTTGGTAGTTGTTATGCAAGAGGAAAAACGGGGGAGGTTTCGGATTCCATAATTTTAGGGCGTCGAATAAAGCTATGTTGGAACAATTTGGGTGGTTGCTCAATCAACAAAATACCTTACTTGGTCAATTGTTCAAGGCCAAATATTTTTATAAATTTTCTATTTTTCAGGCCAAACTTGGTCCAATCCCTACTACACATGGCAATTATATATTTAGGACTATAGAGCTAATCGAGAAAGAAACTAGATACCAAATTTGGGTAAGCACCAAAATTTGTATATGGGGTGATCATTGGCTTCTATGGCCACAATCTTTCAAGATTATCACATTACAAGACAATGAGTCAAGAGATGAGCCAACAAGCTACTTACTATTGGTTAATGCAACATATCGAGGTCTCCTTACCTCATTGGTGTATCACATTTGGTAAAAGAAGAACTTGCGACGGTTCTAGTAGTAGTATCGAAGCCCTAAAGTGGTTGCACACCTCATCCTTGAGCAAATCCAGAATAAACTATTGAGCTTGCACCATGCACTAAGTTTGGAGTTGGTTACTACATATAGATTATGGAGGATAGCTTGGAACGATAGTACTTGAGACATGATGGTAGTGTGTACATGTGCCATTACATGGTCATGTTCTCCTAAAAGTGGACAACACGAGCGACACATGGTCGTGTCTGGGCAATCTTCTCCTTGGATTACATTGCTATATCGACAGTGGGTTACATGGGCTCTCACACAGTCATGTGTTTGGGAGTGTTATCGACTTTGTGATTCATGCTTTGTATTTAGCCGACCAGGCTAGCTATCGATACATGATCCTATTGTTGTATCTGTCATTGTAAATAAATTTAGCTTTACCACACCCCCTCAAAAAAAAAAAAGAAGAAAAAAGCTATTTTTTTTTATCATGGTCGAAATGAATGTTATCTCATCTATTTTTCTAGAAAGAGGATGCAGACAATACCTTTGGGTTTCAACTCTAACGAGGATTTGCTTATATAGAATTATAACAAAAATGGCAATTTAGTGTTAAAAGGGCTTATTATCTTGCTTTTATGTTTAAATCCTACACTAATTACAGCTTTTGCTGCAGCTCGTTGACACTGATTTAGCCTAGTTGGAAATTCATCCAGTTAGTGAAGATGCCACAGAAAATCAAGTCTTTCCTTGGCGTATTTGTAGAGGTGCTATGCCTACGACAGACAACTTGGGGAAGCAACATTTTGGCCTAACTCAAGAATGCTCCATTTGTGGTGTAGAGGAAGAAGATATCAAACATTCTACTAGTTCGGTATAGGATCCGAGATGGTAAACGCAATGATAATTAAAAATTTAATTACAATACAATATTGAAGATAGTGATCGAATTGCCCATCTCGTTGGTACTACGACATGGATCTCATGCATAAATTTAATCACGCTTATATTGTTCTTATTCCCAAATGTCCCAACCCTTGTACATTAAGTCAGTTATGATCTATTAGTCTTTGCAATGTGTGTATAAAAAATTAATTCAAGAAAATTGCTAACTGGTTAAAGTCAACCCTCAACTGCATCCATTTTTCATCTGAGTCAGCTTTTACACCAAATCTCTTAATTACAGACAATGTCGTAATTGCGTTTGAGGTTAAACACTTTTTGAAAACAAAACATGGGGTAAGGAGGGTCGTATGACTCTCAAACTAGACAAGAACAAGGCTTGTGATATTGTTTAATTAGTTTTCATAGAATGAATTCTTCTCGAATTGGGTATTCATAGCAAGTTTGTTAGGCTAGGCATGTTGTGTGTAAAATATAGTGTCTTGTTCCATTTTATTAGATATAGTCAACTTGGATTATGCATCCTATAAGGGGCATTCGATAGAGAAATCCTCTATCCCTACCTCTTTCTTTTTGTTTAGAGACACTAAGTTACCTTATACAGGTAAAGGAGGACGAAGACAAGACAAAGGATGTAATAGTAAGTAATAGGTACAAAAAATCTCATACTTTCTTTTTGTTGATGACACACTTTTTTTTTTTCTCAAATCCCTTTCAGTGTTGCACATACATTAAAGAAAATGTTGTTATGTATGCTAATGTTTCGGGACAAAAGATTAATTTAGAAAATCTATGGTTGTATTTTCTAAGAAAACAAAGATTCTTGCATTCTTCACTATCAAACTTTATGGGCGTTAGGCACGAAAAATATCTTGGTCTATCATCAATATTTTGCAACTCAAAAGCTGGAGGGTTTTTTATTCAAGAACAAGTTTGGAGTCATATACAGGGTTGGAAATATAAGTTGCTTTCTCAAGCATGCAAAACATGTTACTAAAATATGTGATTCATTCTATTCCTTCCTATGAAATGGCTTGCTTCAAATTGCGTGCTTCAGAACACTCACATTGAACCTATGATGGCATGCTATTGGTAGAATATTTAAAACACTAGGAAAATTCATTAGGTACGTTGGTAGTTGTTATGCAAGAGGAAAAACGGGGGAGGTTTCGGATTCCAAAATTTTAGGCGTCGAATAAAGCTATGTTGGAACAATTTGGGTGGTTGCTCAATCAACAAAACACCTTACTTGGTCAATTGTTCAAGGCCAAATATTTTTATAAATCTTCTATTTTTCAGGCCAAACTTGGTCCAATCCCTACTACACATGGCAATTATATATTTAGGACTAAAGAGCTAATCGAGAAAGAAACTAGATACCAAATTTGGGTAAGCATCAAAATTTGTATATGGGGTGATCATTGGCTTCTATGGCCACAATCTTTCAAGATTATCACATTACAAGACAATGAGTCAAGAGATGAGCCAACAAGCTACTTACTATTGGTTAATGCAACATATCGAGGTCTCCTTACCTCATTGGTGTATCACATTTGGTAAAAGAAGAACTTGCGACGGTTCTAGTAGTAGTATCGAAGCCCTAAAGTGGTTGCACACCTTATCCTTGAGCAAATCCAGAATAAACTATTGAGCTTGCACCATGCACTAAGTTTGGAGTTGGTTACTACATATAGATGATGGAGGATAGCTTGGAACGATAGTACTTGAGACGTGATGGTAGTGTGTACATGTGCCATTACATGGTCATGTTCTCCTAAAAGTGGACAACACGAGCGACACATGGTCGTGTCTGGGCAATATTCTCCTTGGATTACATTGCTATATCGACAGTGGGTTACACGGCCTCTCACACAGTCATGTGTTTGGATGTGTTATCGACTTTGTGATTCATGCTTTGTATTTAGCCGACCAGGCTAGCTATCGATACATGATCCTATCGTTGTATCTGTCATTGTAAATAAATTTAGCTTTACCACACCCCCTCAAAAAAAAAATCTATTTTTTTTATCATGGTCGAAATGAATGTTATCTCGTCTATTTTTCTAGAAAGAGGATGCAGACAATACCTTTGGGTTTCAACTCTAACGAGGATTTGCTTATATAGAATTATAACAAAAATGGCAATTTAGTGTTAAAAGGGCTTATTATCTTGCTTTTATGTTTAAATCCTACACTAAGTACAGCTTTTCCTGCAGCTCGTTGACACTGATTTAGCCTAGTTGGAAATTCATCCAGTTAGTGAAGATGCCACAGAAAATCAAGTCTTTCCTTGGCGTATTTGTAGAGGTGCTATGCCTACGACAGACAACTTGGGGAAGCAACATTTTAGCCTAACTCAAGAATGCTCCATTTGTGGTGTAGAGGAAGAAGATATCAAACATTCTACTAGTTTGGTATAGGATCCGAGATGGTAAACGCAACGATAATTAAAAATTTAATTACAATACAATATTGAAGATAGTGATCGAATTGCCCATCTCGTTGGTACTACGACATTGATCTCATGCATAAAGAAGTTAATTGAATTATTTAGAGATACCAACCTTTGGCACACTCCGATTGATGTAGAGAATGTGAACGTTCTAAACAATGCTCACCATCAAAGCAAATGGTGAAAAACAGCTACTAGCCCTCCGTAAGATGAAATTGTTGTGGCTCATCATTTATGGTAGGAGCCCACATGCATTCCCCAAAGATAGTCCACACCACCTATGGTGGAATTTTCTTTAACCCTATGCTAGTAGATGTTAGAGGATAATAGTGTATCAACTTTTGATCCATGGAGAAGACTAGAGAACTTTTCTATTTTTTAAGTGAAAGAGACCAAGAAAAATAAAGCAAGAGCTAGACTTCCTAGCTATTTGAGGTAAGGTGGTTGAAAGAAAAAGAGGGGGAGAATGAGAGAGCAAGACTTTCTAGCTTTTATAGAATGAACAATCAATCAAGCCTCTTATCTTGGTATTCCGTTGTATTGCCTTGTTTTTTCTTTTGTGCGTTAGTATAGATCAAGATATCTTGACACAATGAGTATAGATATACTCTTTTGTCTTGCTATCCCCTTTCATAGAAAACCCTTGTCTTGATCGCCCCTCTTCAAGGACAACCTTAGCAAAGTTCAACTTTGATTTTGCATCTTCCAAAGATGAAGACAAGCCTTATCTAGATTCAATAAATGTTGTTCTTTCTTGTCTTGGTGGGCTTGGACTTTATCTCAAGTCTCAATTGGATTAATTTCAAATTCAATTAATTCTAAACTAATTCAATCCATGTCTTGATTAGGCCCATGGTGTTTAATTTTCTAATTAAACATAAGCTCTAATCAATTAATCTAATTAATTGATTTACAAGCCAAAATCAATTAATCTCAATTAATTGATCATAAGTCTTTAATTAATCAAATTATTTAATACTTGTGAATTTTTATCAAATATGCTCTAATTTAACTAATCACATTATTTCATTTCTTATGGATCCACTTCATAAATCATCCAAATGAATCAATTAATTTTACTCTTTAAATTAATTGACATCTTCTATAATTAATCAAATTAATTAATTTTAAAAATTTTATCATGAATTTGTGTGTGAGCTTAAAATTTTATCATGAATTTGTGTGTGACCCTTTAGGCTCACTACTTAGCTAGACTTGGGCTTACTTTTAACTTCCACCTAGAATAGTAAGAGGTTTAGGATCCATCCAAAACTCAGTTATGGTCTCCTTGCACACTATAGACTATTCTCGATGAGCTGCAACCTCAACATCAAAGAGGTTCTCACTCCCTTCCAACGAAGTTCGACTTTTCACATACAGGGATATCGTATACAATTTATTGACAACTGTTTTGCTTAGATTAGTTGAATTATAGTTAATTAACCACTCTTGATTAACCTTTCAATCCAAGAGTATCCGTTGCACATGAGTGCCCACCTAGAAAATGGTCCACAACACTAGAGAATAGGTGAATCTTCATGAACCTATAAATTAAGTCACATACAAGTACAGTCCTTCCATCAAGCCAACCTCTCAATCGAAGTCTAGGGCATGAAATTGCAATTGGGTCACATTTAGGACTTCAACATCTTTGTATACACTCTCCACTTGTGTGATCGTTTCACCAATATAGAAAACCCTTTTCCTGCTTGATCAATTACCATGACCTCAGGTTTTCGAGAGGAGATTCTTCATCATTTCATGATGAGTGATGGTACCTATCTTGAAATTCACCAACCTCCTGCATGCTCTGACTATGTCTGAACATGGCATTTTACAACTAAGGAGGGAACCACAACTGCGTCAGTCATAACCAAGTCACAATCGTCCTATGTAAAAGACTACTGTGGAACATCATGTTAAATAACCACTTAATGCACTATTGTAACAATGAGAATCGTGTCATAATAATCATGCCCCACAAGGCTTCTATATGACATCTCCAATGGGCAATTCAGTGAACATCATAACCCCTTATCAACACTCACTAAAGTGTTAGTGTAGGTGACCAGAAAGCCATTAGTTGGTTATTTTGTAATCTACTATTAATAATCTTATTCGGTGTAATGTTAAATATCATGAATATAGTTTTTTCTTTGGCCATCTTTATTGTATTATATTATATGGTATCACAATATTTCACGAACAAAGGTCACAGACCAGATAAACCAATGAATTTGGGTCGCTCATTTGATGGTGATTATGAAATCAACTTTCAATGGTTGGTCTAGAAACATCCCGAGTCAAGAAACCTCAAGAATGGGCATTGACGAGTTTATAGAGACTTGCACTAAGTCATGCATTCATGTGATGAGTGTCGAGTTTCATCAACGACAGACGTATAGCATCTATACACTTTAGTGGGTGCTTGACAAGTTGGTTGTCAAGTTCACTGAATTGACTCATAGGACGTTTCGTATAGAAGCCTATGTGGCATGATCAGTATGACTATAACTCTTTAGCTGCAATAGTACAGAAGTTAGTCCACCGACATGAGGAGCCACAATAGTTTTGTGTATGGGGCGGTTGTATATTGGTCCTAGCTTATGTAACTGCGTTATTACGTGATTGCCAAAAGTCCTGCACTAGTGTAGTCAGAACATACCTAGAGGTTCGTGCATTCCAAGAAGGAATCTATCGCCCATCATGAGATGATGACAATCTCCTATGTCCTCTGGATTCGTGTTAATCTCTAGAAGTTTGTGGCCACAATTGTTAATCAAATACGAAAATCGTTTCATGTGTTGATTAATGAGAAACACAGTTAAGTGTGGATACATAGTTATCGAAGTCAAGTATGGAAATTGATTTAGAATTATGTGCCCTAGACTTTGATTGGGAGATAGTTTGATTGAATGGTTGTATACATACGATAAGTGTAGTTAAAGGTTCACACAAATTCCACCAATTCTTTAGTGCCATGAACCATTGCTAGACGATCACCCATGATAACTATTCTTGGACTAACGAGTTAATCAAGAGTGATTAATTAAATATGATTTAATCAGTCTAAAGCAAGTTAGTAGCTGAATTAAATTGTATATGTGATACAAACCCACATCTAGCTGAAGGTGGACCTATAAGGATCACACAGAAAACACTGGTGATATTGTGGGAAATTAATTGGAGACTTAATTTTGTGTCGCAACTAATTATTGCATTAATTCTGTAAGAGGGAGAAGATTAATTTAAAGGAGTTTAAATTAATCATTTGAATAATTTGATTAGTTAAATGAGGTCCTATGTGATATAAACCCAAAAGTGTTAATTAATTGGATTAATTAAATATTTAGGTTTTGAGATTAATTAATTGAATTAATTAATCTTAGGTCCAAGAATTAATAGGGATTTGATCAGGGCTTAAAATTAATTGATTGGATCAATTAATTACTAATCCAAATTCAAATTACTTTAAGTCAAATTGTGGTCAAGCTCAAAGACCTACCATGCATTAAAATCCCTTGATTAGGGGTTTCCGTCCTCATGAGTGGAACTCACGTACCCTTGAATTGAAGCAAGCTACCCCCTCTATATATAGAGAGAATGGTTTGCCATTGGCAAGGTGCTAGCAAGGTGTGTGTATTTATATTTCTCTCCCTCACTCTCTTATATCTCTCTTCTTCCTCAAAGAGTTGTATCTGTTTCATCCTTTTCTTAAAGTTTGAAATTCATTCAATACTTTCTTAAGAAACCTAGAACACTTTCTACTTAATAGAAGTGTTGTTCATTTAACGTCCCGGCTTGTTGAATCCTTCATAAAGTGCGGAAACATCGTACGTCATTGCCTATGAAACACGACAATTATCATATGTGCATCACTTAGTGCAAGTCTCTAGGGAATCATGATCAATGCCCTATCTCGACCGGTTCATCGACTTGGAACATTTTATATCAACCATAGAAGTTGCTTTCATGATCGTAATCATATGTGCAATCTAATCCCATAGCATCATGATCTAAGGGCTTCAACCAAATGCATTCAAGTATTGTATAAAGCATAATATGAATATGGCCAATGAACATTTTCTCAAGATGAACATTTTATTGGAAAAGATCTTTCAGAATGGTTGATACTAGCCAACAATTGGCTTGACGGTCACTAATTCTAACACATGCTCTGTTGTGGTGCTCCTTATTGCTTAGGTATGGGCTTTATCTCATCTACCATAGACTATACTATAGCTGAACCGAATAGGCTGGAATATTTTGAGATATGCATAACCAAATCTTGGAGGGGAACACAAACAATTCGTCATATGTTGTTGCATAATCTAGTAGACTAGGAACAACCACCTTATGCAAGACAAATCACTTTCAACTTTCAAGGTAACCCAAGTTTTTGTTAATTATCATGATTCACATATGAAAACGACTAGAGTAGCTACGACAAGTTGCACTTGAGTATCCCAAAAAAATTGAATTCCTCCCCTAATTGACCAAATCAAAACTAATTATGAATTTAGCAGTATTCACATATCAACAGGAGATTGCGATTGGAGGTGTAGCTCAGAACATTGTGGAAAATTGCATTACTAGTTAACTCAATGTCTTTGAAACTACACTACAGTGGAGCAGGCTAAGGCCTTAGCCGCTAGAACACCACTGCATATGGCTTAATCACATGGTTGGCAGGAATAACTGCGGAGGGTGATAGTGCTAATATAGCACAAGGATTTAGGGCAATAAGAGAATATTTCTCCACAATCAATACTATTATTCAAGACTATAAAAGGTTTATTAGTAGTTCCATTAGAAGCACCATCTCTTATGTCCGCCGCTCTGGAAACAAGTAGCACATTCACTTGCTAGAAATGTTGTTGATTTATTTTAGGGTTATAACAATATCCCGAATTTTAATTTTCATATTTGATTTTTTTACATATTTCTATTAGTAAAATTATGCGTTAATTTTATATTACAGAAGATCGATGCAAGAGTTAAATTCTATCTTTAACTCAAAATTACCCCATCAGGGGCTTAAGGTTCAATAGCGATTGATAGCCAAGATGTAACATCTCAACTATCTTAAGATAACACATTACAAATCTTGAGATATTATGATCCTGAAAATATTTTAAAACTCAGTAAAAAGAAGACAATATTGCATGAATGATGCGATTGCTACGAATACTAAAATAGTTTTTCATATGATGAAAATGAGGTGAAATAGGGTTTGTATTTATATAGGCGGGTTACAGCCAAGGCCCAAATTAAAAAGGTGCTATATGAACCATTCGGTCCATCACACCACTTCGTCGGTGACTAAAGTTATTTGGATGGGGTGCACTGGTCGAGTGGCATGTTGACACGTTGACAATAATTGGGCACCACAATGATCATCTATGCGCCATGTAATTGCCATTTGAAAATACAATTAAATAGATTATTCGTCCAAAAAGATACATACTTGCACCGAACCCACGGGTCCAGTGGCAGGGTGGCCAACGAGGGCCTACGATGTGACGATTCCAATGCGCCTGTGGGCTCCATTCTTGAACCCTTCATAGAGTAGCTCCATTCCCAAGTTATCATTCATAAGGTGGATCCATTTAGCCAAATAAGGTGGCAAGTGATCTTCCCAATTTCAAATATGAAATAGTTAATTTATCCCTTTCATTTGGCGTACAATCTATCTAATTTTACATCATCGGGATGGTGACTACTCACATTCCCGTTTAGCTTTCATATTATACAAAGCCAAAATTATGTGGTTGGTTTTGGAGGGTTAGATATGTCATTTCATTATTTTCGTTCACATTTTCAGCTGGCAAACACTAAGGGGTTGTTTACTGGACAATAACTGGGTTAATCCAAGTTTATCGGCCATTTTACACTAAGATAAACCTCAATAACTTATCACACTTCGGGGGTGTGATAAATTATCTTGGACAACCCATATTTCAACCTCTAGTTGCTTTTACAAGTCCCCCCCCCCCCAAAAAAAAAAAAAAAATTGTGACATGAAATTACATACATCTAAATAATTAACATTGAATTAATACAAGAGTTTTCTTAATATTTGTGACCATTAATTAATCTAGACTTGTATTTTCAACTCTCCGAATAATTAATTTATATGAAATTATTAGATTTTAGGCACTTAGAATTAGAGCATTAACGTTCGAATGCTGATTTATTTTTTTTTCGTTAAAAAAAGATAAGATTTTGACTTAATTAATTATACAATACAAAATATATAGTTTGATCACAGACGAGATTTTAGATTGACTATATGTGATGCACGACATAATACATACGAAAATTTCATTATAAATTACGCTGTTTGGCCCTTGGTTGGGGTCTCCATTCCTGGCAGGCCAACGCACACATACTGGGTTTCCTTCCTCTTGACTTCCGAGGCCTGCACCAGTTGCCCCTTATGCTCGACAGCGGTCATCGGAAGGCCTTGACAGGGGCTACGCAGCCCGACGTGGGTCCTATGTCTTCGGCTTCAACTTGGACCCTTATGAGAAAACTATTCTTGTCGTCACCCCACCGGTGATTCCCCCTCCTACCCCGGTGCCTCCGTACATCCCATCGACCTCTCAAGCAACCCCATCAGCCCAAACAGTACCCCCTACCAAGCCTACTCCCAGGAATCATTTCCCCGAATTCCATTACCCAGCCCCCTCAACCAGGGATCATCCCAGCCAAACTCACCACTTATCACTATCCCACTCACATTTACCTCCCCAGCCCTAATCCAAAAATCGACCCCTGCTCCTCGCCGAAAACTCAGCCTCAAACACTAAAGCGCCCCAACCTTCAGCTACCCCCGCAAAGCGTAAACTCTGTGACACCGCACCCCACTACTCTGATAGCCCTCTCCATATTGACAAAAAACCTAACCCACACCCTGTCCTCTAGCAGATGTTACTAATATTCCGGTGTAGACTGTGGGGCAATCATGCCAAGCGCCATGAGTGATGTACGCTGGAATTGCCATGGTTTAGGGGGCCCTGGCAAGTTTCGCGGGCTGGAGGATATGGGCCGTAAGCACCACCCTTCATTGGATTTCTTGGGATAAGACAGTCTCAGTCCAGATTCAGACGTTGTGTGTTATATAAGATAGCGTCTAAAACCATTGCTAATACACTGCTTGACTCTATAATTGCACTCTCCCAGGCCGCTTTTGTTCCCGGCCGGCTAATCACGGATAACATACTAGTGGCCTATGAATTAAATCACTTCATGAGGAACAAAAAATAGAGAAAAATTAGGTCACATGGCGCTTAAAACTCGACATTAGTAAGGCTTCTGACAAGGTTGAATGGGGCTTCCTTAAGCATGTTTTGTTTAGATTAGGTTCCCCCCCCCCCCTCATTTATTGATCTCATCATGTTGTGTGTTCTCTTCAGTTCGGTATGCTTTTTTAGTGAACGGGCAACAGTTCGGGTCCCTTATTCCCCAATTGGGCCTTCGTCAATGCAACCCCCTTTCACCATACCTATTTCTCCTTTGCACGGAGGTGCTCAGTTCACTCATTGGCGAGATGGAGAGGAGTGGGAGATTGAGAGGCGTGTTAATTTGTCGAGGTGCCCCATCGATATCCCACTTGTTATTTGCCGATGATACGTTGATTTTCAGTTAGGCGAGCGAGGAAGCGATGTATGGGACAGCAGAATTGTTGGATATTTATGCCCGGGCCTCAGGACAAGCAATCAACTTTGGAAAATCATCAGTGGTTTTCAGTCATAACGTGCACCTTGCGCCGCAGGAACATATTTCAGGGATCCTAGGTATTCGGAGGGCGGAGAAACATGATTTGTACCTAGGCCTCCCGACGATCGTGGGCAAATCACAAAGGGAAGTGTTTAGCTCTCTTCGGGACAAAGTTTGGCAGTGCGTTTGTGGGTGGAACAAGAAGACGCTCTCTCAAGCGGGGAAAGGAGTCTTGATAAAAGTTGTCTTCCAGTCAATCCCGGCATATGCTATGGGAGTGTTTGGACTTTCGAAATCAGTTATTCGGGATATTAAGTCCCTATGTGCGGATTTCTTGTGGCACAACCGGGGACAAATAAAAATACACTGGATCGCGTGGCCTAAACTATGTGCTAACTCCGTGGATGGTAGGTTGGGCTTTCGGGAACTTCGGGCTTTCAACAAAGCCATGCTTGAAAGGTAATGTTGGAGGATCTTCAAGAACCCAGATAGCCTACTTAGCTGACTTCTTAAGGCCCGTTACTTCCCACATACCTCTTTCCTCAAGGCTCCTTGTGCTTCTAAGTCGTCTCTCACTTGGAGGAGCCTCATGTTCACTAGACCACTTTTGGAGGCGGGGCTTCAGTGGCGTGTTGGTTCCGGGTATCAGATTAGTGTGCGGAGGTCCCCTTGGATACCGCGGCCAATATCCTTTCGTCCTATCACTCTGCTATCAGTCTATGATCCAAACTTCCTCATGTCCTCACTTATCGATCATGTAGTTGGGGAATGGAGGCGGGCGAGACTGCTGGAAATCTTTCATCCGATGGATGTGGAGGCCATTCTGGCTATTCCCCTTGGACGGGCAGATCAGCGGGATGCGGTCATTTGGCATTACACTTCGGACAGCCGCTTTTCTGTTCGAGTGCCTATCACTTGGCTTGCACCCTGAATGTGGATTCGTGTTCGTCTCGATGGGCTCTACCTTTGAAGTTCATTTGGGCCATTGTAGTCCCACCTAAGGTACGTCTCTTTGCTTGGAAAGCCTGTCGCAATGCTCTGTTTTCATGTTTTGTTATGTTGTCATTTTGCTCGCCAATGTTGGGAATTGTCCCAGTTGGGGTAGGATGTTGTGGGCAGTGCAAGGGTGGACGTAGAGAGCTGGTTTAGATTTGTGTGGAAGAATCTGGATGGTGATGAATTCTGCTTGTTTTTGATGATTTGTTGGGGGTTGTGGAGGAATCAAAATGGGGTCCTTATGGAAGGGAAGCATCAATAGCCCTTCAAGATGCTGGAGGGAGTGAGGAGGTACCTGTTGGGGTTCCAAAATAGCCCAAAGATCACGCCGAGCCTATTGGATCTCATGTAGCCACACGGTGGGAGCCCCCAACTGCAGGTGTCATAAAAATAAACTTTGACGGAGCAGTGTTTGCGGATGGGCAGGAGGGAGGTTTCGAGGTTGTGGCTTGTTCATCGGAGGGGGAATGCATCACTTGGGCGTCAAACCGTTACGTCAAACTAGTGTTCCCAGAATTAGTGGAAGCAATCGCAGCCCGAGAGGCGGCGTCGCTGGCTGTTCGTTTTGGGTGGCCGAGAGTCTGTATTGAGGGTGACTGTGCTCCTTTAGTGCTTAAATTGCAATCTAGCACTGAGGATTTCTCTGTTGTAGATCCTATTGTGCAAGACATAAAAAGTTTAATTTCCAATTTTTCTTGATTTTTTTCCTTAATTAGAAAAGACGGGAATAGAGTAGCTCATTGTCTTGCCCATTCTACTGGTGCCTTTACTGTGGGCACTTCATTTGTTCCTCATACAATTGTTTAGTGTTTAGTCTCTGATTTGGAGGCTCTCTTTAATGCACTTTGATTTCCTTTCAAAAAAAAAAAAAAATCATTATAAATAAATACATATTTTAAGTTTTATTAATTACGTTAATAAGAAAAAATCTTATTGACTAAATAATAATTATACATATAGTACGAAATCATAATAAGACGACACAATTAATTAGCATTGGATTACAAGAGTTTAGTTCTTGTTGTGATTCAATGTCAATTATTTCTTGTGTCGTCACAGTAGAATTTCTTATATATACAAGAGTTTAATTCTTACTTTGATGATACAATGTAACTTGACAATACAAGAGTTTTAGGTTTTATTAATTATATAATACCGAATAATACATACAAAATTTTTCATTGACTAAACAATCCCTAATTCTCATTAAGAATTCAATTGGACACTAATTTGTTTTAAATAAAATTAAAGCCACTATATTAATGATCTTCCACAAATTCTTTTTCAATGTTAATATACAGTATGAACACACATATATATATATATAAAAATATCATACGCCACTACAACAAAAAATTGAATTTTGAAGTAGTTAAAGTTTAAAACTATCAGCCAAAAATGACAGTTTCGGAATTTAATACTTAACCCACAACATTTGCCATACAATGTAAACAATCGCCTATTTTATGATTAATAAATCACATCACTAAACCAAAAAAGTAAACATTTGATAAAGTTCCTCAAATTATTTTATCCAACTATTTTATCCAGTCGGGCTCTATTCTCTACTTTTTTCATCCACAAAAGTAAATTGACCCTGAGGAAGTTTGTATTACCCTCACAGGGGCGTACATGTATTTATTCCACGTCTTATTGTGTTTTCTACTTTTGTTTTTTTTTAGAAATATTATGATGTCTAGTTGTCATTGTGGGTATGAAAAGGGTCGTACATACCACTCTCCTCAATCAATTCAGATCCTTACGATGGCATTTAATGTTTTATTTTAAATCCGATTGATGCTTTTATTGATATATACATACTATGGATATAAATTTCACTTTAAATAAAATAAATAATGTAATTTATATATATATATATATAATATAATATATATTAAATAAAATAGAAGGTAGCATAAAATTTAAAACAAAAAATACAATTACGTTTTTTTGAGAGGGAAAATACAATTACATTAACAATGTACTTCTCAGTTTTCAATTGAAAGATATGGGCTTGGCCTAGGCCCGTTCCAATGGGCTTGACCTTTTCGTTAGCCCATACTTAGAAAAATGACAAGTTTTTTTAGTACTCTCCCAACAATTCCATTTTCTTGAGGGTAAATTATATTTACTTTTCTTAAAATTTGACATAATTATAAATATCTTTTTATTATTTAAAAAATTATAAATACCCCTATGAGGTTTGTAATTTTCAACCAAAGGCTTGAAATTGATTATTTTGCTCTTGAGTTTTTTAGTTAAATTGAAAAAAAAAATCAGTCGAGTTAAATTGCATTTTTAAGTTCTCTGTGTAAAAACTTTAAGAACCCTTCCCTGCACATTGTAGTCCCAAAAAATTCAAAGAATTTTAAAAATTAAATAAAATGCATAATGACATTTTGGTCAGTTCACCCATAAAAATAGATAGAAATGGGTTATTTGTTAGATGGTTACAAACTTCAGGGGGTATTTGTAATTTTTCAAACAACGAGAAGATATAAACCTCAGAGGATGTAGCTGTAATTTACTCTTTTCTTAATGTTATACTAGTTGTCATTATACGTCATTTTTATGTGTACGTATAAATAATTTTTTATACTTTACAATATATTATAAATAAAAACAAAAAGTATAACAAACACATCACATTTTTAAAAAATGATGAAAAAAAAGAAAAATAAATAAAATTAACTTAAAGATATTATCAACTCAATACAAAATTAATGTAGTACAACAGTAGTATCAAAACTATTATTATTTATAAGTGAAAACTGGCAATACTTTTTATATTAATACCTCTGAATCAAAATTTTAAAAGCCAATCAAAAGAAAAATAAAAGAGTTCTTATATCTTTCCGTACCTCAATTAATCACATCACAATGAATAGACAATAAAACATCAACGATTTGAATTGATATTATCTCTCTATCAATTGATATTATTTCTCCATTGTTAACGAGGCCTAGCTCAGTTAGCGAAGTTGAGCTTCATGATCCTAGAGGTCATGGGTTCGAATCCCCTGCGTGGGATAATTTGTTTCTACTGCATAGTAGGTTTATTTATGATATTGTTTCTACTGTATAGTAAATTTTTATTTTTATTTTTTTAATAAAACACTCAGAGGTGTGGGAAGCTTTTCGGGGTTCCCATCCCTTCTACATTAATTAAGAATGTCAACGAAATTTACAAAGTGGAGTGCAAACTCCCTAGTTTTGTCTAGGAAAGTCTAAACAAGGAGTACTACTGTCTTACATTGCACAAAAAAACCAAAAAAGGAGTACACCTCCTTTTCCACTTTGAATCCCGAAAGCGTAAATGAGGAGTACTACTCCCTTACAAAAAGAGCTCCTAGGCCTATGTCCTAAAAGAGATGAATATAGAGAGCTATGCTCAAGCATGCCAAAAATTTTACCAAAACATAGGGAGCACCAGTCCCTAATTCTCACCTACATCAGATTAATAGACAAAAAATACCAAGAATATGTCCACAAGGAGGGCTTCTCTTTACAATAAACATGTAATACTGATAAGGCCAAAAGTTACCCAAATAGTTCATAAGATGTACATGCATGAATAAACAGGACGAATATCCTTTTAGCCAAAAATATTCATAGTCAAGGTAAAGGAAATTGAGTAGACAGTTAAGAGACAAAGCGGAAGTAGGGAAAGCAAAGCTTATCAAGTTTGATGAGACCTGTGAGCTTACCGCAAAGATGTTCCCTGTTGAGGATGGTGAGTGCTTCTGCTGAGCAGGCTTGGTTTTCCAAGAAGTCTGCTGCTTGATTCCCCTCTCTAAAGATGTGAGTGATTTTGAATTCAACTTGGCTGAGGCATGACCGAATCTTCTGAAGAAGGTGTTCCATGTGCCATGCTCCTTGAGAGTGATTAGAGATCATATTAATGATATAGAGCGCATCCATTTCAATCCAAATTTTAAAAAAACCTCTGTCCAAACAGATTTGCAGGCCTTTTGAGAAGGGCTTTGAGTTCAGCATAATTGTTTGTTGTAGTGCCAAGAGGTTCCATAAATGCAAAGATTAGTTGATCAGCATGGTCTCTCAACAGGCCTCCTGCCCTTGAGGCACCTGGGTTGCCTTTACAAGCCCCATCTGTGTTCAACTTCACCCATCCATTTTCAGGTTTTCTCCAATGTATAACTTGAGTCTTCTTTCTGCAAGTTTCTTCTGTAGTAGGTTTATTTATTGCTGTAATAGCAAGATGATAGTTTGTGATATTATCGATATGGTTGTTGTATATGTCTCTGTCCAATATTGATATTGACATGACTGATTGTAATCAATTTATTTTCAATTAATAAAATTCATCACTTTCAACTCAAAAAAATTGATATTATCTCTCTATCAAGGAGAAATTTTAGGTTTGAACCCAAATTCTCCCAATCCCTCTGCAACAAGAAACCATAAAATAAAATAAAGCACATTCCCACCATCTTACAGTTTTCAACTTAATTTAAGAGAAGCATAAGTAAAATTGTATTTTGAAATATTTTTGTTTAGCTTAATTTAAGTTATAATTTTAAAAACACTTGATTAAATTTTTTACAAACACCCCATACAGGATAAATAGAGACTAATTAGTGACCTACATAACAAGATAATGACGCGGACCGACATACGATTAATGGCTCGTAACCAGAAATTTTGTTTGTTTCGGTTGAAATCTTAAAAAATTTTCCCTTTAAAAAATATTCTATCGAAAAGAAGGTCTTGAGGCTTATAAATTATACAAATTTCTTAGTTGTGATTAATGTCAAAAGCATGTTGCAAATAAAATATCTACAAGCGAAAGTTTGTTCACTAGAAAAAAAAATTATTGGCTACAATTTAATGATTATTGCTAAAAAAGTGAATGGAACTATGATTTCTTACCCTATTCGTTAAGAATGAGACCCTATGAATAAGTTTGAGGTCATGAATTTGAGTCTCATGGGGCGTGTGGGTATACTAGTCATCTCACTTTATATGAGTTTATTATAATTTGTTTCATTGTTTTTTTTTATTATTATATTGATGTATTGATTGAATATTGTCGTATTGAAGTATTTATGTATATGTATAAGTAAAATTCCTTTAGCATCAAGATTCAGTTAAATTTTTTTTTTTTTTTTGGAATATGTAAATTGCATTGAGTAAGTAAGTATGAATACAATGGGTACAAAAATCAAATTCTCTCCCTCTAACAACATCCAAACAGACCCTCGTCAGGGTATCTGCCAAACACGAAAAAGAGCAATCGCGTGAAAACTATGTGTTACGTCATCCCCAAGCAATCTAAACTTAACCTCCTCCATTACTAACCGGGACGTCTCCCGAGGGTGAACCGCAACATTCTCAAACCGTTTTCAATTCCTAGCTCTCCAAATATGGTAAACAAGTGACGCAAAAAGTGCTCGTTGCGCTGCGTTCCAAATATGATGGCCCCGCCATTTCTTGCTAGCCCACACAACTCCAGCCGGCCAGTGTAAGGTCAGCCATCCAAACCTCACGGATCGACGCAGAAGAGCGACACACTCTTGCAAGAAAGGGCACTCAAAAAAAAGATGAGCATGGGTCTCCATAGTACCGTTCTCACACAACCCGCACACCTTAGCAGCACCTTCGAGCCACGGTCGATCTCAAGTTGAATCGTTGCAGTATAGCGAGCCAGAGGATAAAGATATTCCATGCAACAAGGCAACCCAGGGTGGCTTCGCCCCGTGCGTGCCAAAAAAAGCATACACAGCCTGCACCGAAATCCTGGTGCAGGTACCCTCCATTGCAGTTGATCCATGCCACCAGCAACAACCGGCAGGGGCTGCGGCAGCACTAGTGCACTACGCCAGTTCCATCCCGAGCCAGCGACAACTGAGGCGAGCGAGGCGTCCCCGGTAGTCCTATGGTCTGCGGCCCATCTGGAAATCGAGCGATTAACGGTCCCCCCGGCAACCACGGATCATGCCAAAACCATATAGCTTTGATGATACCCTTATCCAACCTTCTCCAACCCCACGAGCCCACCTTATCACTTGCTGTCCAAATTGACTGTTTCGTCAGCCGGTAATGCCGTAGCCACTGAACCCAGGCTGAGGACCCATCCAATTTAATTACATGCCAGAACTGTTTGCTCATCAGTGCATCATTCATGGCCCCGACCCGGCGAATCCCCCAGCCACCCTGCTCCTTACTGTTGCAGACAATATTCCAAGAAACCTTCGCAACCCCCGTGGACGAAGAGCCACACCAGAGGAAGCGGCGGATCGTTGCTCAATAGCTTTGATAATACCCTTCGGTAGAAAAAATGTACTCGTCCAATAGAGATGTAGTGACAAGAGTACCGACTTTAGGAGCTGGACCCGTGTCGCGAACGATAGAGCATCTCCTTGCCAACCCCTTATCTTCTGATCTATCCGCTGCATTAGAGGGTCAAAATCTGAGACCGTAAGCCGAGAAGATTTCAGCGGAATGCCCAGATAGCAAATAGGGAGGGTCCCTTCTGGAAACCCCATCTCGTCCATCGCCGCGCCCCTAACCGGCGCCGCTAACTTCGAGAAAATAACGTGACTCTTCGCTGCATTGGCGTGAAGACCCGACCAAGTTGAGAACTCATCTAACCTCTCCTTGAGAATCCAAACCGAAGCATCATCCGCCCTGCTAAACAGAAATAGATCATCAGCGAAGCACAACATGAGCAGATTAATCTCCCAACACAGCCAGTGGTATTGAAACCGAGGATTCGCCTCCACCCGTGCAGCCAGCGATAAGTGCAACACCTCTATGACGAGCACAACGAGATATGGTGACATTAGGTCGTCTTGCCGAAGGCCTCGAGCTCCTTGAAAGAACCCGTGTGGCTGCCCGTTAAGACACACTGAGTAAGAAGTTGTCGTCACACACTCCATTATCCAATCCACAAACTGCTCGGGAAATCGGAACAAAATCAGGACTTCCAGCTAGAAATCCCACTCCAGTGAGTCGTACGCCTTTTGCAGGTCGACCTTTATCACACACCTAGGCGGCAAGTGCTTATGATTATAGCTATGCAACAACTCTTGGGCCAGTAGTATATTATTAGTGATCTTACGACCCGGGACGAACGCATTCTGTGTCTCATCAATCAGCATAGGCATATAAGGCTTCATGCATTGGGTAATAATCCTAGAAATAGCTTTATACGACACGTTGCAGCAGGAAATCGGGCAGAAATCCTCAACCTTAGTCGGAAGCTGGACCTTAGGAATTAAGGTGAGGAGGGTTGCATTCATCTGCCGAAGGAGTTTATCGGAGATGAAAAACTCCTTGACCGCAGCAAAGACCTCAGCTCCAATAACCGGCTATGCGGCTTTGAAGAAAGCGGTCGAATAGCCATCTGGGCCCGGCGCCTTATCCTCCTCAATGCCGAAGAAGGCTTCCTTCACTTCTGGGCCCGTAACCAGAGCAAGTAGTGCTGCAGCAGCAGCACCGGCTAGTACCCCCAGACCTGCGGCCGAAGGTGTGATAGATCACAACTGATGTGACGTTGGCTTCCGCCAAGTAGGTGCTGAAAGTAGGATACAAACTCTTAGGTAACTTGGTCCACATCCGTCAGCAGGGCACCATTGGCGTCATTAATCTGGAATACCCTTTGCGCCGCCCGGCGTGCGGCCACCCTCCTGAAAAACAGCCGCGTACATTGATCCCCATCTTTAAGCCATTGAATCTTTGCATGTTGTTGAAGCCACATGCGGTGCTGAGCCGTGGCTTTGAGGTGTTTGCAGCGACACCAATGCTCGACATCAAGTAATAAGGAATTGTGGCGAAAACGTTGCAACAGGGTCTGAACCTGTTCAAGAAAAGCCCACAACCTCCGCAACATTCCGAGCCAGGTCCCCTTTTGCGTTCCGAAGTTGGCGAAGAACCGGTTTACGTACCTTGAGTTTACGCACTACTGCATAGGCATTAGTACCATGGATATTGTGCCGCCAAACACTCCTCACATGCTCCTTGAAACCTGCAGATTTAGCAATAAAATTGTCAAAGCGAAACATAGGAACGATCGGTCGGGTCGCCTCCGTCCGATGCACCACCAAAGGGCTGTGGTCCGAAGTCCTCGGCGTGACATAACAATAAAATGATTTTGGCCATGAAGAGATCCAGTTGCCGTTGACCATAACCCGATCAAGCCGCTTCCATAACCCCCTATCTCCCTGGCTTCGATTATGCCAAGTGAAAAAGCAACCCCGCACCGGGCGACGCGCAGAGTCGGGCCTCCTGGATGCAATCCCTAAAACCCGCCATGGCCGTGACATTCTTCACCGCCCGGCCGCTGGCCTCACTCATATCCAGTATGACATTAAAGTCTCCGAGCAGCATCCATGGCATTCCATCAGATCCCGATGCCAACCGCCAGATTGTATCCCATAGGACACGGCGCGACCCCATGTTATTGTCCGCATAAACATAAGTAACTAGGAACGTGTTGTTGTCCTGCCGAAGGCGCACACGGCAATGGACAAACTGAGTATCAAGCTCCAAAACTTCGACGCTAACCTCGGGCGGATCCCATAGAATCCAAATCCGATCCCCCGGACCACTGTAATCCGAAAACCAGTCCCAGTGCTCTTTAATGGCCGCTTGAACTCATCCAGCATTCCAACGGGCCACCCAAGTTTCCACTAACCCCTAACAAAGGTAATCGAAATTCTGAAAGAAGTGCTGTCACCGCACATTGGTGGTCCCTCTTGTTGAGACCCCGCACATTCCAACAGGCCACCGTCATGTGGGACCCCTGGATGGGCTGCTGCTGTTAGGGCCCGAGGTAGAGGTTGTAGCATCGTCCGCCAAGTCCTGGAGGACATCAAACGGGTTGTAAACGACGAGTGCCTTGCCTTTCCCTTCCACCCGCCTCTCCTCACTCGTCAGTCCAGCTCCCCCCTCATGAGGGCGCCGCATAGGGGAATGCCCTCTCGGCCGCGGCTGGCCATTACCATCAGCTTCTCAGGGCTGCTTAGGAACAAACACACGGACTGGAGGCTGAGTCGTCGTCTTCTTCTGCCTAATCGGACAATGCTCCAAAGAGTGGCCCAGCGCTCGACACGTAGGGCACCGGCTTGGCAGCTATTCATACTCAACATCAATTTTACATGGACTACCACATACTCCACCAATCTCGGGCAATAGAACGACTACATTTTAGGGAGCACTGAGGCGTAATCCAATAACACACATATGTACGCATAGTCCAGCCGAGAGCACTGTTTGGTAACTCCATCCTGATAAAATGGTTTCCCGACTCCGCTGGCAATCACGCTCAACCCTTCCTCCGTCCAGAACTCCATCGGCAGGTGGTGCAGCCGTATCCATACCGGGACCTCCGTCAGTGCCTATTTCTTGAGATGCATCCCAGGCTCCCACTTCTGTAGTATTATAGGTTGGCCTTGAAACAGCCACGGCCCCCCTTTGATGACCTCCTCCACGGCCCTCGGCAAATTAAACCGAATAAAGCAGAACCCTGTTGCCGTTGCTGTAACATCTTTCACGCCTGACCAAACGGACTTGATGTAGTTATTGAAGTGTCGGAAGTAGGGTTTCCTCCCTAGGAAGAAGCCGACCGCGGTAGCCTCCCACCTCTTGGCGCCTTCGCGAATCATCGCCACAGTTGGCCGGACGACAATCTCTCCATTCTGCAACTCCGGAGGAATACACGTCAAGGTTTTCGGGGAGGATTTCCGGAAGCCATCAACAAACCGCTCTGCATGCATGGTGGCCCCGGCATCCGTATTTAGTTTGACGCTCCCCACGAAGATTTCAGGCTGGTCCTGGGGTGCAGCGGTCTTCAACGGAACTAGATCCCCAGTCCTCAGCGGGGTTGGATTCGAAGGGAGCCCCCTACGTGCCGCCAAGGGGCGCGGGCGATCATTAATCAGTACCATCTGTCCTGTCGGCTCAGGGCAATCCTCAACCGGGTCCAGGGAGGTTTCAGCCACGGGCGTCGCCACCGGAGGACTACCATATTTCGCCTCCAACCTCTACTGCAGTAGCCGGAAGGCTTGGGCGGAATCCTCATCCCCTTCATCCAGTACCCGCTGCGCAAGAGTAAGGAACGCCGAGAAGTTGAACGCCTGCGGTATGGTATTGTCACCTTCCGTATCTGCCCCCTCCTGGCCGACGGCCACCGGAGTTAGAGTTAGGGTTAGGGTTATGGCTACCGAGAGAGAGAGAGAGAGACATCGTTTGAATGCGATATTATCAAAACAAATACTTCCAGTTAAACTTCTTAGGGAAATCAAACTTTTATTCCTTTTAAAATTCGCATCCTCGTTGTGATTTTTAATTATCAACTTGTTGGTTTACAAAGTGTACAAATTCACTTCACATAAATTCTCCCAATTAAGGTCAAAAGGGCACAATATTCCCTAGCCAATGGTATTTCTAATCCTACAAAGATCTCATTGATAAAGATAAAGTACATTCCGGATTTAATAAAACATACTGATCAGCAGTCAATCAGTCAAAGCGGGTGTTAGGGAAAACTTTTGTTTTTAGAGAAGTGATTTTTGTAAAAAAGAGATAAAATAAATAAAATTTATAGGAAGATCAAAAGTTGATTGTGTTTGTAAAAAAGTATGAAAAATAGATAAAAATTAAATTGAATAGTATTTGGAAAAAACAACACTTATAAAACAAGCTTAATTGATTATAGAACGTTTTGCCACCATGTGTTGAAGAGATACTGTGTTTTCTTAGGACAAAATACAATTTATCCCCCTGTGTTATTGGAAAAGTTCAATTCACCCCCTATGAAAAAATAAAGTGCAAAAAACCCCCTTATACTTTTAGAAATGATGCAATTTACCCCCTCGACGCGACTGATTTAGGGGGGTTAATTGCACCATTTCTAAAAGTATAGGGGGGTTTTTTTGCACTTTGTTTTTTCATATGGGGTAAATTGAACTTTTTCAATAACACAGGGGGGTAAATTGTCTTAGCCCGTTTTCTTAACATTTGTACTTGTCTTTTATCACTTTTCCTCAAAAAAATAATAAATTTATTTCAAATAGTATATTTCATATTTATTTTTTTTTTACAAATATTGCCATATATTAAAATATTAAAACTAATAGAAAAATTGAATGTTTAATTCAATAATGCTCCCACTAAGTAATATAAGTTGTTCATTCATACACAATAAATAAATTTATATGATTGACAAAGAATATTTTTTGATTTATTAATAAATATTCAATATTAATTATTATATATGGAATTATAATTGTTGATGATTGAAATTATAATATGATTGTAATCGATTTATTTTTAAAAAAAAAAACAAAGAAAAGAATACTGACCAACAACTAGCCGAGTTGCTGAAGAAGACTTCGGTCTTCAAACCACAAAAGAAATATGAGATGTCAAATGGATATAAATTAAATTAGCGATTTGGACACACTTGATGTACGTGCTTAAATTTTTAAAATAAAATTATTAAAATAATTTATGTGAAATTAATTTTTTTTGTAAGAATTTGTAATGAGCAAATGAAAATGATCTAAAATAACATAACATATATAATATAATGAAAAGAAAGAAAATAAATGGGAGAGAAGAAAGACTCAAAAAAAAAAAAACACTTATTTGACAGTATATTTTGAGAAACACCAAAATTAATTAGTTAGGGTGCTCAGTATAATTAGATTTTCGATTTCACTAACTGATATGTTAAGTTTTCTTTAGAACCCGTCAATTATATTATCCAATTAATACATCAAAATATAAAAAATGATAGAGTAAGTACATTAATGTTTCTAGAAACCATACATTGAAATATAACAAATAACAGACTTTATTCCCTACATTACAAATAATTATCATCTGAAATCGTGGCAGATCAATGTTATCGACCTCAATCAAATAGTCAATGAGAAAATAAATTCTAACAACAGTTAAATAATATTTTTCATAATTTAGTTGTGGTTAGAGTGTTTGTCATAGTTCTTAAATGCACGGCCAAAATATTTATTATGATTTTTGGCCTCGCCTACTGAAGCAACAGTAATATACTCTTACGCAACATGGCTAATTATTAATTGTCTTGATTTTTTGCATTTTACCGTGATTAATTAGCTATGACAAAAAGAAATAGTATTTTTTCTAGTCAGATAAATATTCATATGTATAAAAGGAACTGGGACCATAGTCTATTAAATAAGAATTTTGATATCTTATTAATATATATAAATGAAATATTCTAGACCATATCCGTCCAATCAAGAAATTATTTAATATATACACTAGTTGTACCATTAATATATAACCGCAATATATGATTAAAAATAGTTAATTTTATGCCTTTCCCAACTTAGATTTTCTTAAGTGCAACAAAAATAATCCAATTAACTTTTTTTAAAAAATAATTGAATGATACTAAAAGTTTGAGATCTATTAGGATGTCAAAGTCTAATAGCTTCAATATTAATTTCTTGAACTATTAAAACGATAAGTTAGTTAAAATATTAGGAAAAAAAAACTTCAAATGTAGTAAAAATACCGTATTTGCCTCGGGACTTAGGGAACATTTAATCTAAAAGAATCATTGATCCACAAAAAAGATGTTGTAAATTTAATTACATCAAAGTTTACTATTTGTTGAGATAAAAAAATCACTTTTCAATTTCTAAATGGAACCGCAAGCGTGCGAGGATCTTATCAAGCATAGGACAAAGGTGGTATGATATCAAGATTTGATTTACTTTATTAGATCCACATTTCTCATTTCAAAGATTTTGGTAATTAATATGTTGGAATATTATATATTCAATTAGGAAAATGACTGTCAACTTGGCTTTAACTTTGAATATTCACATAATCACATACACGTTTTAGTTATATATTCCATTGCTTATCCTTTTAACTATATGTTTCCCATTTACTAACAATGGGGTTATAAATTCATACTTGTGTCATAATATTTTTTTTTTAATAATATACAACCTGGTTGATTATTATTGTAGGCAAAAAATAACACGTACACGTCAAATAATTTGATGTAGGGCAGCAGATATCGACTTTAAGAATTTTTTTATAAGTTTAAATTACTAGTGGATTTTATGTTATATGCCTTGTACCATAAACGGATCTATTTTAACGTGTCTCAAATTATGAGCAGATCTAATCTTATTTTGGATTCAGCAACAGATCCTTTGACTGTTAAGAGAAGGCATGCATCCAACTTCGTCTTCAACGTGTACACTCGAAAGGATTAGATGCATTTTTTGTCCTATAACTTAATTAGGTCATTTGGCATTTTTGTCCTTTAACTTTTTAAGGTAGCATTTCATTTTTTAATTTTCGCAATTTTAGTCCTTTTGTTCACCAGAGTTCATCTCCACCGACAAAAAGGGTGAACTCCAACAAAAGAAGGACTGAAATTGCAAAACTTAAGAAGATGAAGACCAAAATGCTACCCTTAGAAAGTTAAAGAACAAAACTGCTGGCATAAATGGTCAAATAGGAACAAAAGCCTCAATTTTAAAATATCACGTTAAAAGCACATATATTTTTTCATCGAGAAGGGTGAACTCCATCGGAAAAATGACTAAAATCACAAAATTTAAAAAGATGCAGGACCAAAATGCTACCCAAAAAAAATTAAAAAAATAAAATCGTCAAATAACCTAAGTTACATGATAAAAAAAATGTATTTAATTAAGCCCACTCGAAAGGTTTTTAGTGGATCTCCTTGAGATAGCCGACGATATGTTTAAGTGTATGATCACTTGTATTTGCTATTTGACTAAAAGAATGTATCAATTGATGTGTTACTTGAATTTGTGAATTCTTTATTTATAATGGAGTCGTAGACATAACCCATTTCAAACTCTCTATTTGACTTTATCATCTTGTCAACTCATAATAAGATAAACTCAATCGCTATCCAACTTATCAACTAATGATAAGATGGACTCAGTCTCTATCCATCTATAATTATGCATAAACAATCAACATCTCCCACTTTATTAGAAACACGTTCATACATTTCAAAGTACTAGTAAGGTGTACGCACATTGTGTATGGACAATTAACATTTATTTTACTTTTTGCTACTTTTTTGAAAATATAACTATAAAACTTATCAACATATTACAACTTTGGAATTGTGCTGAAAAATATAATTAATAATAATTATTTGTTATGTATTAATATAATAATCATTATATGTCTTATAATAACTATAACCATTAATATTCTTTATGAAATGCTTTTAATGAATACATAATTTCATTGTATTATTTCTGAATTTTGTCGATTTTATTTATCGGTTTTTTCTCTTGACTTTTATATGTGTTGTATCATTATGTCAATCATTTTCGTGCAATTATTGAGAAATATAATTATAATTTGATTTTTCTATGAATTTTTTTAAGAACAATAGATTTTCTGATTGTGTAGGTTGTAGTTACTTGTATACATTTTGCAACAAAATTTATTATCTTTTTTGGGTCACTTTTTCTCTCTTAGTAGCTAAATTCACATTATAATTTACATATTTGAAGTCAATTTAATAACTTAGTAAACCAAGTTCAAAGCATTGATATTCTCTTAATTTCAACAATATTAAGTAATTGTCATTAAAATATATAAGAAAATTTATATCTTCTACTCAGCTTTACTTCAATTTTGACTCAATCAAATTTATTTATCTTTTCTATGATAAAATTAAACTATTTTTAAATCAGTTAACAATTCCTATATTATATATTCTCATTATTTTAAAATTCAAACTGTTATAAGAAAATATTGAGACTCAAACATACAAATTTTTTTATAGTACTCTTCCATTAGAAAATAGCTAAACAATTATGCTATTAAGAAAATATATAATTTATCATGCGCGTGAACCCAAGTACCAATTGTCTTCCTCATATGTTTGCAACGTCTCTTTTAGTTCAACATTTTTTAAGGAAATGCGCTAGAATTTTTCTGAACAAACTTACTCTTTACTAATAATTGATTTAACTTTGTTTCAACACATATTTAATTTTACAATAATAACATTCTTGCATATTGTAGCTCGTACTATGGCTTTTCTTATAACTAAATCTTATTTAACTTTGTATAAATTTTATTGAACAATTAAAATAATTAAAATTAAATTTAAAAATAAAAACACAAATCAACTAAAAGGGAAAAAAAAAAAGAACTTAAGCAAAACTTTTAAAAAAATGATATATTTTTTGAAATGCTAATCTATTTTCCGCATGATCTGATTCTTCATTCATTTTTAAAATTTTTTACTCTCTCTCTTCGAATCTCAACAACTTTTATTATAGTCTAATTCATCTTCAGTTAATTCAATATTTTTCGTATTCTCCATTTTCATTTTTTCTTTTGTGAGATTTTCTTTCAACTTGTCATGGATTGTGCTCTAAACAAGTCCAATTTAATTTTGACTATTAAATGTTGATTGTTATCAAGATTGAGTGCTCAAGAATAAATCTCATTTATTATCGTTCTTCATTAATCAATAGTTATATTCTATCAAAAGGCCTATTAATTCAACTACACCAATTTATATATTTTTGCATAACTATATCGTTGTGTTTTGACCTTGTATAAAAATTTTGTTTTGGCATGATTGTATTGATAATCATAAATTGATCACATGAGAAGGCAATCGAAAGTACGGAATCATGGACATTGTTGAAAAAAATAATAGGTGAACAATCACAATTTATATTAGTTCAAAAATATATATAAGTTATTTGACCCCTCCAACTATGAAAATTTATATTAAATGATTGTTACTCCTAAAATAAATAAATTCGACTTATGTTTGAAGGTAATGCGATGACATTATCAATATATTCAAAGATTAATATAATTATAATTTATACAAAAATAAATATTTTTCTCCATTGTTCAAGAGAATACAAATATAATTCATATGATGTCATTAATTCTTATAAAAATTTTGTTGACGCCACTTGAAATATGAATTTTGTCATGATTAATTACTATGGTCAAAAGTAAAATAATCATGGGGAATAATCATTAGCCACAACTGTACAAAGGATATTAGTTATTGTTTCAGCAGACGGGACCACAACATTAACCATAGCTAAAAATTATGATTTTTTTTTTTGTCATGGCTTAGCACTATGACAAATATTTGTTCATGCAACGGCCATTGCAAATATTTACCTAAGAATTTAACTTATTTTTGAAAAAACCTACAAGTTTCATTAGTAAATATATGTAGAAAATAAACAAATGTTTACTATTTTAATTTTGATGCTTGATAAAGGTTATCTTCTCCAACTTAAAAAAAAAAAAAAAAATACACCATAAGGAAAGTTTGTGCTTGATGCGTACCGGAGCCCAACAGCACCACAAAATATTCTCGAAAGTCCCAAGATTATTAGGGAGACTAACCTGCAGAAAGGTGTTGGCACTCCGATGCTTAAGTCAGTAATGTTCGACTTGAAATAAATAAAGGAACACTTAAAAAAGGTGAGAATAATGGTAAAGTGCTATGAGGTGTAAGAATGTGCTAAAAAATAGAGAGAATTTCATGTGTAAAAGCTAGAGTAAATGTTATTTGAAAAGTAGCAAGTTGTGAGAGAATGAATCTGAAGTGGAAGTGGAAGTTGAAGTCGAAGTTGCCAAATGACTGCACAGTGTACTCCTTTTATAGCCAGTGTTGAACCCAATTTTGGAAGAGATTTTTTAAGTGCCATATACCGTTGGAAATCATGAGGAGTCAGCTTCCTAATCCAACAAACTGCATATCAATTAGATTTGAATTGGTGGCAATATATCCGTTTGAGTGGACCTTGCGACATCTGCCAGATTTTCTGGGAAAACCGTTACTTTCTGAGAAACATCCAGATTTTGGCCAATCTACTGAGAATATGGATGAGATCTTTTAACATGACGTGGCCTGAGGTGTTGGCTAGCTGTGTGATGTGGAATCCTAGCTGTTTGATGACTAGACTTGTTGTACGAGCCTTTTCCGTGGGCCTGCCAGGTCAGTTATTCGAAACTGGACTTGTATATGAAAAAAAAAACCCCTTTTGGGCCTAGTGGTGTCGGCCTGCTGGGCTGCACAGCCTGGGGGCCTGCTCCTAGCTCTTGGGCTGGCCTGACGGATTTTGAGGGGGCATCATCACTCCCCCCTACTCCAGTAGTGCGAGACTTGCTGTCGGACTGGTGGAGTAGAAATAAACAGTCCTGCAAAGGTTAGCACAATAGCTATATACCTGGGTGTGCCAGTAGGAGAAGTCCTATTGTGTTGCTTCAATCTTGTTATTTTGCTCCAACAGGGTGGATCCTGTTGTGCTGTGCGCTCCCTATTGGATTTAGTACACGTAATAACGTGCAGATTTTGAATTGGTTTTGAACTTATCTGTAGAGAAGATTTAGTAAGATAATCATTATTATCAAAGGAAAGGAAAGATAAGTTCTACCACACGTGCTCGGTGATTGGGGCGTGTTCGCTAAGCGAGGAGGACAGAGCCCGAGCCCTGCGCGGATGGGCTCTTCGCCTGCCAGGGTATAAGACCCCTTTCTTAGGGAAGTTATCTTCTCCATAATTCCGCCTTCATCCGAGTAAGTTTCTCCCCCTTTTTTCTGCGGATTTTTCTCTCTGCAAGAATATTTTTCCTGAAATCGAATTTTTCCCTCGCAGGTTTAGAGATTTTTCTAGAGCTTTCCTCTAATTCCTTGCTTCCACCTGCTTTGAAACTAGGCACGCCCTTCTGCTCCCCTCTGTTTGGTAGTCATGCCCACTAGTAGTATAGATAGGGACACCATAGAAATTGTTTTGATTGATCTGTTGGACCCATCTAATAAGGGTGATGATAATCCCACGCCTTCTGACTCTGCCTCCCACCATGGAGGTGAGAGTGAGGAGGGAAAAAACAACAAGGAGGAGGGGAACAGGAAACGAACGGAGGACCTTCTGGTTTCGACCGGGGCCATCACTTTTCGTATCTTTAGGTCTAGGTTGACTGAAATGGACTTAGTAGCAGTCCAAGATAAGTACGGGATACATGGTGATTACGTAATCCAGGCCCCTACTCCTGAAGCTCATCCTCATCTTCCTCCTGTCGGCTCTCTGTGTTTTTATCTTGCCCAGTTGGAGGCAAGCCTTCGATTCCCCATCCCCCTTTTTTTCTGCGAGGTAGCTACTTTGTTTAACATTCCTCTAAACCAACTAGGTCCGAAGTCCTTTAGTCTGTTGTCTGGTTTTTACATCCTAGTGAGGAATTTAGGAGAAGTCCCCTCTACTGTCCAATTCCATTCGTTCTTTATGTTGAAGAGAGTTGGACCTGGTCTTTTTTACTTCACCTCCCGAGGGGAAGCTCGGTTTTTTGTCCACTGAGTCCTCTGTGAAGGAGTGGAAACGGGACTATTTTTTATCTCCTCTCCGCAGCCCTGGAGGTTTCCCCAGGTGTGGGTTGTGAACCCTCCTGATCAGTTAAAATACTCAGCCCAAAACAAGCCCGCTGCCTTCTGGGCTTTGCTTGAACGTTTGCCTCCCTTTTTGATCCTCGCAAGATTGTACACCCTGCTATTCTCCACTAGTTTGGCCTAAGCCCTAAGGTGGCAAGCATGGATCCTGCTGCTAGTATGTAGCCTATTTTTTGTTGCTTACTTGCTGCAAGAATTTTGGTTAGAGAAAATGTGTGCTAATATATGTGTTTATGTTTACCTGCTTGGTGTAGGAAGAATGTTTCAAAAGCAGTTGCAAGATAAGGCGGAGGCGACTTCGGGTACGGGCTCCTCTGCAAGGTGAGCCCTGATTAAGAGTCCTCCTTCCACTCCTGCCAGTTCGGCCTCCACCGGAAAGGAAAACGCCCTGCTGAGGCTCTCCCAACTCCACCAAGAAGGCTAAAGGTCAGCACGGTCCTCTGGCCCCACCTGCTCCTCGCCCGGTTACACGAGCGGGAACTCCTCGTCCTGCTGATGAGAGGGCGGCACGAAGGAAGCTCTCCCCTGAATGGACTCTACAGGAGGACTATTCCCTGCTGCTGGATTAGGGGGAGCGTAGCTAGGCTTGTAAATTTCTGAAGGGGATTAGGCCACCTCAGGACAAAATGTATGTAGACAACCCGCCCCGTGCTCAGGCCCTGGGTCTCTTTGCTACTCACCTTAGTAGGGTAAGTGCCTATACTAAACAAGTTAGTGCATGATAATTAATCAAACCAGATGGATGTAACCTGATTGCTTTTATTCTTGCTGTGCAGGCCTGTGTGCAGGGGGGCAGCTTGTTTAGCTGGCTGGAGCAGGGAGGCCCTTTGCTCGAGGGCTCCCTTAGGCAGGAGGAAGAGCTGGAGGAGGCTAACCGTAGGCTAAGGGAAGTTGCTCAGAATAGGGATGAGGCTGCCAGCCTGCGCTATCTTCGGGAGGAGTTATATGCCCTGTACGTCTGCCTAGAGCAGACAGTTCTGCAGGCAGAGAGGGAAAGGAAGGAGCTGATCTGCCAATACCCCGAAACTGAGGAAGGTCGAGACATGCTGGAGGGTATTTGGCGGAGTCGCTTGGCTGCGTATATCAAGACCCCAGAGTTCCAGAGCATACTGGTGGATAAAGCTCTGAAGTACTACTATCATGGCTTCCAGACCTGCACTCAACAATTTGCTGCGGCTGGCTATCCCTCAGCTAATGTTGACGCCTCCTTCCTGGACCAGAATGCAGGCTTGGCCACAGCTCCAGATCCTAATGACGATGGATCTGCCCCAGTCCCAGAGGTCCCTCTTCCTGAGGACAATCCCATATCTTTGGACCTCACTGGGCAGGTGGTGGGGGATGTAGCCCCCCTGAGATCAGAGCCTCATTCTGAAGGAAACGTGCCCCCTCCCGCTGGTAACTGAATTTGCTCCCTTTTAGGAGAACAATTTTAATTTTCCCTGCTGAACAATTGGTACCTCTTGCGTGAGGTTTTCCAAGTGCCCGTATGTGGGCTTTTGAATAATTTTTTGCTTTTTGCTGGCACTTTGATGCCATGAATTCTGCTTCTCCCCTCCTTGCTCTATGGATATTTTTTGCTTCTTTTGTCAAGTTTATTCTTGTGCTTACTGCCATGCTTTTTCTTTCTTGCATGTTAGTGTAAATGATTTGTTGGGAATGCCCTAGTTTATTTGTTGGCATGGGCTTAGTATGCCCAAAAATTGAGATGGTCACCTGCAGGTAAATACTTGTATAGAGAAGGACTTATAGCCTGATAGCAAAGAATGAAATTCACTGCATACTACTTGTTGCAAGCAAGAAGGGTTTTTGACATAAATCAAATTGTCAAAAAGAGATGTCTCGTACCAAAAAGTACGCATAATTATAAGAGTGATGTAACCTGCTAGGAGGTTGCCAACTTAGGTAGTAAAGCACCTATTGTAGCAAGGTAGCAGGCCTGAATGCTGGCTTGTGGCCTTTTTTGCACGTGATCGCCCTGCTGATGGGGCAGGTTGTTAACAACCTTCTGTTGTCAGCAGGGCGGGGCCTGGTCTGGCTTGGTAGCTTTATCCAGCAGGATCAAAATAAGACCTGTTGCATGGGGTAGTAAGCAAGTGCTAGAAACCGCAAGTAGAGGGATAATCCGAGTAGCAAGTAAGCATAAGCCTGCTATTATGTATGAGCTACAACAATGAGATAAGTATGCCTCATGAGTACGAGTTACTAAGACTTTAAGTCTAAAAAATGAGCAAGTATGTGCTCATTCTGGGGCGACTTATTAGGGCTTTTGCAGCTAGTAGAGGTGCGCCAGCAGTGCGGCTTATTAGGCTCAAAGCCAGCAAGAGTGCGCCAGCAGAGCAACTTATCAAGGCTCGAAGCCAGTAAAAGTGTGCTAGCAGGGCGGCTTATCAGGGCTCGAAGCCAGTAAGAGTGTGCGATCAGGGCGGCTTATCAAGGCTCGAAGCCAGTAAAGGTGCGCCAGCAGGGCGACTTATCAGGGCTTAAAGCCAGTAAAGTAATTAATCTGTTTGACAAAACAGAGTATAGCAAAGGAGCAAGACTTGTTCTTTTATTCACGTAGTAAGTGCTGATTAAGCAGGTAGTAAAGTAATCAGCCTAGAGTAGGGTGTTCAGGAGTAAAACGTCTTGAGGTTATATGCATTCCAAGGTCGGGAGAGCTTTCTGCCGTCAACATCTTGCAGCTCGTAAGCTCCGAATTTGACAATCCGATTGACTTTGTAAGGGCCCTCCCAGTTGGGAGCTAGCTTTCCTACTGGTTTCGAGATGATGACCCATCTCAGCACGAGGTCTCCCATTTGGAATTCTCTCATCTTCACCCTTATGTTGTAAGCATTGATCACCTTTTGTTTGTATCTTTCCATACGTGTTCAAGCATTCTCTCGAATTTCGTCGACGAGGTCTAGGTTGGTACGCAACAGGGCATTATTGCTTTCCTGCTCAAAGTGCTGTATTCGGAAGGATTCCAAACTTGCTTCAGTAGGGATTACGGCCTCTGAGCCGTACACCAAGTTGAAAGGAGTCTCTCCTATAGTGGATTTGGGAGTGGTCCTGTAAGACCATAGCATGCTGGGCAGGGCGTCTACCCACTGCCCTCCTGCTTGCTCCAGCCTAGTTTTGATACCTTGCACCAGGATCCTGTTTGTAACTTCTACCTACCCGTTAGCTTGGGGTAGGCCACGGAAGTGAAGTGTTGCTGGATGCCCAGGTCAGCACACCAGTCTTGAATTCTCCAGCCCTGAAACTGGCGACCATTGTCGGAAATAAGAACGCGGGGTAAGACGTACCTGCAAATAATGCTTTTCCATAGGAATTTAATCACTTCATCCTCTGTGATTTTTTGCAAGGGGTTCTACTTCCACCCATTTGCTGAAATAGTCCGTTGCTACCAGCAGGAATTTGCGTTGTCCTTGTGCGATTGGGAAAGGACCTACTATATTCATCCCACACTGGGAGAATGGGCAAGGTGGTGAAAGTGCTTTGAGGGGCTCAGCGGGCACATAGATGAGTGGGGCGTGCTTTTGGCACTGCTCGCACATTCTTACCCAGCTGATTGCATCCTTTCTGAGAGTGGGCTAGAAATATCCGGCTCTCAAAACTTTTTCTGCAAGGGCCATGCCACCTATATGGGACCCACAGGCTCCTTCGTGAATTTCCTGGAGCACGATTTTGCCCTCCTCAGCGTACAGACATCGGAGGTAGGGCTGGGAGAAACTTCGTTTGTAGAGGATTCCTCCCAGCAGGGTAAACCTAAATCCTGGCTTCTCAACCGGGCTGCTTCGTTTTCATCGGCAGGAAGGATTCTTTCCTGCAGGTAATCGAGGAAGGGTTTCCTCCTTTCTGTGCTAATCTACAAGATATGTACGTTAGTATTAGGAGTAACTTATCCTTACTGTAATAGTACGAGTGTTGCAGTCGGCTAGAGAGCTAGCCAGCCGGGCAAGATAATCGGCCTTGGTGTTTTCAGTACGGGGGATTTGATGAAGCTGGAAGCTTTTCAGCCTGCTCTTGAGGTCGCTTATTTCCTGGAGGTATCCTTTTATGTGGTCCTCCTTGACATCGTAGGTGCCTCCTACCTAATTGGTTACCAGCTGGGAGTCGGAGTAGGCGATTACATTCCTTGCTCCCGCATCCAGTGCCATCTTGATACCTGCTACGATGGCATCATACTCGGCCTCATTGTTTGAGGCTTTGAAGTCAAACGTTAGGGTGAATTCTAGCTCATCTCCTTCTGGGCTAGTCAGCACGATACCTGCTCCACTGCTCGTGCAGGTGGAGGAGCCATCCACGTGGGGTAGCCATGTTCCTTCCTCTTCTTTAACCAGCACTGTTTCAGTCATTAAATCAGTAAGAGCCTGGGCTTTGATAGCCGTTCTAGGTTGGTAAGAGATATCATACTCACTGAGCTCAACGGCCCATTTGATCATCCTGCCAGAAGTCTCAGGTTTCCCCAGTGTAGTTCGCAGGGGGGTATTAGTGCGCACAGTTAAGGAATGAGATAGAAAGTAAGGACGTAATTTTCTAGCAGTTGTTACTAGGGCAAATGCCATTTTTTCTACCTCCGGGTAGCGCTGTTTAGCGCCATGCAGGACCTTACTGACGTAGTATATAGGCTTCTGTACTCCGTCCTCCTCTTTGATGAGCACGGAACTCACAGCGTGCTGTCCTGCAGCAAGGTATAAGTTCAATGTCTCCCCTGGTGAGAGTTTGGTGAGCAGAGGTAGCTTGGCAAGGTACGCTTTTAGATCCAAGAAGGCTTGCTGACAAGCTTCGTCCCATGCAAAGTCTTTAGCCTTCCTTAGAGCTTTGAAGAAGGGAAGGTTGCGCTCAGCAGAGCGGGATATGAATCTGCTGAGGGCAGCAATGCGGCCAACAAGTTTTTGTACTTTATTAAGGTTGGTAGAAGGTCTCATCTCTTGAATTGCTCGTATTTTATCAGGGTTGACCGTGACCTCAATGCCCTTCTCTGTCACCATGTAGCCGAGGAATCGGCCACTTCAAACATCGAATGCGCATTTGGTCGTGTTCAAATTCATGTGATACTTCATGAGAATGCTAAAGGTTTTCGCAAGATCTGTGATGTGCTGATCAGCCTGCCGGCTTTTCACGAGCATGTCGTCCACGACCACCTTCATATTGCGTCCGAGTTGCTCTCGAAACATGCGGTCCACTAAGAGCTGGTACGTGGCACCTGCATTTTTTAGCCCAAAGGGCATGACAATGTAATAATATGTCCCCCCTGACGTGATGAAGCTTACACGCTTTTGGTCATTGGGGTTAAGCATAATCTGCACCTGTGCGAATCGCTGTGAGCAACCCTTATCTCCAGCAACCCACAAAATTGTAATAAAAGATCATGTACCAGTTCCATCACCACTGGCTAGTGGTCTCAACGTTTGAGACCCCGAACATTCCAAGCAGCCATCGGGATCATCACACACCACATGAGGGGCTGCAGTCTTTAGGGCCTCAAAGTGAGATGGCATCCTCATCCTCATCTGAAGGAAGGAGGTCAAATGGATTATAAACAACAATTTCTTTCCCTTTGTTGCATTCCCCAACTGAAAATGTTGAGTTGAAATTAGGCATTGCGTCCACATGCACTCCACTTTCCTTTTCTCATTTGGTCTATGATGGATAGAGCTAATGTCCTCTTTTACCAGTGTGGCCTCACATTCAGCATTCAATGTGGATGCCACATTAGGTGTGGGCTCCATCGAAGCAGGTGTTGATACCACATTAGCAGGCCTTTGGTCAACCATAGTTGACTTAGCTTTCTTCACATAAAGTGTCACTGACTTCTTAACAGCCTACTTTGCAGGTAGACAATGAGCCACCACATGGCCTAATAACTGCCCCTACTACAAATTTACGAATGGTTTTAAATCACAATTCACTTTTATGATACAACAAATCCTCTAAAATTTGTGAATAGAAATTTTTAAAATTTCTATATAGGACACAAAAGAAACTTCAAATGATGTGAAAACAAAATGTCTGATGGCGAGAAAAAAAGTTTCTTGCTTGGGTACGTCTAACTTGAGATCTTTGGGCCTAGTTTTTCACATGTTTAGAAATAAGGATTTGAAAAAAACATGTAAAAACTCCATTGCTCAAGTCAGTAAACAATGAGAAAATAAAAATTAAATTGAAAAAAACATGATAGAGAGGAGGAAGAAAAGGTGGTTCCCTGACAAGGGTCCAAAAAAGCGGAGGAAGAGCCACTGGTGGTCAGTGGTGAAGGGGTGAGGCTACCAGCCCCATTTTGTCTCCTCAAACGTAGATGAAGCAATATTAAAACAAGAATAATCTTCTAAAATATTAGCAAAGAAAACAGAACAGACAAGAATAAGTATCTTGTGATTCATATTTATCCCACATTTACACATAAGAAGAGAAAGTTTTGCACAAGGTCAAGGTTTCCAGATACAAGTAATGACTGGCGTTTTCATACCAAACTTCATATCATGAAAGCATACAACAAATACAAAGAAACTTCCGTTAAGAACTTCTCCTGTCTGTCCTGCGTGTAACCTGATATCTATCAAATGCCAAAAGTCTAACACAAGTATGCGAATTAAAACACCATCATATAAGCACTCTTAAGAAAATTATGGATAAATATTATATAAAGACACCCACAAATCAGCTCCTAAAACTGCAAAACCACCAAGTCCAAGAAATCAAGCAAAAACGCAGCTTCAAATCATAAAGAAAATAGAAACCCAAGCTAATTGAGATCACCACAATCATGACAGTTACACAATCCACTCCGATTCTCTCCAGCAATTCAGTGCAAACGGTCAGAACAATGGCAGAATCAAGCGATAATTCAACAGATCCAGAATACATGAATGTTTAAAGAAAAACCCACAAAGCCAACCACACACTCACTTTCTTCCTCTTTCTCGCTCACACTCTCTCATGGTTTTCGAGAACTGATGGGTAGAAGAAAAAATGAAAGAAAAACAAGAAAGATATTACCTTTCTTAGCACACAGTAGCACAAGAGATAGTTCAGCAAGGTGTGGCAATGAACGGCGACGGCGAACGCCGACAGCGAATGGCCGACGGTGACAACGATTTGAGAGAAAGGTGATTTAGGGGAGAAAGAGATGTGAAAAGGGAGTGACTGAGTATGTGGACTGTGGAGAGAAAGAGAGAGATTTGGGGCCAACCTTGGGTATGGATAAAATCGGGTAGCAACGGGTCCTTACCAGACCTAGACCAAATCAGTTTAGTATAATGGGTTTGGGCCTTGGTCTGTGCTTGAATTAAATGTGTGGGTATGGGCTTGGGTTTGGAGCTGTTGTTATGGTTCTAGGCTTGGGTAATTTGGACCCATTATCAGACCTTGTCTAAGGAGAGTTTGTCACTTACTTTCAGACACTTCTAGGTGGGCAAATGAGTGACAGACCTATAAATATTAACTACCAAAGGCAGTAGCTAAGCACCTTCTTTTAGAGAAGGAGGCTCAAAGCCTGATTCAAGTAGTGCAAAAGGAGGAGGTTAAAGAGCAGTCTTTAGCATTGTAGAAGATAAACCCCCTAGGGCAAATGGCTTCTCCAAAGGGTTCTTCATGGCTGCTTGGCCAGTTATAAGGGAAGAGATTACTGCAGCTATATTTTAATTCTTCAGCAAGGGTCAGTTGCTTAAGCAAGTGAATGCCCCCCGCTGGCTCTTATCCTTAAGGTGTAGATGCCTACACTTGTAGCAGATTATAGGCCTATTGTATGCCGCAATGTCCTATACAAGATTATCATTAAGATTATAGATCAAAGGTTGAAAGACGTACTTGTGAAACTCATCCATCCTATCAGGATGCATTTATTTTGGGCATAGGATCACAGATAACATCCTCCTAGCCCAAAAACTATTAGAAGGGTACAATCAGGGGCTCTCCCTCCTCGGTGTGCAATCAAGGTTGACGTCCAGAAAGCATATGACATTGTGGAGTGGGATTTTTTGGTGGCAGTACTATGCTCTTCTAGTTTCCCTCTCAATTCATACAATGGGATGAAGAATGTGTTGACACAACTGGGTTTTCTGTTAGTGCGAATGGCAACATCCATGGCTTCTTTCCGGGTGCTAGAGGACTAAGGCAGGGGGATAGCATGGCTTCTTTCCAGGTGCTAGAGGACTAAGGCTAAGGGGTCCTCTTTCCCCTTACCTCTTAGCAGCAAGTTGTGGAGCACAATGATTTTTTTTTCCTACCATTAGAAATGTCAGGATTTGGTATTATGTGAAGGTAAGCGGATCGGCCCGAGAACGCGGCGGAAGCGCGGGGAAGATTGACAAATAGTTCCTAAAACTGCCAATCCAATTGGCTTTCTGGTCACCTATTCTAACATTATTAATATCTATCTTGTCGATGATCTCTTACTCTTCTGAAAGTCAATCTTGGTCTAAGGAGGTGTTGGATCATTTCTCTCAACTCTCTAGTTTGCAGGCCAACCCTTCTAAAAGCCAAGTTATTATTTTTGAAAGCAGCTGCACAAACTAAGCACTCTATACTCGCAGTATTGGGCTTTCTAGAGGGTTCCCTCCTAGTCAAATATCTGGACTTGCCTCTAATTGCCTCAAGACTAAATCTTACTAATTGCTAACCTCTTTTAGTTAAACTTGACAGAAGGATTCCTAGCTCGGGAAGCATGGCTCTACCATTTGCAGCTCGGATTCAACTCATCAAATCAATCCTAACCTCTGTGAGTTCTTCTTGCCTAAGGGAGTCATAAGGGCCGTGGAAAGCAAGCTCATGAAGTTTTTATGCCAAGGATGCACTAGCTTGGGGTATGCCAAAGTAGCCTGGCACCAAATGAGTCTGCCTAAGGAAGAGGGAGGTCTGGGCATCAGCAACATTATTCACATGATATGGTGCTAATGATCAAACATTTATGGCAGGTGTTGAAGCAGCAGTAGGGGTACAGTTGGGTGGCCTAGATTCTACACTACAGAATGAGGAACCAGTCCATTTGGACTATGAATAGCTGCACGAGTTCCTGGAGTTGGAGAAAACTGCTCAAGTTTCAAACCCTATTGTTAATTGCAGTGCAGTACAGGACTAGAGATGGGGCTACCTTCACTGTTGACAATAGATGGAACTCCCCTTCAGGGGAGCTTACCACGGCGGATGCCTTCAAACTATTTCAACCAGCAGGCCCCCCAGTTAGTTGGTCACCTTTGATGAGTGGTCTCTTCAAGATTGCTAGCAATTTCTTCATTCTTTTGCTGGTTATATTGGAGAGACTCTCCATGTTGGACAAACTGTGGTAGTAACAGAGTGACAAAGCATTTATCTTTTGTGATCTTGGCGTTCTAGAGTGCCATAGCCATTTGCTTTTCCAGTGTCCATTTTCTGCAAGATGTGTTGCAATTCTTAGGAGGATCGTGAGGTTTCTTTGGCCTCATAGGGAGTAGCAACAAGGAGTCCAATGGGCAGCTAGGAGGTGGTGAGGCAAGCACCTTGTTCAGGTTGTTTTTCGAGCCCTGTTGGTTTCTTTGGTTTACCACATTTGGAAGGCAAGCAACTGGAGAGGTTTTTAGCAGATTCAGCACTCTCCGGAGCAAGTGGCAAACATTTTTTTAGAGCAAGTTAGGCTACGTATTGATAGTGATGAACTTCCCCATTCCACAATTATTTGGATTCTATAGATTATGGCACATTGCTTGGACTCGATGTTGTCCAGCATCATTAGGCTTATGTTTGTTGTACTTTGTACCCAACTTTCTGATTAATGAAATTTACCGCTACCAAAAAAAATTCTTTTAATATTGCATGGCATGTAGGGGGTTTATTGTTATATATGTATTTCTAAAAGGGTGTGATTATAATGTTTTATCCTAAAATTGTTATTCTTTTACAATTATAGTCTAAAACAAAATTGTGACCTAATTACCTTCATCTAATAAATCATGTACTTAATCAGAATGTACCACAAGATAATGATTTGAGACTATAACATAAACATATGCATTAAATTTGAAAGATGTAATTGAATTGTTGGTAGATCATAATGCAAACATGGACACCACAACCCTAATAATATTCTTTCAACATCATGCCAACAATATAGTTTTACTAAGTCGGAAAAAGACAACATATAGTTTCGCCCTATTCAATAACCCTCGGATGCATAAGTATGTGGGCATCTAGTATAGCAAAACATCACTAATCATTACAAAATGTCACAAAAAAATAGTATTGACTACCAAAAGTCATGCCATGACAATTGAGTGTCCTGGGTGCTTGAAGTGGAGGCAAGTCCAGGCTTAGTCATGCTTTCTGGAATATTAGAAGTTTTTGCTTCTTCTCTTCCTCTTGTGCTTGGAGCAGTAGGTGTATTGCTTCCCCTTTTCCTTCCTCTTTAGTAGGAACAACTACTGCAGTAATTCTCCTTTTTTCCCTTCCTTTTGTTCATGTCCCTATCACTCTTCCTCTTGATCCACTCCCAGCATCCACCACCACTTTAGGATTGTTGGATCCTTCAGCCACATCAGCCTACAAAACATACAACACCTCATAGTCCAATAAAATCCTCATATACTAATGAAAGGAGAATTAAGGCAAACCTATTGAGATCCTTAAGGCACATTATCCTACAAAACATACAAAATGTCAATTAGAGGATGCAATCACTATAGGAAAATATGCATTTAGCTACAATGCTAAAATCATAGCAAATGGCCAAAATTCGTAGCGAACAGATTTTTGTTACGAATTTTGGGCGTAGGGACGAAAGGCGTAGCAAATGCTTCGCTATGAACAAGATTCGTAGCAAAAGGTTATTTGCTACGAAAAAATTCGCTTTTATTACGGTGTCCTATTCGAAGCAAAAGGTTGGCTTTTGTTACAGTCTTTTGCTACGATTATTAAGTGGTAATTATTATATGAGTATTTGTTACGAGAAAATAGCTTTAGTTATGATGTCAAACACGATGCAAAAACACCATCTTTTGCTACGACTATCACGTCATAGCCATTATAAGAGTATTTTCTATGAGAAAATAGCTTTCATTACAGTGTCAAATTCATTGCAAAAAGAACAAGAAAAACTATAAGCTTTTCTTACGGAGCTCAATTTATAGCAATGACATCTTACATCAACGTGCATATAACTAGCATATATTACAACTGATATATTTTCCACATCGAATAACATGCATATATATTAAGTAACAAAGAGTAGCATCTTCCAGTTCCATCATGTACGAACCCTTACCACTAAATACATAATTGTGAAAATGATATTACACAATTCTTAATTATAGTCATTAGACAATCAAAAACCTCAGAGTTGCATAGATATTAGAACGCAACATAAAAACGGTAGACTAAAGATAGCTTATCATCTTGTTCAAATCTCCATAACCTGAAATATTATAACCATAAAATCCATAAAGTAAGAATAAAAAAGTGTACAAAGTTGTAAAATGGAATTATCGAAAGAACCTACTCATCTAGGACCTTAAATATTTTGTCAAGTTGATCAAGCTACAACATCAAAGGAATTTCAGAAGATCTAGCAACCCAAAGGCACACTGGAAATTTTAGCATGAGCTACATATCGAGTACCACCTATTCTAATTAACAAGCTTACAGAAAATGTCATACCTGAAACTGATAAGGAGTCCCTTTGACTTCTTGTCCTTGAAATTATGATTTTAGAGTCAGAAGGTCAACAAAGATGCAATCGGCTCACATATCTTTTCATAAATAAAAACATCACAAACTAGCGAAAGACTTAAATATCTAATCGGAACTAGTTGCTTGGCCCTATAAGATTAGGAACATATATATATATATTTACAATGATAACCAGTGAAATATCATTTCAAAAGATCTTACCAACACCACTTGTATAGTGTTTTGCCCCCAAGGAGAAACTCAGTTGCATGATACCAAATAGTAACAAGAACCTATAGTTAACACATGAATAGCTACAACACAATAATATTTAAAGCATTTTCAGTGGTCCTTACTATAATTAAGCAATTCGGTGTGAGAGAAGAAAGTTCATCTGATTTTCATGCAACTCTTTCTTGTTAGTAAAAGATTATGAGTGCAAGTTCAAAGTAATCGATAGAAAAATCTTGATCCTCCCAATAAGGTATCATAAAACCATCTATGTAAAGAGACACTCGCTAATCAAATTAGAGACGTCACTCAGCATCATAAACTAAATAATGTATTAGCACCATGACACCCTAACCCTCAAATCCATCGCATCTTAGTCTCTTTCTCTTATGTAAATTCATAGACGTTCTTAAAAGCAAAGGTCAATCAAAACAGGCCCTTCTTCTCATGAAGAACCAATTTGCATTGCAACCATCAAAAGTAAAATCAACAAATACATGCCTCACAACTCTTCTTCTATTCTTCAAGTGAAATTATACTTACATATGGAGGAGCAGTAGATTATAACTGTAAGTTGAGTTGCTACAGCAGAGCTCAAATATAATGCGGAAATATTTTCTATTGAGCTACTTGGCTCTATGATGCAAACCATGGAATACAAGCCAATTTATAGGACCTATTAGATAATTTTAGAATGACCAACATTAATTCTAGACACTTAAAAAATATAAGAATACTTTGAAAATATAAGAGAAATAAATAAGGAGTTTGAAGGTCCATATAGGAGCTTTATGGACAACTCCAATGAGTTCTCTTAGATAGCATAACTTGTCTCGGGGAAGCGCCTTGGTAAATATGTCTGCGAGCTGATCTTGAGTTTTGCAATAATGCAGCTGAATATCTTCATTTTCAACAGCCTCTCGCACAAAATGATATTTGATTTTGATGTGCTTAGTTCTTCCATGAATCACTGGATTCTTTGCAATTGAAATTGCTGACTTGTTATCACAATATAGCACATGTTCTTTTCCTTGCTTTGCTCCAATATCTTCAAGAATTCTTCTTAGCCACATTACTTGTGAAGTAGCTTTTCCAACTGCAATATATTCAGCTTCTGTAGATGATTGAGCAACAACCTTTTGCTTCTTAGAAAGCCAAGAGCATGTATTTGTGCCAAGCTGAAAAAATATAGCCAGATGTACTCTTCATATCATCCATCCATCCAGCCCAGTCACTGTCGCAATAGCCAATCAACTCATTTGTTTTTGATGGTTTATACATGAGTCCATAGTCAAGTGTGCCTTGCAAGTATCTGAGAATTCTTTTAGCTGCACGAAGATGAATTTGACTTGGATCTTGCATGAATATTGATAGCACACTTGTCGCGAACATGATATCGGGTCTTGTAGCAGTTAAGTAAAGAAGACTGCCAATCAAGCTTCGATAAGTTGAGCTTGCGACTTTCTTTCTTCCATCCTCTTTCTCTAGCTTTTCATTTGGAGCCATTGGAGTATCCACACTTTTGCAACCTGTCATGTGAAATTTCTCAAGCATGCCTTTAATATATTTCTTTTGAGAAAGAAAAATTCCTTCTTCCATCTGTATGACTTCAATGCCCAGAAAATAATGTAGCAGTCTGAGATCACTCATCTCATAACTCTTCATCATCTCCTACTGAAACTTTTGCATCAAGATAGGATTATTTCCTGTAAAAATGAGATCATCAACATATAAACAAGCAATTAAAATGTTGTGACCTTCCTTTTTGACATACAGAGTAGCTTCACTTTTGCTTCTCTCGAAACCACTTCGAATGAAGTAAGTATCGATTTCTTTGTACCAAGCTCGTGGAGCTTGTTTAAGCCCGTAAAGAGCTATCTTGAGCTTGTAGACTTTGTCTTCTCCCCCTTTCACCAAGAACCCTTGAGGTTGTTCAACATAAATGTCTTCATCAAGCTTTCCATTTAGAAAGGCAGATTTCACATTAAGTTGAAGTATTTGCCATTTCTGTCGAGCTGCAAGAGCAATCAGAGTCCGAATGGTCTGTATTCTTGCCACGGGTGAAAAAGTCTCAAAGAAGTCAATACCTAATTTTTGTGAAAAACCTCCAGCCACGAGTCGTGCTTTGTACTTCTGCACTTTACCTTCGTGGTTCAATTTGATCTTATAGATCCATTTTAGGCTAATGACTTCTCGATCTTTTGGTTTATCCACCAACACCCAAGTGGTGTTCTTTTCGACCATATGCATTTCTTCTTTCATTGCATTCGTCCAGACTTCTTCTTTTGCAGCTTCTTCATAATTTTTAGGTTCTGTCACCATGAATCGACAGGTATCATAAATTTCACTCAAGCTTCTCATTTTCGGTGGAGGAGATTCTAGTGAAGAAGATTCTGAATTTGCATTTGAAATTCCTTCTCTTGGAGTAGAAGGAGCTGATTCATTTTGGTCATCACTTTCTTCATGGCTACTTGCTGGTGGAAGATTGAATGAAAGATTCTGCACTTTCTTTTCTTTCCAATCCCAAGCTGCATTTTCATGAAAAATGACATCTCTACTAACAATCAACTTGTTAGAGTTCAAGTTCAAAAGACGATATCCTTTAGTATCAGATGAGTAACCAATGAAGATACATTTCTGACTCTTCTCTTCAAACTTTGTTCTCTTTTCAGCAGGAATATGAGCATAGAAAATGCAACCAAAAAATTTAAGGTAACTTACTGTAGGTTTAAGTCCAGTCCATGCTTCATAAGGAGTTTTGTTCCTTACTGACTTTGTTGGACATCTGTTGAGGATATAGACCGTTGTATCAACAGCTACTGCCCAAAAACTTTTTGGAAGTCCCTTTTCATTGATCATGGTTCTTGCATCTCACAAATGGTCCTATTCTTTTTTTCTGCAACTCCGTTCTGCTGAGGAGAGTAACCTGCTGTGAGTTGTTTCCAGATACCTTCATCTTTGCAATATGCTTCAAATTCTTGAGAGGTATATTCGCCTCCTCTGTCACTTCGAATGGTTTTGATACTGCTACCCTTTTGTTTTTCCACAAGAGCTTTGAATCTCTTAAAGATTGTGAAAGCTTCTAATTTTTCCTTTAAGAAAAAACACCCACGTCATTCTTGAATAATCATCAGTGAATGTCAAAAAATACCTGTGTTGGCCCAAGGATGTAGTTCTCATTGGTCCACATATATCAGAATGGATTAGCTCCAAGGGTGCACTAGCTCTCCATGACTTTCCTTTCGGGAATGGTGCTCGATGTTGCTTTCCCATAATACAATTTTCACATGGATTTGCAATGATTTGGATCTCTGGTAGTCCGTCCGTCATCTTCTTTTCTTTTAGAAACTTTAGACCATGGATGTTCAAATGACAATACCTTTTGTGCCAAAGCCAAGAGTCGTCAGCAACTTCAGCCTTGAAAGCACTATGATGCAGCCGAAGTGGAAAATTTCTGGAGCTTTCCATTTCCACCGTAGCAATGACCTTGTCCTCTTCTATGTTGTCATAGATCTTACAACAATTATTTTTGAACCAAAGACCGTAGCCATTTTCAACAAGCTGCCCAACACTTAGCAAATTTTGTGCCAAATCAGGGACAAAAAGAACATTATTAATATGCTTGACACCTCTTTTGGAATCAACAGCCACGCTTCCCTTCCCATTTGCTTTGACAAATGCTCCATTTTCAAGTTTCACTTTTGAAGTGATGTTAGTATCCAACCTTTGAAAAATATCTTGATTACTTGACATGTGATTACTGCATCTACTTTCAAGATACCAAACATCTTCTTTTTCATGAGTGACAGGTTGAGAAGCGTAAAACATATTTTCTTCTTGTTGTTGTTCTGAAAAATTTGCTTGTTCTTTGGCTTTAAGTCTGCAGTTCTTCTCAACATGATTAAACCTATGGCAGATAGAACATTGAGGCTTACCTTTATGCCAACAATTATCAATGGTGTGATTAGTTCTATTGCAAATCTTGCATGACACTTCAGATTTCACATTTCCTTCATTTTTCTTGCCTTCCCTTTTGTGAGACTCTTGTTCTTTTTTCTTCCTCCAATTTGATCTTTTGTTGGAGCCTTCTTTTGGCTGAAATTTGGTCTGGAACGCAGTTTCTTTTGATTGATCTGCTTGTGACAATCTTCTCTTCTCGTGCGCTTGAAGAGATCCGATGAGTTCTTGTATTGTCAGCGTCATGAGATCCTTGGATTGCTCTATAGCTGCAACCACGTACTCATACTTTTCTGTCAGGATTATCAAAACTTTCTCTACGACAAGCTGATTAGTGACTTTCTCATCATACATCCTCATTTGGTTGACGATTTCCATTACTCTAGTTTGATACTCTTGGATATTTTCAGAATCTTTCATTTTTAAATTCTGAAAATCTCGTCGTAGAGTTTGGAGATTGATAGTTCTCACCTTTTCGTCACCATGAAACTCTTGTTCCAAAGTATCCCATGCTTCATTTGCTGTAGACGCACTTGATATTTTCAAGAAAGTGGATTTGCCAACGCTCATGTGAATTTTGCTAAGAGCGCTTGCATCCGAACATCGTGCAGCATCTGGTCTCTTCTTTTCAGCATCACTCATTCCGACTTCACTTTCAGGCTCGTTGAAGCCCTTCTCCACTGAAGCCCATAATCCTTCAGCCTTGAGGAATGTCCTCATCTTGATTTTCCAATACTGGTAGTCGTCGCCATCAAAGAATGGAATCATGGAGGAAAATGATCCCGCTACTGCTTGAGACATTTTCTTTTCCTATTAGGATCGAAAAACCGCTCTAGATACCATTTGTAAGTTGAGTTGCTACAACAGAGCTCGAATATAATGCGGAAATATTTTCTATTGAGCTACTTGGCTCTATGATGCAAACCATGGAATACAAGCCAATTTATAGGACCTATTGGATAATTCTAGAATGACCAACATTAATTCTAGACACTTAGAAATATAAGAATACTTTGAAAATATAAGAGAAATAAATAAGGAGTTTGAAGGTCCATATAGGTGCATGTACTTGTATTTCCAACAATAACTAATCACATAACTATAAAATGTGAATTTTTCTATTTTAGTTAAGAAAATTCTTGAAATCCACCATTTCTCCAAGCACAATTCTTAAAATGAAGAACATTGCAAGACCTCATTGATCATATGCACCAAGAAATCCCAAAACACATGACAAACTGCTTAATATCTATGATTACACTAAAATAAAAGTGGAAAACATTGTAATCAGTCAATCCTTTCATGCCAAAGCACATGTACCTCCAAACCCACTTCTTTATACTCAGAACTTCGCAAGAGTTGATTTGTATGCAAAAAGGAAACTCAAAACAACAAAATGCCAACTGGGCTCTACTCAAAATAGTACGATAAAACCATGAACCCATCCACAGAAAAACACAGATGATGTGTATCTGCCCGCCAACTATATACCTTTCTTCTTGCGATTCTTGACATGGATGTTGAGTGCAATGAAGGAAATGTTTGACTGCAACAACAAGTAGAGCAAAAATCAAGACTTCACCCTCAGAAATTTGGCAATTCTTGATCTTAAAACATCAAAATTTTAGAACCAACAAACCCACATCTAACAGACGAATTAAAGGTAATTTTCGTCCACTAACTATAGCCAAATTCCGTTTTAGTCCTTTAACTTTCTAGGGTTCCGAAAAGATCCTCTAACTTTTGAAATTGCTCAATTTTAGGACATCAGTCATCGGATTTTGGACAAAAATACCAAAAAATAACACCTGGATCTGACGTGGCAATTTAAATTGGGAAAAATAATTTTATTGGCTAATTATACAAGATTTGGCAATTAGTGGCCACATCATCCGGATGACATGGATTTGAGAGAGGAAAATTACATAAATATATTTATAATTTGAAAAAAAATGAAAATAGAATGTATATATCATATATACACAATATATATACATAATATATATATTACATATAATATGTATAGAGGGAGCGATAGCCAGCCGCCGCCTCAGCGGCGACGGCGACCGTCGCCGAGCAACCCCTGGGCAACGTCGACGTCGCCCAGAACAGTCCTGGGCGATGTCGTCGTCGCCCAGAACGAAAGGGGGCGACAGGCGACGGATCGTTAAGAAAATGGGTGAATCACCGGCGCCTAGAGTGGGCGACGGCGGCTCGCCCTAAATCTGGGCGACCGGGTCGCCGAGAGAAAAAGGGGCATCGTCGTCGCCCTCCCTTGGCGACGGCAATGCCCCTCTGTTCTTTGGACGGCAGTCGCCGCTGTTATTGGGGCGGCGGTTGGCCGTCGCCGCCAACCTTGTATATATATACTTATAAATTGATATAATTTTATTTTAAATAATTTTTATTTTAAATACATATGATGATAAATATTATTTATACTAAATAGTATAATTTAAAAAAATTTGATTTTTTTTATTTAATTAATATCTATATTATTATTTTATAATGAAAGAAGAAGAAAATATTATTTTAAATTTTAAAAAATGAAGTAAAAATGATTTCATTCAACAATGTAAAAAAAATATTATTTATTTTAAATACAAATAATTGTAATTTTAGTAAATAATATAACTTAATGCTTAATGCCACCTTGGCCACTAATGCCATATAACTGCTATGTTAGAGACATAGAAGCTTAAGTGTTTGTTTTAAGAGTTTTCAATTAAAAAAAATTCTCACAATAAAAAAATAGAGGGTAACGAAAAATTTTGGAGCCAATTTCTTTTGTTTTTGCTACACAATTTATAATTTGTTACGAAAGCTGCTGAGAAGAAGTCAAAAAGATGTCGTTTTGACTTATCATATAGCTTGTTTTTTATCACAAAAACGTGTATCTTTTGTTACAATAGATTTTCGTAGCAAAAACCTAATACGAGATCATTTTGTTAATTGTTTTTGTTACGGGTTCAATTTTATAGTTAAAAACTACCTTTCGCTACAACATTTTTCTTGTAGCAAATGTTTTGGTAGCAAAGGCATTTTTCCTGTAGTGAATAACAGTGAAAAAGAACCTGTTAATTCAACAACAACCTGTTAAGAACTTCTTTTCTTTATTTGTCTGGCAGGTGGTATTCGACATGTTCTAATGTTATGACCCAATCCAAAGCATCTATTACACTTGATGGTTTTAGATCTCTTAACAGCTCCATCTTCTCCAACCTTTTTTTCTTATGTTCACTCTAGGTCTGCCTCGTAATCTCTTAAGGGGTGGGGGGAGTATAATAGCAGGTTCAAATGTCATTGCAGGCCAGAATTGAGAGTCGGGAATTGCTTGGATCATATGGCCATAAGTTTTCATGTTATTTTCTTTTGAAAAGCAAGGGTCGGTAAAACTCTCAAGCTTTTCTCTCTTGTTGCAATAGCCAATGATGCATTTTTACACGAAATGCCTATTACTTTCTGAACTGTACAATCACAAGTCCAAGTGTCCAAGTTCACCATGTGAAGAGTATTTTTGTCGTGGACCTGAAATTGATTGCAACCGACAACCCACAACTTGCACTGTCTAGATTCTTCTTTCATTGTGTTCATTTTTTTCAACACAAAAGGTGTGGCAACATTATCCCATCTACACGCTCTCTCATATCTTATCTAAAGCCTATTCATCATTTTTGCCCTCAAACCATCAATCAAGGTTAAGATAGGTTTCGAGCGAAACTCACCAATCCAATGATTAAAGGACTCGACAATATTTCGTCACACGATCATTTTTCAATGCAGGACAAATTGCATGTCTTGACCATAATGGGGGTGGTATTTTCATAAGCCAGTCACAAGCCGCAGGTTTCAACTCCTTTATTTTATTCATTGCAAAGTTCAAATCTATTGCAGTATATGACCTAGTTGCCAACCAAAAATATTTTCTGAGAGCAATACTTGCAAATGATTGTCTAAAATTTACAAATATATATCTGCAATACTTATTGTTTTATAGCATTAGGGACTAAGTCATTGATAGACTCTAGTAATGTGTTACACAAGAAACATGTCAAAATAGAAAAAGCTGAAAAAAATTGCACAAATTAAACATAACTAATCTTACCTTTTGTCTATCTGACATAAAGGTCCATGGTCTATTTTCATTGAACCATCCTAGAAAAGTTAAATGATGGTAGAAGAACAAAGTCCAGTTGTCTTTGCATTAACTCTCAACCACAACAAATGCAAAAAGATATAAGCCATTGTTGTCATCAAGTCCTATGGCAGCTAACAAAATTCCTCCATATAGACCCTTCAGATGACAACGTACCCTTTAGATGACAATCATCTAGGCTTAGAAAAGGACTGCAAGCCTCCAAAAAGCATATTTTCAAACCATTGAAATCCAAGAATATCCTTCTAAAAGCTGGACTAGCAGGTATGTTGTTACCATCCCTATCATCTCCATTAGTGTTAATTAATTGGTACTCTATCTTCACTAAACTCCCAGGGATAGTCTATCTAACCATTTCAGCGTATCCACTCAACTTCCCATCAGACACTCCATGATTCCCTTCAATAATATTTATTGCTCTCCTTTTTATCCTGTAGAACTGCATGTATGGCGGATTTACACAGTATTTTCTCGATTCATGCCTAATGCTTTTGGGTTTCATTTGAGGGTTTTCCTGCAAAACATCAACTATCTAAACCCCAACCATGTAGAATTAGCTTTCTTCTTTGGTCAACCCTCATACAGGTATGCTCTGGTTTATAGCTCTTGAACATCAAGCTCAAGTTATCTTGCGTAATGGAAGCATAAATCCTCTGAGGCAATCTTTAGCTTTACATTGAGTTGTCACTCTAGTCCTCCAATTTTCTCCCTAATTATATCAAAACCCCCTCCAAACATATTCTTGATTGTATTCCTAAATGCATGACTATGATTGAAAATCATTCTTGTGTTAACCTTGATTTTATTCCTGGGTTCTAAATTAAACTTCTCTTCATCTCAACCTAAGCTCCCACTCCAAGGATCATCACCAAATTCTTAATCAGAATTATGCACATGCTCACATTGGTTGCCAAATTCAAACTTATATAAGTTACCATCAACATATAAACAATCATCATTTTCATCACAAGAAACCTGAGGCTCATCAGATATCCATCATTATTAGCAACAAAGTTTGAACCTTCACTTCCCTTATAAGCATATCACTATCCTTAGCCCCATACTCTCTCTCTCTCTTCCTCTTGAGTATCATCCAATTGATTATATTCATAATCCTCTATGGATTTCACAAACAAATCAATTTCCCTAGTGTATGGATACTTTTTAAACATTTCTTAGATAGTATGTCATTCTCCCCAAGAATAATCCTCTTACTTAGATTGTTTTTTTCCAGAATAATACATTAAGGGGGGATTGGTATATAGGAATGGAGTGGGAATGGAATGAGCATTCCCAATTCTATTCCTACATCTATGATTGGTATGCTTTAGGTTTGAAAATACTTATTTCCATGAAAATTCTTATTCCCTTAGATAAGGGATTGGCCATTCCTACAAAGGGTTTTTTTGTATTAATTTAATATTTAATTTTAATTGTTATTAAGTTTAAGTACTTCTTGTATCTAGTATTGAGAAATAACTGTGTATGCTTGGTAATAAAAAAGTGATATTAGTTTGATATTTAATTATTTTTATTAGTTCAAAATATTTCATTCATTGAGTATTGAAAAAATAATAGTATATGCATTATAATTAAATAGATTAGTCCATTTGGTTATTAGAATTATTTTAGTTTTTATATTTTTGTAGAAAAATATAATCTTTATGTTTATTGAGTCAATGAATTATTACTTACGTTCTCTCCTCCTTGAGAGTTTGGCGTTCTCTCCACCTTGAGAGTTTCCCTACGTTTTCAACCTCTTCTCTTCTCGTCTGGTCGCGAAGGTTTCCTTACCGGTGACATCTCCCGTGAGTCTTTTGGGCCTCCCCCTGCACGATCTGGGGCACTACTAGCGTCGAACATAGAGGACGGCGGTTGTCAGACTCTGGTTTTGTCATCGCGCTGGGTTGCGGTTTCCTCTGGCGGGGCTCTGATTACTCCTCGTTGGTGGTCTAATTGCCTTTCCGCGTGCGGCCTTACTCCTCATCCAGTCGCGCGCCACGAACCTCGTGGGACTTACTTCTCGTGTTTTCTTTATTGTCTATGCTGCTTCTGTTAGAATAGGTGACCAGAAAGCCAATTGGATTGGCGGTTTTGGGAACTATTCATCAATCTTTATTAATACAATATTATCCACAGACCAATTGGATAACCCATGTAGTTGGGCTGCACATTGGATGGCGGCTATAAAACCAACTTTTGAGGGTTGGTCTGAAACATTCCAAGTCGAGGACCTCGAGACTGGGCATCGAGTGTCCTATTGAGACTTGCACTAAGTATTGCATTCACTGGATGAGTGCCGAGTTTCATCGGCGACAGAAGAAGGACGTCTATGCAATTTTAGTGGGTTAGTTGACCAAGGTGATCGACTGACTGAAGTGACTCGGGGGAATCATCATATGGAAGCCTTGGAGGCTTGGTCAGTATGACTGGAATTCTCGATTCCGATAGTACGGGATTAGTCCTCGGACTTGAGGAATCATGGCAGTCAGGTGCATATAAAGACTGTATCTTGGATCTGCGGGAGAGGTGATCATTCTGTAAGATGGTCATTATAAGCCTTGTCCAGTGCAGTTGGAGTATGTAGCGAGGACGGTGGATTCCAAGATAGGATCTGTCCCCTGTCAGTACATGACGGTGATGTCTTCTATGCACTCTAAGATGGTTTAGACTCTGAAAGTCTATGGCCATAGCAATTAATTGAGTAGGAAAGGGTTTCCTACGTCGATAGATAGAGTAAACGCATCTTGGGTATGAAGCATAGTTGCCTAGTCAAGGATGGGAATCGACGCCCAATTCCATACCCTAGACTAAGGCCGGGAGACGGTCGACAGTAGGATTGTACCCGTACGGAATTGGCGCCTAAATGTTCACGCCAACATTCATCTAGTCTCTAGTGCCATGGACCGTTGCTAGACGGCCACCCATGGTAACGGACTCCTGTTGGACATGAGCCCAAGTCTGGCTGAGGGTGAACCTAAAGGGTCACACACAAATCACCGAGGAGATGAAGGAATTGACTTGGAGTCAATTTCAGAGAATGATAAGTAATTGGATTACTTAAGGGATTGTCCATTGGATGGAAGAGCCGATATTGTATCGGGCCCTCGTTTAATCGGTAAATAGGATTTATCGATTAATATGAAAAGTTGAGATGTTGGATCTTTTAATTGGATTAAAAGATCAACGGAAATTATTTAAGTGGACATCATATTAAATTGGATTTAATTTTGAGTTCGTCGTAATTGGATTACGGTAGAACCCGGTCCGTTAAATTTTGACCTGAGAGGTGTGTTAATTCCATTTTGGGATAGGAAGAAGTTGGACTTCTTCCCTAAATAAGCATGGCTGAAAATCGCCACCTTGGACGGAGCAAAAATCGACCATGTTGGATGCTAGGTGTTAGTTGACTTGTCTCTTTTGGTAAGAGATAAATCAATTCCAATCAAGCCCTTCCCTTTTGGTATGATTTGATCATACCTTAAAATATGGTAGGCTTGATTGAAGAATTGATGGTGATTGATTGGGATGTATCTAGACATCCTTGGATGAACCTAGACACATTCCAATAATCACATTAATTATGTATATATATGGGTATATTACTAACTCCTATGAAAGATGAATTTCATTATTATCTTTTTCTAGAAAAAAGATGAAAGAAGTTTCTCTCTCTCTCTCTCTCTCTACTCTCTTAATTCCTCTTTGTTGCTTCATTAATTTTAAGATCAATGAAGAACAAAGTAAGATCAAGAAGGAACACTAATTGATAGTATAATCTCTTCTTTGATATCATCCTCTAGATCCATTTTTTTCTAGCAAGAAAAACGAGATCTCTCCCGGTGTGGTGTGGACTACGTTAGAGGGTCTCTACGGTGGGACCTCGCGTGGACGAACGTCGGGGGAATCAATGCGTGTAGCCGATCAAAAATACAAAATCAAGAAAGGTATTCCGATTTATATTTATGCTCTCGGTATCTTCTTTATTCCATAGCCATAAACGCTTATTTATTTTGTATATGTTTATATTCTACGTTTATACACCGATAGCTCGGGAACGTTCAATGGAACACCCCTTGAACGCGATTTAAATTATTTTATTCCGCACATTCTAATCTCCACCGTGCTTCCATCGTGTTCCCGGGCCGATCCGCTTTCCTTTAAGTGGTATCAGAGCTCGGATCGGTGTATGTGGCTATGGATTACATGTTTTATGTGTGAAAGCATGTTCAACGTGTTTAGATCGGCTTTAAAAGCATGTACTTATTGCTTTTAATCCGGTCGGCAGCAGGCAGGCAGCCTGCTGCCGGCAGGTACGCCCGCACGAGGCAGCTCTGCGCGCCTGGTGCGTGAAAGCCTAGCAAAGGCGTGTGGATCGTGCCCGGGAGTAGCGCGAATGCGGACGCGCGGGAAAAATAAAAGGATTTGCAAGAATTAAACATGCATGAACGATATGTAAACACGTCTAAGGCGTGTTCCCTTAAACCTCCCGGGCATTCGGTGTATCTCATGAACAATAAAAGCATATAAAATTAATCATGGAGGCCATAGGGTTTAAAAAGGAAAGAGGGACGAAAACCATAAACCGGAAACCTACCGATTGTCGTTTTCGTTTTCAAACCGGTACTCGCGTTGTTCCCCGTTTTGCTCCAAGATCTCGTATAGGAGACCCTCTAATTCGTACACGCAACCCTCCCACGTATCTTGATCCTCGTGCTAGCGAAAGAACAAGTGTATTTTTGGAGAGGACAGATCGATCAAACGTTATTGATTAACGAGATCAATCCTCCTTGATGTTCAATTGTCAAACAAAAGAACAAGAAATGAGTTTCTTGGAAGAAGAGGAGAAAGGTGCGGCCGAGAGGGAGAGGAAGAGAGACGAGTAGTGTGTGTGTGTGTGTGTGTGTGTTTTCAAGATTCATCATCTTCTTCAAAGTGGATACTTAGGAGTATTTATAGAGGAGGAATCCTATTCCTCTTTCTAGTTTCCTACACTTTGAAGACTCCTCCATGAATAGGATTTGACCTACTCAAATCTTAGTCAAATTCTAGCTTCTTGGTCAAACAATCTTAGCCATTGATTCCTCCCTTTGATCTCAATCATTGATTAATTTAATGGAATATTTAAAATCTCATTTAAATACTCCAAAGGGCAATAAATATATTAAATGTAAATATTTATTCCAATCCCTATTAAATTAATTTCTAATAAATCTAATTTATTAGATAAATCCCTTTTATCTAATAAAAGAAATTAATTCTTCCCAAGAAAATAAGGACCCGATTAAATCCAATTTAATCGCTCCATTTCTCCAAATATTTAATTCCAAATTAAATACGTTATGTGTGCGGACTGTGTGTGATTCTTTAGGTTCACCTTTAGCTAGACTCGGTTGGATTCCTAGAATTCGCCCGTTAACATGGGTGGCCGTCTAGCAACGGTCCATGGCACTAGAGACTAGGTGAATATGCATGGGGATGAACATTTAGGATCTACAGTACATCAATCCTTCCGTCTACGGTCTCACCACTTAGGGTCTAGGGCACGGATTACGTAGGCACCCATTTTGGACCCAAGTGTCAGTCTGTCCTCTACTAAACACCGCAAGGAAACCTTCCCTTCTGTTCAGTTACTGTGGCCACAGATTTTAGGGACAAGACACACAGAGTATTTGTGATACACAACTATCAACCTTTTGACAGGAGACAGATCATTTCTTGGAAACTACTGTCACGTTGTACACCGCGGCTGCACTAGATATGGCTTATGACTACTCAAGTGCATCTTGACAATCTCTCACCATACCTAAGATACAGTCTCGATGTACAGGTAAACTCAGCAATTTCTCAAGTCAAAGGACTTGACCTGTACCGTTTGGAACCGGGAACTCACATCATACCTAATTGACCCTACTCAAGGTCCTCCATAAGACGGTTCCCGGGAGTCACCTCAGTCGGCCGCTCCCCCAGCAGGCCAACCCACTAACACTGCTTAGACGACCCTTGTCACCCGTCGATGAAACCCGACAGCAGATGCTTAGTGCAAGTGTCAAGGGGAATCTCGGTGCCCATTTTTCGAGATTCCTTGACTTGGAGATTTTCAGACTGGTTCGCGGACTCATTTCATGGACCTACCTCCAAGCGTAGCCCCAGTTCCCGGAGTATGATTTCAGCCTGTGGGCTTTTTTTATGTAGCGAACAGTTATAAAGCAGATAAAGTGAACACAAACAAAGTATATGCCAAATGGACTTCACTTCTTATTCATTAAGGTTTCATTAAAACTTCGAAATTGTTTAGACATAGGTTACAATTCGCCTACCAAGATTGGCTACATGGTCACTGTTAGAATAGGTGACCATGTAGCCAATCTTGGCAGGCGAATTGTAACCTATGTTTGAATAATTTCAAGGATATGATAAATTATTAATGAATAAGAAGTGAAATTCATTTGGCATTCACTTTGTTTGTGTTCACTTTATCTACTTTATACATATCTGTTCACTACGGAAACAAAGCCCACGGACTAAAAACGTATTTCGGGGACTGGGACTACGCTTGGAGGTAGTTCCATGAAATCAGTCCCGCCGAATCAGTCCGGAAATCTCCAAGTCAAGGAATCTCGAAAATGGGTACCGAGATTCCCCTTGAGACTTGCACTAAGCATCTGCTGTCGTATTTCATCGACGGGTGACGAAGGTCGTCTGAGCAGTGTTAGTGGGTTAGCCTGCTAAGGAGCAGCTGATTGAGGTGACTCGCGGGAACCGTCTTACGGAGGACCTTGAGTAGGGTCGGCTAGGTATGATGTGTGTTCCCGGTTCCAACAGTACAGGTCAAGTCCTTTGACTTCAGGAACTGCTGAGTTTACCTGTATATCAGGGCTGTATCTTAGATATGGTGAGAGATTGTCAAGAAGCACTTGAGTAGTCATAAGCCATGTCTAGTGCAGCTCCAGTGTACAGAGTGACAGTAGTTTCCAAGAAAGAATCTGTCTCCTGTCAAAAGGTATTGACAGTTGAGTCTCACAAATGCTCTATGTCTTGTCCCTAAAATCTGTGGCCACAGTAACTGAACAGAAGGGAAGGTTTCCCTTGCGGCGTTTAGTAAAGGACAGACCAACACTTAGGTCCAAAATGGGTACCTGCATTTTCCGTGCTCTAGACCCTAAGTAGTGAGACCGTAGGCAGAAGGACAAGTGTACTGTTAGAGCATAAATGTTCATCCCGTATATTCACCTAGTCTCTAGTGCCATGGACCATTGCTAGATGGCCACCCATGGTAACGGGCGGATTCTAGGAAGCCGACCAAGTCTAGCTGAAGGTGAACCTAAAGAGTCACACACAATCCGCACACATTAAAGTATTTAATTTAGAATTAAATATTTGGAGAAATGGAATGATTAAATTATATTTAATCGGGTCCTTAATTTTCTTGGAAAGAATTAATTCCTTTTATTAGATAAAAGGAATTTATCTAATAAATTTATTAGAAAATTAATTTAATGGGCTTAGAATAAATATTTATATTTAATATATTTATTTATTGCCCTTGGAATATTTACATAGGATTTAAATATTCCATCAAATTAAATGGATGGTTGAGATTAAAAGGAGAGATGGATGGCTAGAATTAATTTGACTAGGTCAAATTACTACTTTGACTAGGACTTTGACTAGGTCAAAATTCTAGTCAAATTAGTCTTCCTAGAGTTGGAGTTTGGAGAGGATTAAACTCCTCCTCTATATATATTCCTCACCCCTCACCTTAAGAGAGATGATGAATCTTCAACACACACACACACTCTCGTATTCTCTCCTCTCTCGTCCGCCCTCTCTCTCTCTTTTTCTCTCCAAGAAAATTAGTTCTTGTTCTTTTGTGTTAACAATTGAACAAAAGGAGGATTAATCCCGTTAAATAATAACGTGTGATTGATCCATCCTCTCCAAAATACTTGTTCGTTCGCTAGCACGAAGTACCAGATACGTGGGCGGATTGCGTGTCACAATTTAGAGGGTCTCACATACGAGATCTTGGAGCAAATCGGGGAACAACGTGAGTACCGGTTAGAAGAGGAAAACGACGAATCGGTAGGTTCTGGTTTAAGTTTTCGTCCTCTCTTTCATTTTTACAAATCCTATGGCCTCCATGATTGTTATGCATGTTTATTTTAATTCATTAGATACACCGAACCCCCCGGAATTTCAAGGGCACACCCCTTGAACGTGTTTTTAATTTTATACGTATTATGCATGTTTAAATTTTATAATTTAAATTATACCGCGCTTTTGCATTCGCGCTATTCCCGGGACGATCCACACGCCTACCCTAGGCTTCTAGTCACCTATTCTAACAATCTCCCACTTGACCTTAAAGCCAATTGCCATATGCCTAATCCCCATCTTCTCAAGATGTTGCGTATGAGCGCTCTGCGATATAGGCTTTGTCAGCGGATCTGTTGTGTTGTATGCTGAGTTGACTCGGCCCATCCTAACGTCACCTCTTCCTACCATTTCTCTTAGAAGGTGGTAGCATCTAAGAATATTTTTGGATCGGTGATGAGATCTAGCTTCCTTTGCTTGCGCTATTGCTCCGTTGTTATCACAAAATATGACAACGGGCTCGGCGATGCTAGGCACCACACCCAACTCTTGGATGTAGTTTCTCATCCAAACCGCTTCCTTGGCAGCTTCTGAAGCTACAATGTATTCGGCCTCAGTGGTGGAATCAGCAGTGGTTGCTTACTTGGAACTTTTTCATGCCACCACCCCTCCATTGAGCCTGAATACATAACCTGATTGAGACTTGGCATCATCGTCATCAGCCTAGAAGCTAGCATCGCTAAAGCCTTCCAAGATCAGTTCTCCGTTGCCATAGACTAAGAACATTTCCTTAGTCCTCCTCAGGTACTTAAGGATGCCCTTGACTGCATTCCAATTTTCCTCTCCTGCACAGAACTGATATCTGCTCGTTACACTCAAAGCGTAAGCGACGTCAGGTCTAGTGCAGTGGACTGCATATTGGATGCTTCCTACGGCAGAAGCATAGGGAATGATTTCATCTTTTCAAGTTCCTCATCAGTCTGTGGAGACTGTTTCTTGGACAACTTGATCCCATGCCTTATGGGAAGGAATCCTCGTTTGGAGTTGTCCATCCGAAACCTTTTCAGGACTTTCTCCATATACGAGTTTTTGGTGAGTCCTAACATTCTCTTAAATCTGTCCCTAACAATCTGGATGCCTAGAATGTAGGAGGCTTCACCCAAATCCTTTATAGAAAACTGAGTTGATAACCATGCTTTTGTGTCACCCAACATTCTAACGTCATTTCCTATGAGTAAAATATCATCCACATAAAGCACTAGGAACACTATAGAGCTCCACTGACCTTCTTGTATACACAAGGGTCGGATTCATTTTTGATGAAATCATACCCCCGTATGACTTCGTCAAAGCGAATGTTCCAACTTCGGGATGCTTGTTTGAGGCCATAGATGGACTTTTGGAGACAACAGACCTTCTGTTCTTCTCCGGTAACCGTGAAACCCTCCGCCTGATCCATATAGATCTCTTCCTCAACGAAACCATTAAGGAAAGTCATTTTCACGTCCATCTGTCATATCTCATAGTCATACCATGCTGCTAGGGCAAGCAGGATTCGAATGGACTTGGCCATGGTTACTGGCGAGTAGGTTTCCTCAAAATAGACCCTGGGTCGTTGAGTGTACCCTTTTGCTACTAGCCTAGCCTTAAAGGTTGTGACCTCTCTATCAATGCCAAGTTTGCGCTTATAGACCCACTTACAGCCAACTCGCTTAACCCCTTTCGGTGGGTCTACAAGTGTTCAGACTTGGTTCTCATGCATGGAGTCCATTTCGATTTACATGGCCTCAAGCCATCTCCCGGAGTCGATGTCAGACATCGTTTCCCCGTATGTCTTAGGATCCTTATCCAATAGACTGGTCGTGTTTAGAAAGCCATATCTCACCGGAGCTTGAGACTCTCTGGCTGACCTACGGAGAATGGGAACGTCAATGGTGACTGTGGGCGCTGACTGTATAGGAGCTGGCGGTTCAGGTACCGAGGCTGGTCCTTCCTGAGGCCGTCCTTCATGCCTAGCATGCTGGACTTCTCGAGGTTGGTCAGCCCTTCGGGTATCTATCCTGAATCCTCTAAGTGAGGAATCCGCGGCTTCCACTGATGACTTTTTTCCATCACTTGACTCCTCAACGATCAGTTCATCAAGTTGGATATCCTCTGGAAAACCTTGTTCCAAGAACACTGCGTTCTTTGAAACAAACACCTTTTGCTCCGAGGGGTCATAGAAATAATAACTTGCAGTTTCCTTGGGGTATCCAACGAACCTGCATAAACTAGATTTTGATTCTAGCTTGTCTCCCACTAGCCTCTTGACGTATGCGGGGCTACCCCACACTTTCAAGTAGTTGTAGGACGCAGGCTTGCCGTGCCATATTTCATATGGCGTTTGGGTCACTGGTTGGCACCAAATTTAACAACCTGGCCGCAGTTTCCAATGCGTAGCCCCAAAAGGACAAGGGCAATTTGGTAAAACTCATCATGGATCGAACCATGTCTAACAGGGTTCGATTCCTCCTTTCATAGACCCCATTTAACTGTAGTGTCCCGAGAGGTGTCCATTCAGAGATTATACCATTTTCTTTAAGATAATCAAGGAACTCAGTGCTAAGGTACTCTCCGCCTTGGAATAACCGTAGGGACTTTTAATTTTGCAGCCGGTTTGGTTCTCAACTTGAAGTCTGAATTCTTTAAACTTCTCAAGAGCTTCAGGCTTGTACCTCATCAGGTATACATAACCATACCGTGAATGATCATCGGTGAAGGTTATGAAGTAGGAGAATCTACCTCGGGCCTACGTCCTTAGTGGTCCACATACATCTGTATGGACCAAGTCCAACAGACCTGTGGCAAGCCTGCTTTGTCCTACAAAGAGCCTCTTGGTCATTTTCCCTCTTAGACAGGATTCACAAGTTGGTAGCTCACTCAAGTCCCCTACCTCTTGAAGGACAAGCGGATCCGCCCGGAGAGCGCGAGCGGAAGCGAGGAAGGGAGAAATTGCGCGAAAAATTTAAATCAAATTCAAAATACGCGAATCCCAAGGGGTGTACCCTTGGGTGCTCAACCGGGCGTTCGATGTAGGATGTGTAAATATTAAAACATATATTTAAACACATAGGGCATAGATATACAAATGAAATCAATCAAAGCGTAATAAACCGTTACCTTTGATTGTTTAGCGTATGCTCCCGGCTACTAGCGTTGTTCCTTCTCCGGAATGCTCACGAAATCCAAACGTATGGATTCTCCAAAGGTGATCCACACCACACTGGAAGAAACACACATTCTTCTTGCTAGAAAAGAACGGGTTTAGGAAGGAATCGGTTTAAGAGAAGAGCACTATGAATTAGTGTTCTCTTAAACTTACTTTGTTCTTCTTCTTGATTCAAAGTCAAGTGAAGAACACAAGTGTAAGAGAGGGAGGGAGCACGAAATTTGAGAGAGAGGAGAGGATTTTTGTCTTCTCTTTTTCCTAGAAAAAGATGAATAATGAATCACTTATGCTTGATGTTGTATATTCTAATATATATACATAATTAATGTGATTATTGTAATGTGTCTAGGTTCATCCAAGGATGTCTAGATTCATTCCAATCAATCACCATCAATTCTTCAATCAAGCCTACCAAAATTTATGGTATGATCAAATCATACCAAAAAGGGAAGAGCTTGATTGGAGTTGATTTGTCTCTTTCCAAAAGAGATAAGTCAACATACCACCTAGCATGAAACATGGCTGATTTTGCTTCCTCCAAGGGAGCATGTCGGCCATGTTTAATTAAGGGAAGAAATCCAACTTCTTCCTATTCCAAATTAGGAATTATTTCTCCTCTCGGGTATAATTTAACGGACTGGGTTTTATCGTAATCCAATTACGACGAACCCAATATTAAATCCAATTTAATGTCCACTTAAATTATTCCTGTTGATCTTTTAATCCAATTAAAAGATCCAACGTCTCAACATCTCAACTTTCCATATTTAATCGAAAATCCAATTTACCGATTAAATGAAAGCCCGATACAATATCGCCCCGTCCATCCAATGGACTTTCCCTTAAGTAATCCAATTACTTATTTTATCCTTCGAGATTGACTCCAAGTCGATCTCTCAACCTCCTCGGTGATTTGTGTGTGACCCTTTAGGTTCACCCTCAGCTAGACTTGGGCCCGTGTCCCACAAGGGCCCGTTACCATGGGTGGCCGTCTAGCAACGGTCCATGGCACTAGAGACTAGGTGAATTGGCGTGAACATTTAGGCGCCGATTCCGTATGGGTACGATCCTTCCGTCTACCGTCTCCCGGCCTTAGTCTAGGGTATGGAATTGGACGTCGGTTCCCATCCTTGACTAGGCATCTATGCTTAATACTCGAGACCACGTATGCTTCATTGCGTCGACACAGGAAACCATTCCCTGTTCGACCAACCACTGTGGCCACAGCTTCAAACAGCATGTACGTGTCTCCGAGTGCATAGGAGATACCTCTGTCATATACTGACAGGGGACGGATCCTCTTCTTGGAATCCACCGTCCTCGCTACACATTCTGACTGCACTGGACAAGGCTTATAATAATCATCTTACAGAATGATCACCTCTCGCCAGATCCAAGATACAGCCGTCCTGTGCACATGACTGCCATGATTCCTCAACTCTGAGGATTACTCCCGTACTATCAGAACCGGGGAAAACCAATCATACCGACCAAGCCTCCAAGGCTTCCATATGATGATCCCCGCGAGTCAGTCCATTCGGCTCGACCCCAGTCGACCAACCCATCAAGATTGTGTAGGCGTCTCACGCCTGTCGCCGATGAAACACGGCACTCATCCAATGAACACGACTCTTGACGCAAGTCTCAATAGGACTCTCGATGCCCTGTCTCGAGGTCCTCGACTTGGAACGTTTCAGACCCAACTCTTAATCAGTTGGTTTCATGACCACCATCCAATGCGTGGCCCAACTGCACGAGTTGTTATCCATGGTCTGTGGGCTTTGTTGCGATATAAGTTAAACACCATTTTAACAAATGTAAGATGAGCGCAACAAAGAAGGTACCATTGGTGACGAACACTCATCTTATTCATCACATAATAATATTACATTTACATCAAGTTGTCGGATAGGTTACAAATTGCCAAACCTATTGGCTTTCTGGTCACCTATTCCAACACCTCTAGGTTCTTTGAGTTTATCAATTTCTTCATCCTGTCTTGGGATAGGTGACCTAGTCTAGCGTGCCACAGTTGTGCGTTCCCATTATTTTTACGTTTGTGTTGAGCGTTTAGAACGAAGTTCATTTGTTGTAAGATATAGATGTCGTTATTAAGCGTACCAAGCAGATGAGCAATTCTACACCTCATCAAATAAAAGCAATTTTTATTGATCATAAACTCATATCCACTATTGTCTAACAACGGAATGGAAATGATGTTTTTAATCATACTAGGTACATAATAAACTTGCTCTAACTCTATACTAATACGATCACTAACTACTAGAGTAGCGGATCCTACTGCTTCTCCCGAGATGGCCTTGCCATTCCCAAGCTTTAGGATCATATCCCCACTACCCAGTTTTTTTGCTTCTTTTCAGCACCTGCAAGTCATTGCAAATGTGAGCTCCACAATCGGTATCTAATACCCAAGAGGGAGAGTTAGTAACCATATTAACCTCAATTACAAAGACACCTTGTTTGGAGAGGAGTTTGGGGCAATCCCTCTTCCAATGCCCTTTCTCACGGCAATTGATACATATGTCATATGCCCTCGACTGTTGCTTGGAGTCAACCTTCCCTTTTCCTTTGCCTTTCCCCTTTTTGGCAATGGGAACACTCTTAGTGTTTATAGTTGCTATGACGGCTTTTTCCTTTCCCTTCTTCCTTTTCCAACGTCTGGCAGCCTTGCTTTTCGTCTTGGAAGTCGAAGCATCTCCAAACAATACCGATGGCGTAGACATTTTGGTCGTTGCCTCGTATTGCACCAACATATTGATTAACTCATGAATACCCTTCTCAAGTGTGTTCATGTTATAGTTAACAATGAATTGATCGAAGGAAGGTGGGAGAGACTGAAGGATCACATCTATGTACGTTTCGTTATCGAGCCCTGCCTTGAGGTCCTCGAGCTTTTCCACTAAGGTAAGCATTTTAACCCCGTGCTCTTGTACAGAGGATCCTTCGGTCATTTTAGTTCCAAAGAACGCCTTCGTCGCGACATACCTAGTATGTCGGTCCAGGACTGCATAGCAATCCTTCAGGCGAGCCATAATGGAAGGGACATCGTCTAGCCTTTCATACTGCTTCTGTATCTCATTCGTCATAGAGGCAAGTATGATGCTATGGACTTTCCGGTTATCCTTATGCCAAGTCTCGAACGTCTCACGTTCTTCTGGCATGGATCCTTTCAGCAAGGTCCTAGGGAACGGCTCGTCCATGACGTAGCCTTGGTTCTCGTAATCTAGGACTATCTTCAGATTGCGCAACCAGTCGTTGTAATTTGTTCCGTTAAACTTGTTGGTCTCAAGTATGGTTGATAATGGGTTCTTAGACATTTTAAAATCTATATTTAAAACAGAACTACGATCAGCAGAATTTTAAAAGATGGAAGTTTTGATAAATAATTAAATGCTTGGACTTTAGTCATTTAATGCTCCCACTATTTATATGAAAACACGATACTCTCAAGCGTCATTTTCGGGAAACCCTTCCCTAGTGAGCTTGGGATCAACGATTTTCCCATACCCCGCTTTTACGATTCGCATGGGAAGAATCATGTGGGAGGTATACCATACCATTCTCATTCCACGAGATTCCCAAGATAACTGCCTCACCCTTTCACGTGATCCCGATGACTCCAAGCGAATCACGCTAATTGGGCGTTAGACCCGACCTAATCGACCGAATCATAGACCCACTGCTACCTCCAACGACTCGTGAGATAGGTAACAGTGGTCTACTCTTCATTCATGACATAGTGCAGCTTCTTTTAAGCACGATGGTCGTGCCATGACTCGTGAGACCACGCCATCGACCTAAATCAGCTTCCTCACTATGCCATGGATTGGAAGGCATGGACAAACTCCCAGAGTCCGTGTCCATTTATCAAGGGTCTAATATTTGAACTTTGGTCCAACCAAGTGAGAGTTGTAAATGACCGAGATCCCATACATAAACACATTCCTCCATAATGCGTAATAGAAAATTTGCATCCCATGGCAGTAATATGATAAATAAAAAACCATTCATTCATCATAAAAGCCACATGCAAAAGTAAAGCCTAGCACGCCCCTGTTGGATGATCACAAGCCCAAATCCTATGCGACCCACTAAGCCCGCAGTGGATCTATGGTCAATCTAGGGTTGGTCCTATACTATTACATTAATAGCAACCCGATCATCATGCTGATGGGCCTTGGTCTCTTTTCTCTTTCAATCTTCATAGAAACGCCTTGGATCCTCCATTTTGGGCTCTCCATGCGGACCTTCCTTCTTCTCCACCAATTACAGAAAATAAAATCCTCACTCCTATACTACTCTCATCACATGTGTAAAAAGAAACCCCAACGAAAACCCGGGGGAGTACAATAGGAGGGAGATAGAATGCCTCATTATTCCAAGGCAACTAGAAGAGGAGAAAGAGAAAGCAAAAGAGGCACACAGGCCCAACACAAATTAAACCATACATTCGGTCTAGGGGTCGTGATCATCCATTCTCAATAAACGCACATAATTATATGATATCCAATCATATAAACATATGCATATAATCCATGATTACCAATCGCATCATCCCATGATAAATAAATGAGCTACGTATGAAAAATATGGCACAACCGTTGGCAATAACCTTTCTCCTTAAGGAAGACCCTTCCTCATTATTAGAAGATGAGTAATTCCCGGGATTCTAAATCCAATACAACAACCTCCCAAATAATGTTCTTTAAGAAAATATGCAAAATTAAATAAAACTAATTTTTTAGAATTATTCAAAAAATTAAAATAACGAGAAAAAACGTAGACTTTAACCGACCGTCGCCACCAGCGGCGTTCTGCTGGCGCACACAGACCAGCAGGCCCAGCCTGCTGCCTGCCCTTAGGCGCGCGCAGGACACGCCTGGCCAGGCGTGCGCGCGCCTGGCCGGCCGTGTTGCGCATGCTGGCGCGCGTCGGCAGGCTGTCGTGCGCAGGCACCTCTGCCCGCACGCGCCACCCTGCCGTGTTGCCTGCGTGCACCTCTTGCACGCGGGCCTCGCGCGCGCATGCGCATCGGACGCGCCTACCGGGCGCACGCGCACAGACTCCATTGTCTGCGTGCACGCGCGCCTGGTGGCGCCGCCTCATGCGCGCGCGCAGCTTCCCTAGTTGCGCTCCGGGCGCGCAGGCACCCCGACGTGTTGGCCTGGTGCGCACGCGCGCCTGACCATCCATCTGTGCCTAGTGTCCGGCTGCACGCCTGGAGAGGGCAGCTGCACGCAGGCTCCCCCGCCTGCGCGCGCGGTTCGCCTGAGCGCACGGCGTGCGCGGTCAGCCACCGGCTGGCCGCGTGTGCTGTTTTCTCCCGTTTTATTCGTTTTGCCCCCGTTTCCCAAGAAAAGAAGAAACCAACAGTACCAAAATTCATACATAATTAAAAGCAAGAAAACGACATGCTTTATGATTAAATCACCAAGAATTAATTAAATCATGCCATACACATTTTCATACTTAAAACGCACACAAAACCCTGGGCCTATACACCGAACCGGGCTCTGATACCACTGAAAGCCTAGCAAAGGCGTGTGGATCGTGCCCGGGAGTAGCGCGAATGCGGAAGCGCGGGAAAAATAAAAGGATTTGCAAGAATTAAACATGCATGAACGATATGTAAACACGTTCAACGGGTGTTCCCTTCAACCTCCCGGGCGTTCGCTGTATCTCATGGACAATAAAAGCATATAAAATAATCATGGAGGCCATATGGTTTAAAAAGGAAAGAGGGACGAAAACCATAAACCGAAAACCTACCGATTGTCGTTTTCGTCTTCAAACCAGTACTCGCGTTGTTCCCCATTTTGCTCCAAGATCTCGTATTGGAGACCCTCTAATTCATACACGCAATCCTCCCACGTATCTTGATCCTCGTGCTAGCGAAAGAACAAGTGTATTTTTGGAGAGGACGGATCGATCAAACGTTATTGATTAACGAGATCAATCCTCCTTGATGTTCAATTGTCAGACAAAAGAACAAGAAAAGAGTTTCTTGGAAGAGGAGGAGAGAGGTGCGGCCGAGAGGGAGTGGAAGAGAGACGAGTAGTGTGTGTGTGTGTGTGTGTGTTTCAAGATTCATCATCTTCTTCAAAGTGGATACTTAGGAGTATTTATAGAGGAGGAATCCTATTCCTCTTCTAGTTTCCTACACTTTGAAGCCTCCTCCATGAATAGAATTTGACCTAGTCAAATCCTAGTCAAATTCTAGCTTCTTCGTCAAACCAATCTTAGCCATTGATTCCTCCCTTCGATCTCAACCATTGATTAATTTAATTGAATATTTAAATCCCATTTAAATACTCCAAAGGGCAATAAATATATTAAATGTAAATATTTATTCCAAGCCCTATTAAATTAATTTCTAATAAATCTAATTTATTAGATATATCCCTTTTATCTAATAAAAGGAATTAATTCTTCCCAAGAAAATAAGGACCCGATTAAATCCAATTTAATCGCTCCATTTCTCCAAATATTTAATTTCAAATTAAATACATTATGTGTGCAGATTGTGTGTGACTCTTTAGGTTCACCTTCAGCTAGACTTTGTTGGATTCCTAGAATCCGCCCGTTACCATGGGTGGCCGTCTAGCAACGGTCCATGGCACTAGAGACTAGGTGAATATGCGTGGGGATGAACATTTAGGCTCTACAGTACATCAATCCTTCCGTCTACGGTCCCACCTAAGATACAGTCTCGATGTACAGGTAAACTCAGCAATTCCTCAAGTCAAAGGACTTGACCTGTACCGTTTGGAACCGGGAACTCATGTCATACCTACGCTACCCTACTCAAGATCCTCCGTCAGACGGTTCCCGCGAGTCACCTCAGTCGGCCGCTCCCCCAGCAGGCCAACCCACTAACACTGCTTAGACGACCCTCGTCACTCATCGATGAAACACGAAAGCAGATGCTTAGTGCAAGTCTCAAGGGGAATCTCGGTGCCCATTTTCGAGATTCTTTGACTAGGAGATTTTTAGACTGGTTTGCGGGACTGATTTCATGGACCTACCTCCAAGCGTAGTCCCAGTCCCCGAAGTATGATTTCAGTCTGTGGGCTTTGTTTGTGTAGCGAACAGTTATAAAGTATATAAAGTGAACACAAACAAAGTATATGCCAAATGAACTTCACTTCTTATCCATTAAGGTTTTATTAAAACTTTGAAATTGTTCAGACATAGGTTACAATTCGCCTACCAAGATTAGCTACATGGTCACCTATTCTAACAGCGCGCGCGTGCACTGCTGGCCGCGCGCGCCTGCGCGCACGGGCACTGGACACCCGCATGCACTGGGCGTGCGCGGCCGGCTGTGTGGTCGGCCGAACTGCTGGGCCGTTTTTTCGCCGTTTTTCCGAAACATTTGATTTTCTGGTATTCTGCATATTTTTTCTGAAATATTTAATTTATGGCTGATTTAATTTTAGTTGAGAATTATTTTTTCCTAAAATTAAATTGCCTAAGATTATTTTGGAAATGGTTTCCAAACAAGCAAAAAAAAATGTACATGCGTTGTACAAGGTTTCTAATATCCATTTTTAATTGTATTATTTACATGTATTTTTCTGCATTTAATTATGTTATGGAATGATAATGGATATCATTTATTTAATACATGGTTTGTATTATTTGTAGCATATTATATTATATGTAATTATGTTGTGTTTTGTTAATTGGATTAACAAGGGATGATCACAAAGCCCATGGATCTGTGTATGGTTTTAAATTCTTTTTGGGTGGGGCCTGCGTGCCTCTTGTTTTGGGACTATTATCTCCCACTTTCGCCTCATGATGTTAAGGCTTGTCTTTTTCCTTTTACTTTTCATGTATTCCATTTCTATTTTAATGAGAGTAGTTAGGAATATTTTTGTGAGGTTTTACATTTTATGTATAATAAAGCAAGCCCAAGGAGAAAAAGGAGGCATATGTTGGACGGAGGCCCAAGGGGAGACATCAAGGCGAAACAAATAGAGTACAAGGCACATTGACTTGACATTGGGTTAATTTGTTGTAATAGTCTAGGACCACCCTAGATAGACCATAGACACACTGCGGGCTCAGTGGGTCGCATAGGTTGGGCCCGTGATCATCCAACAGGGGTATGCTAGATTTACTTGCATGCGATGCATTTATTTAAATGCTTTATACTATTGGATATTTATGCATGCAAAATATTAATGTGATGAGGTCTCGGCTATAATTTCGAACTCTCACTTGACCAAGTTAAAATATTAGGCCCATGATGGACTTGGATCAAAATGGTTTTGATCTGTCCAAGCCTTCCATCCATAGCAATGTCGTGAGGAAGCTACCACTACCCAAGTGTGGTCTCACGAGTCGTGGCACATTTGGAATAGAGGAAAGTTGCACCGTTGTTGTGAACAAAGAGTACGCTCACTGTTTCCCTGTCTCGCGAGTCGTGGGGGGCGACAGTTGAGGTATGATTTGGTTGATGGGTCGGGCCTAACATCGAGTAGCATGATTCGCTTGGAGTCCTCGGGATCATGTGAAGAGGTGAGGCAGAATATCTTGGGAATCTCGTCGGTTGAGAATGGTATTGGATACCTCCCACGAGACTTTTCCCATGTGAATCGTAAAAGCGGGGCATGAGAATTGCACTTGTTGATCCCAAGCCCACTAGGAAACGGTTTTCCGAAACCCCATTTGAGAGTGATGGGCTTTCGTAGAAATAGTGGGAGGGGTTAATGACTAAAGGACCAAGTCTTAACTTGAACATAATATTGTTATAATCTACTTAATGTTTTTCTGTTTAACTGTTGATTTCTAAGAATCCACTAACCCTTATACTTGAGACTAATAAAGTCTAATGGAACGTATTACCACACCTGGCTGTGAAATCTTAAGATGGTCATAGATTTCAAAGAACCAGACTTATATTTTGGATAAGGTTTTTCCTCAAACCTTGCCGGAAGGGTCATCGCCCAAAGAACGTTTGACATTCAAGAAGAGGCTTGATGACAACTGGAAGGTTTGCAGCATCATACTAGCATCCATTGATAATGAGATGCCGAAGTAGTATGATAGGCTGGAGGATGTTGGCTCGATGATGTTTCGATTGTAGCAAGTCTATGTGGTCCCAGACCGGCATGTTAGATATGCTGCAATGAAGGCATTCTTCGGAGCGAAGACGATAGAAGGATCGTCGGTACAAGAGCATGGAGTGATGATACTATCCCTTGTGGAAAAGCTCAAACACCTCCAAGATGATTTCGAAAGAGAGATGTACATCGACGTGATCTTCAGTCTCTTCTCCCCTCACACGACCCATTTATAGTCAACTACAACATGAATGGGCTTGAGAAAGACCTTCATGAGTTGATAAAAATGTTGGTCCAGTACAAGGCAACGATTGAAAAATCTACGCCGACGGTACTAGTGAGGAGGTTTCGACCTCTAAAGCGAAAGGCAAGGGTGCCGGACGCAGGAAAAGAAAGAAGGCTCAGACAATATCAACCGCTGCCAGCACTTTGAGTGCTCCTATTACACCACTGGGCGAGGGTAAAGGAAAGAGGAAAAGGGTTCAGCAGTCAGAGGTTCTGAATGATGTTTGCATTAACTGCGAGAAAAGGGACATTGGAAGAGGGAGTTTCCTAAAGCCCCTCTCCAATGAAGGTGACATTTGAATTAAGTATTAACATGATAACTTTTCTGTTCTTTGGTATTAGATACCAGTCGTTCATAACCTGTGAATGGTTCACAGGTGGTGATAAGGAATAGGAAGCTAATACAGATGGTCCTAAGGTCTAGCAATGGCGAAACTGTTGCTGCAAAGACTAAGGACTAGTTAGGCTTAGTAGTGATCATGTTAAGATTGTGTCTGCGGGAATTATGTAACCTAGCATGATCAAAATATGTTCCATTTATTGTTGGACAATTTTGGATACAATAATTTGATCAATAAAATTACTTTTATTTGACAAAGAATGGAGATTCTTGTCTGCTAGGTTTGGTACATAAACACTTGACACTGTCCCATAATTGAATTATAAGAACCTAAAACAAATGACTAAAAATGGATATAATCAAGACGAACTTACGGATTTAGCATCCATGGCTAGGTCACTTTCCTGTAGTTAAGGATGAGGAAGTTGGAAGATCCAAAGAGTCTAGCAATATATGATTTGGATCTGCTAGCTTGCAAATCTTCTCTGAGGAGGAAAAGAATAAAGAGTCATTTTGTAAGACAAAGTTGGCTTGCCGATAGTCTATTGGATTGGATCCAAGAAAAAGACTTCTGTGGATTACTGAATACATAGGACCAGAAGAGGGTTCACAAGTTTAAGAACCTTTGGTATGTTCAGGAAATTAGACTTGGAGTGGTGAACCAAATTGGTCTCCTTTCGATTAGATCGAGAGAGAGTGTATATTTAGTAGGAGCGCCAATACCCTATTAGATTGGATCCAAAAAGGATATCCGTCATGTTACTGAATACACAAGACTAAAAGAGGATTCACAAGTTTAATAACCTTTGGTAGGTTCAGGATATTAGACTTGGAATGGTGAATCAATTTTGTCACCTTTCTATTAGATTGAGAGGACGTGTATTCAGTGGGAGTTCTCAAATATCCGAATGAGAATGGAATTCTCAATAAGTGAAAGTCTTCTTGAAACGGCCATGGTTGAATGGTCTCTGATAAAGGAGAAAACGAACCCTGTTGGACTCGGTTCGCTCGGTATTTCACTGGAGTTACCTTAGCCCGTCTAGACATGGACTTGAAAGTTGGTAGGTTGAGAAACATGCACTTCTTAAAGTCATGATCTAGTTACCATATTGGATATAGTTTGGAAAGCCTGTATCCTACAAAGTTCTTTAGTATATGGGATGGTCTCGCATACGTCAAGGGACTAGTAGGAAGACAGACTAGACCCGGTGTCTGATTTGTGCAGGTCTAGTGCAAAATAAATGCAAATATCAGGTTATTTTCCACTTACTATATTCCAGTCCTCCCAGGGACGACCAGAATACCTTAGATACCTGATGAGTACAGGTTTCTGGGTCCGACCGGTCAATTGGAGCATGATCCAAAGGACATATGGAGAAGCGATGTTGGACATTGGGATTAGATCAATGGCTTGGAGCCGCGGGATCTATCTTGAAATTCAAATTGGATTTGAGATTTCATGTAACCAGAATATTCATTTTGACGAACCCATACGATGTATGACTCGGTCAATCACGAGCATTGGTGTCAGTGGGAGTGTGGTAATCTTTCGAGTGTTAAGTGTGTAACGTCTTATTCATTTAGAATGAAATTAAGACATTAAGAAACACTAGAAACACGAGCATTGTTCACGCAATTCTCCATGAATAGGGCCAAGCTGTTCAAAATTTAGTCACCATTGACTAATGAGGAAGCTTAGATGTTTTACATCCCCTACGTCTTTGTCGTATGCAGCATGGGTATGTTGTTCGGTGCACAGGGCCTGATGTTGTTTATGCATCGTACATAATAATGGATATCGAGTGTGTACCGATGAGGCAATAGACAGCAGTTGAGAGCAGTCTTTAAGACATGAATAAGGATTAGAGAAGTGTTCCCGATGCATGGTTTATGGAGAGTTGATTCTGGAAGGCTACAGCGATACTAGCTTCTAGAATCATGTGAATAATATTTAGTTTCAATACCTATGTATCTTCGAACATAACGGTGAGTGTGGTATATTGGAAAGGTTCCAAGCAGGATACCACGACGTTTCATCATGAAAGTCGAATATATGCCAACTACGGAAGTTGTTTCTGAAAAGTGGTTTGGATGAAAATAGCACCCATTGGATGGATGTAGTGCCTAGCACGGCCGACCCAGTAGTTGCCTTGGAGGTTGATAACTAGGCTATGGCTAAAGCCTTTTGGGCCCGAGATCTCATCACAAGATCCATGGAAAATTCTTAGATAGCCACCATCGGCAGGTAGTGATGGTAGAAAGAGGGGAGATACAGTTGGACTGTATTACCTCGGCAGAAAAATAAAGTAGACCTGCGAGACTGAGCCGGTATTGCAGATTACTCACTCTCAGAAGGTTCTGAGAGACATGGGTAATTGGCTTTGAGTTCAAGTGGGAGATTGTTAGAATAGGTGATCAGAAAGCCAATTGGATTGGCGATTTTGGGAACTATTCATCAATCTTTATTAATACAATATTATCCTGATGAATAGAGTAAGTATTCATCACTGGCACTGTATTTGTTGTGCTTACTACTAACGTTGAATGGCATTTCAACGTCACAACAAATGTCCACAGACTAATTGGATAATCCATGTCGTTGGGCTGCGCATTGGATGGCGGCTATGAAACCAACTTCTGAGGGTTGACCTGGAACATTCCAAGTCGAGGACCTCGAGACTGGGCATCGAGTGTCCTATTGACTTGCACTAAGTATTGCATTCACTGGGTGAATGCCGAGTTTCATCGACGATAGACGAAGGTCGTCTATGCAATTTTAGTGGGTTAGTTCACAAGGTGGTCGACTGACTGAAGTGACTCGCGGGAATCGTCATATGGAACCCTTGGAGGCTTGGTCGGTATGACTGGAATTCTTGGTTCTGATAGTACGGGATTAGTCCTCGGACTTGAGGAATCATGGTAGTCACGTGCATATGAAAACTGTATCTTGGATCTGCGCGAAAGGTGATCATTATGTAAGATGGTCATTATAAGCCTTGTCCAGTGCAGTTGGAGTATGTAGCGAGGACGGTGGATTCCAAGATAGGATCTGTCCCCTGTCAGCACATGATGGTGATGTCTCCTATGCACTCTGAGATGGTTTAGACTCTGAAAGTCTATGGCCATAGCAATTGATAGAGTAGGAAAGGGTTTCCTACGTCGATCGATAGAGTAAACGCATCTCGGGTATGAAGCATAGTTGCCTAGTCAAGAATGGGAACCGACGCCCAATTCCATACCCTAGACTAAGGCCGGGAGACGGTCGATAATAGGACCATACCCGTACGTAATTGGCGCATAAATGTTCACGCCAACATTCACCTAGTCTCTAGTGCCATGGACCGTTGCTAGACGGCCACCCATGGTGACGGACTCCTGTTGGACACGAGCCCAAGTCTAGCTGAGGGTAAACCTAAAGGGTCACACACAAATCACCGAGGAGATGAAGGAATTGACTTGGAGTCAATTTCAGAGGATGATAAGTAATTGGATTATTTAAGGGATTGTCCATTGGATGGACGGGCCGATATTGTATCGGCCCTTGTTTAATCGGTAAATAGGATTTATCGATTAATATGGAAAGTTGAGATGTTGGATCTTTTAATTGGATTAAAAGATCAACGAAAATTATTTAAGTGGACATCATATTAAATTGGATTTAATTTTGAGTTTGTCGTAATTGGATTACGGTAGAACCCGGTCCGTTAAATTTTGACCCGAGAGGTGTGTTAATTCCATTTATGGAATAGGAAGAAGTTGGACTTCTTCCCTAAATAAGCATGGCTGAAAATTGCCACCTTTGGGGGAGCAAAAATCGACCATGTTGGATGCTATGTGTTAGTTGACTTGTCTTTTTTGGTAAGAGACAAATCAACTCCAATCAAGCCCTTCCCTTTTGATGGTGATTGATTGGGATGTATCTAGACATCCTTGGATGAACCTAGACACATTCCAATAATCACATCAATTATATATATATATATATGAGTATATACTAACACCTATGAAAGATGAATTTCATTATTCATCTTTTTCTAGGAAAACGATGAAAACTCTCCATACACTCGAGAAGTCTCTCTCTCTCTCTCTCTCTCTCTCTCTACTCTCCAAATCCTCTTTGTTGGTTCATTGATCTAGGATCAATTGAAGAACAAAGTAAGATCAAGAAGGAACACTCATTTGATAGTGTAATCTCTTTTTTGATTTCATTCTCTAGATCCATTTTTTTCTAGCAAGAAAAATGAGATCTCTTCGGTGTGGTGTGGACTACGTTAGAGGGTCTCTATGTTGGGACCTTGCGTGGATGAACGTCGGGGGAATCAATGCGTGTAGCCGATCAAAATACAAAATCAAGAAAGGTATTCCGATTTATATTTATGCTCTCGGTTTCTTCTTTATTCTATAGCCACGAACGCTTATTTATTTTGTATATGTTTATATTCTGCGTTTATACACCGATAGCTCGGGAACGTTCAAGGGAATACCCCTTGAACGCAATTTAAATTATTTTATTCTGCACATTCTAATCTCCACCGCGCTTCCGCCGCTTTTCCGGACTGATCCGCTTTCCTTAGGCTTCTTCTTTCTCTGCCGTTCGCAACCGATCCCTTCTAAACTGATTCTGTTTTTTTCTATTTTGGCTCTGGTGTTTTTCTGCAGGTGTGTTTGGGCGCACAGCGTCTTCATTGTTGCCCCAATGTTAGGGCGGCTAGGCCGGTGGTTGCATCATGGCCGAGGCTGGACGGGCACGAAGCGGCTTGAGGCAATGGTCATCGTTTGAGGGTCAAGACATGGAGAAGGCTATCGCTAGATTGAAGGGTCGCCTGCGTCTGACTGATGAGGAGGAACAACGATTGGTATTGCCAGGGGGGTTATGGCATGCGGATTCGGACACTCACAGGCTGTGTTTGGTTGGTCGACTGCTCTCATATCGGGTTCCTCACTTTGATGCTTCCAGCACGTCTGTATAGGGCATGATCAACACAGTGAAAGGTTTGGAGCTACGGCACATTGGGGGTGGGCGCTTCCTTCTCCGATTCAACCACATCATTGATCGAAACCGGGCGCTGGAAGGATGCCCATGGAGCTTTGAGAAGAACGTCGTTATCCTGAGTGGAATCCAGGAGAATGAGAACCCCCTATGAGTGGATCTTAACTGATGTGACTTCCACGTACATGTTCACGACCTACCACTGAGTATGATGAACCTGGGGGTCGTGACAGTGATTGGTAATATAATTGGCTGGTTTCGAGAGTTGGACATGGATGACACCGGTTGTACCTGGGGGGCGACTCTCTACTTGCGAGTGGCCATCAATGTTACCTGGCCTCTCCCGCCCGCCATCTCGATTTGTTCTGCCCTAGGGGATGAGCTTCTGGTGCACCTCACTTACGAACGTCTGCCAAATTTCTGCTATCTCTGTGAAAGCTTGGACATAATGCCAAGTACTGCGAGCTGCAGTTTGAGGACGGTTTTGTTGATCCGGGTCAGGAGTCACCATATGGGTCGTGGCTGCGAGCACCGCTTCCGGCTAGGGGACGAGGGGTACCTCAACGCAGGGAATCCACGGGGGCGTCCAGATCGACATCTGCACTCGGCTCAGGATCTCAGAGGGGGGCAGTTGTTTTCGGTGTATTCTCCGGGCTAGGGCCAGGGGCCTCGGCGGACGAAGGGGCTGGGCGGCCGGCGCATCATGGAGGGGGCCTTCCTACTTCAGCCGCGAGTTTCAGTCTGGGGAGGCTTTTCCGGCAGGCTCATCCAGAGGTATCTGAGGGCTTCGTGCAGAACACGGGGGGTGACAGTGGTTCGGGTTCGGATGACTCTTTGATGGCGCCGGCAAGGATGGGCCCTAGGAACCCAATGAACCCAAATTGAGGTGGATGGGCATGTGGCTGCGGATGATCAGGGCATCAAACACTTGGCAGAGTGTGTTCCGTCGACCTTACCAGATAAAAAACCCATGGGGATCTCGCCAACACAGTGTAATGACAAGGGCGATATGGAGGATGGATTAGTTACAGTACCACTTAGTTTCACAGCTCAAGGACCACCAGGACGGCGGGGGACAGGCAGACGTGGTAGGCCGCCTGGATCTAGCCGGGCAGCTTCGAGGAAACGTCCGAGAGGATGCTCAATGTTGGGTCCAGAAGGGGAAGTCCTGAGAAGTGGGAAGCGTCGCCTGTTGTTACTGGATGAGGAGTTAGATATTCGCAGCAGCCTCCGCCACCAGCCATGAATATCTTAGCGTGGAACTGTCAGGGGTTGGGGTCCCCTTGGACAGTTCACAAGCTCCCGGAGCTAATCCGACAACATAACCCCGGCTTGGTTTTTATCCCCGAGACCAAGTCCTCACCCAGGAGATATAATTGGCTAAAACAACAACTTAATTTCTATGGTGTAGGAATGGTAGCCCGGGGCCGCAGCGGGAGTTTGGTTTTATTTTGGCGGAAGGATGTTGAAGTCTGGGTTCAATCATATTCACTCCACCACTTTTATGCCACAGTTTAGGAAGAGGGGGACACCAAGGGATGGAGGTTCACCGGCTTCTATGGGCACCCGGATGTTAGTCGCCGGCGGGAGACTTGGGACCTTCTCCGTCAGCTCCGAGGACAGTCGGTCCGGCCATTGGTGTGTTTGGGGGACTTCAAGTCAGCCGCGGATTTCAGCAGGAACACCCCCTCCCCCCCACGCTACGTGCCGAGCTAGCCAGCCTTCTGGGGGTCCCGGTGGTTGACAAGTATGACAAATACCTTGGTCTACCAGCAGTAATGGGGAAGTCCAAGAGGGCGGTTTTCGAGGGCCTAAAAGACCGTATTTGGGGGGCTTTCAACAATTGGGCGGCTAAACGACTCTGGCAAGCTGGACGGGTTGTGATGATCAAAGCAGTTATCCAGGCTATCCCCACGTACACCATGAGTTGTTTCCGACTGTCGGATTCCCTCCTCCAGGAGATCAAGAGCATGACGACGGCCTTCTTCTGGAACCAAGATCGGGACCGCAACATTCATTGGAGGGCCTGGCACGAGGTGTGCCGCAGTAAGAACGAGGGTGGCTTGGGTATTCACAAGCTTAAGGAATTCAACGAAGCCCTCCTATGTAAACAGACTTGGCGTCTCCTCACCCGGACTGATACCCTTTTGCACCGAGTGTTGCAGCCCAAGTACTTCCCGGAGTCCTCGATTTTTCACCTTTCTGGAGTGCGAGGCAGCCCGTCTTTTGCATGGAGTTTGCTCAGCTGTGCTCGCCCCCTCCTCCGCGTGGGTGCCCGACGCCTTATAGGCGATGGACGGATGACCCGTGTTTTCCTTGACCCTTGGATCCCCTGGCCGACAAGTTTCCGCCCAATCTTCCCAGCGGACACACTAATGGCCACCTCTCGAGTGGCGGACCTGATCGCTGGGCTGGGGCTGTGGAACGCTGACAGAATCCGGGATGAATTCGACCCTACCGACGCTGAGTGGATCCTGGTCACACGACTCTGGGATGGGGCAGCGGATACATGGGGTTGGCACTTCGACCTGCACTTTCGCTTCTCGGTCAAACGTGCTTATCGCCTTGCATCGCACCTGTGTTTGGTGTGGCGGGGTTGAGGACGGCGCTTTGCATATCCTGGTGGCCTGCCCTTTCGCATGTCTGACCTGGGCCCTATCTCAGCTACCTAGGGCTGCGGTGTTCGGCCTGTCGACAGGTTCTGAAGCGTGGATGCGCTGGGCACATCGGGAGCTGGACCGCGACGTATTTGTGGGCTTCATCACTGTTTGCTAGGCGTTGTGGACTCACAGGAACCATTGTACTTACGAAGGAGACGTTGGGGATGCTCCAGAGCTACTTGCCATGGTCCAACGAACCATTCCTAACACCTAGAGACACTTTACAGCTTTTTTCATTTTTTTTCACGTTTTTTGGTTTTGGCTTGTGCTTTCTATTATCTTCTTCACGTATGTGCTTTCTTCCTTGTACATATGTGACGTTTTTGCCTATTAATGTTAGTACCCGTGTGGTCGTTTCCTCGAAAAAAAATTATTTCTTATGTAATTAAATAAACTTTTCCATATATATATATATTTTATAACATATGACATGACTTATAAATTGCTTATAACATTCCATAAGCGATTGAATTCAACACTTTCAATAAAATATGAATCAGTAATATTTTTATAAAAAATTACTAAGAGCAAATTTGTGATACCCGAGCCCATTCTTTCACAGTAGAGCATAAGTTACTAGCAATATTTATTAGGGTGGTAGATTAGCATATACACATATCGTATCATATCAAGAATAATTTTTACTTATTTTACATATAAGTTATAATCAAATTGACATAATCCTCCAGTTTAGGAAATTTGGATGGTTCCAGCGAAGAAAATTCGAAGGAGGTATTGACTGCCATGACTCATGAGGTAGGCTATGTATAAATATAGTCGTCATTTCTTTAAGCATGTTATGAGACAACCCTATTATTGTTAGTAATAGAAATAGTACAAGCCTTATAATAAAAAACTTAAATTTTATATTTTAAATCATTTCATTTAAGCAGTGCACGACATAACACTCATTCTTTTATAATAGAATATTTACATGTCTTATAAATATATAATTAGAATTTATATTTTAGATTATGAAATTAGTTAATTAGCAGGTATTATGGACCCTCTTAGTTTTATAGAAGGAATTGAGGAATAATAAGTGTAGCTAGGTGATTATACATATATGGAAGGAAAACTAGGGTAAAGGCTTAATATAAAAACAATACACTCACGGTAGAAGGCTATAGCAAAAAGAAGAATATTAGCAGCGTCGCATTCAGGAGCGGAGGAATCGGATTGGCAAAGGTGGAAGCACTTGTGAGTTCCATATATCCTCTTGGGTCGAGTAAATTAAATCTTGATAGATACATGAATTCTTGTGATTGTGTGGGGTTAGAAAGCATGAGAAATTCTTTTATATATAGAACCTCAATCTTGTGTTTTGCTCATCCAATTTAGATATGCTCACGTATAGGAATCTTTCAATTGGTTTATGTTTTTCATATTGGGTAGCAACTTACGGTTAATATAGGATAACTAGAGTCTGAGTGCAACTATTAATTCATTACTATTAGAGAATCTCTAAATACAATTAGTATAGTGATAAGATGGTGAGAGGATTTGCAATATATGTTTTACATAAATATAATAATGAAAAAACTAGTATAGAGTTATTAGATAGTTTGATAATTTCTTCAATGTATCGGTTAACGTAGATATTATCGTAATAATGATAATATATGATGCTATTTTTAGGACACGAGTCATTTGGACTAGACGACCTACTTGGATGAACCAACTATATAGGTAAGTGGGTTTTCCCTTCTATGGTGCTCTATTGAAAATTATTACTCGTATCACGATTTTGATTTCAATTACCCCTTTACTATATATACACATATATATTCTGATTTTTTTAGCACGCTTATTTATATATATATTTATGTAATTTTGTGTTGTGCATAAATACGTTTTTTTTTTTTTTACCTTCACTTAATATCTGTGTTCTCAGTTGAAATCTTGAAACTCTTTGTTATCATTTAGTAAAGTATGTTTCAATTGTTGCTCGGAATTTATTAAGATCAAATTGGGATTAAGGGCTAATCTCGATATCTTTCTGACCCGCCTACTGGTGTTAAGTGGGGCTTAGCCATAGGCTAAAACGCCATCTTACCCACCTTAGCGGGATGTAAAGTGAAGAAACTGATCAATTAAACCAAGAGATAATATTTTCGAGCATACAAGAAATCTTGTTTTGTCGAACTTTGGTAGTTTGCCATATCGGAGCTACTCTAAGTGGATTGCAAGTTTATGTTCTGTTTATTCTAATGTGAATGTATACTCTGCATGTTATTTAAATGTTTCGAACTTTTTTTGTACTTGTGTCATTGAAAATCCTTAATAAACGAATTTTACTTACTTTATGATATTATATAATTATGTATGCTCAAACTGATAGAAAGGAAAATCGATTTACTGGGCAATTAGTCGCTCATTTCCTGTACGTATCATATGCCTTGCAAATGAGTTAGAGTAAGGGATGGGCGAGGAACAATATTGGGGATGGTGATTACTTTAGATGTTTAAATCTCGAGGATCCTTCTTTTTTACTCATTATGTGGTAAGAGACTTGGATTTATAAGGATTTCGTCATTAGTTTTGACTTATTTCAATTAAGGATGTATTGACTTTATTTATCCAGATAATAGTTTTGGTATTTCGCGTCAAAGATCACGAGTATTTCGAGATTTTTTACTGTTGGCTTAGTATCACAAAAATTATTTTCGTTTTATGATGCTGCTGTGTCATGCCTTGGATTCGGGGCGTGACATTTAGTGGTATCAAAACCCAGGTTTACAGTCTTAGGTTAGTATATTGGACTTAAATGAAGACATTTGGGATGTAACTTCTAAGTTCTGGAATTTTGGAGGGAATGAACTAGGATTGACTTGAGGCACCACCTAGAATTCTTGGCGAGATGTTAGAGATCAAAGCCTCAACTCGTTATTACATTTTAGAAGTAGTATATAATTAGCTAATTATTGAAGTAGTTGTAGTAACAATAATAAAAGAATCAATGCGAATATTAATCTTAGTGGAAAACTCACATAGGTGTAGGTATGGAACCATTTGGGAGACCACGCACATCAGGTCAGAGAGGTTTCCCCCACCTTTCTGGAGACATGACCGACCGAATGATGGTTGCGTTAGGGCATTGTGGGGACTTGGCAAAAGCAGTAGTAGAGTTGCAGAAACTTCTCGATAAAAGTCGAAAAGAAAATAAAAACTGGAGGGATGATGCCATGAGGTTAGATCTTCGCTGTAGAGAACAAGCAAAAAGAATTATCGAGCTAGAAGGGAGACTAGAACAACAAACACATTCTAGTAAAGCTCAGGTGGAGCAACTTCAGGCCGAGAATCGGGACTTGAGGCAAGCTAAACATGCTTTACAGCATGAAATACTTCACTTGAGGGAGACTATTGATAACCTCGTAGCAGGCCAAGGTGAAGAAGAGCCCAAGGAGGACCCTAAGGAGAATGAGAGTGAAGACGATGAGGGCTCCATGGGTGGAGACATGGTGGAGTAGATTCGTATGGCTAGCACTGAGGCTAGAATGAAAAGGACATAGATTGAATAGGTTTTGAATACTAGAACCAATTGTTTCTTTTCTTACCCTTCTAAATTTTCAGCTAATAATGGACTTGCATGTCCACTGAGGATGTTAAGTTTACCTTCATGTAGCCTAAGATAAAGATACTGAGTAATTATCATATGTTCTTACTTATGAGATAGGATATTTCTATTATTGTTTATGTGTTGATTGTTCATTCTAGCATAAACCTTTTTTTTATGTGCAAATTATCATTCCATCTAAGATTCCCTTTTGAACCCTTACGTTGAAATACCAACTCCTCATTTCTCCTTCGATAGAGTGATGGCTGGTAGACCTAGACGAACCACACCAAACCCCCGCTATGCAATCCCCTTTGATGACCACAATGAAGAACCCCCTCTGCATTATCCACCATAGGAGGACCGACCAGGAATAAGGCAAAAGAACCTAGTAGCCATAACGACTGTAGTAGCTCAGGCTGTACATGGTTTGAACCACCAACCAGCTCATGGGGAACCTCAACCCCCCGCAAACATGAGAATGAAACTTCACTACGAGGTGTTAAGGAGGGCACATGTCCCAACCTTTGATGGGAATCATGACCTGGAGGTAATACAGAAGTAGCTCAAGGAGGTGGAGGAAAATTTTGAGTTAATGGAAGTTCCCATGGAAATAATGCCAAGGGTAATAGTACCATTCTTAGTGGGCGAAGCAGCAAAATGGTGGGAAAGAGTATCGCCTTCCTTATTAGTAGATGGACCTATCACTTGGGCAAAGTTTCGAGAGGCGTACCTTAATCATTTCTTCCCTAACGCAATTTTCCTTCAAAAGATGGTGGAATTTGACACTCTCACCTAAGCGCCAAACATGTCGGTGGTAGAATATTCACCGAAGCTTCATGCTCTAGGGAAGTACTCACCTACAATTATGGCAGACCCACAACTTAAAATCCATAAGTTCATTAGCGGCCTCAAGAGTCGAATACAGTCAGCACTAGCCATTTTTGAAGCTAGGACCTTCGATCAACTCCTAGAGGCAGCAATAAGAGCTGAGGTAGATATAAAGCGAAGGGATGAAGAAAACAGTCTGAAAAGACCCAGGCCAGGACCAAGCCAAGTGAAAAGAGTCCCAAACAAAACATCCTATACCCCTAGCTAAATGGAGGTCACCCGTGCCATCCCAACCACAACCCCAACTTCCTAAGTGCAAGGTTTGTCATAATAGACATACCGGGGAATGTAGGTGGGCACCATGGTGTTAGAATAGGTGATCAGAAAGCCAATAGGTTTGGCGCTTTGTAACCTATTTGACAACTTGATGTAATGTAATATTATGTAATGAATAAAATGAGTATTCGTTACCCATGGTACCTTCTTTCTTGTGCTCATTTCCCATATATTAAAATGGTATTTTACATATATCGCAACAAAGTCCACAGACCACGATTAACATCTCATGCAGTTGGACCACGCATTGGATGATGGTCATGAAACCAACTGATAAAGAGTTGGGTATGAAACGTTCCAAGTCAAGGACCTCGAAACAGGGCATCGAGAGCAGTGGGAGCTCTATTGCGTTCCTGGTGCTTTACGTAGACGACATCTTGCTCATTGGGAATGATGCCAAGATGTTGGGAACCACTAAAGCTTGGTTGTCAACGCAATTTTTCATGAAGGATATGGGCGAGGCATCCTACATCCTTGGCATCAAGATCTACAGGGATAGATCTAGAAAGATGTTAGGAATCGCCCAGTCCTCGTACATTGAGAAAGTCTTGAAGAGATTCAAGATGGAGAAGTTAAAACGAGGATTCCTTCCTATGAGACATGGAATTAAGTTGTCCAAGAAGCAGTCTCCTAATACTGATGAGGAGCTTAAAAGGATGTTGGACATCCCGTATGCTTCAGTCGTAGGCAGCATTCAGTATGTTGTCCGGTGCACTAGACCTGATGTGGCTTTCGCTTTGAGCGTAACTAGTCGATATCAGTCATGTGCTGGGGAGGCACACTGGAGTGCAGTCAAGACTATCCTGAAGTACCTGAAAGGACTAAGGACATTTTCTTGATCTACGGTGGTGGAGAATTGATACTGGAAGGTTATAGCGACGCTATCTTCCAATGGGATATCGATGATGCCAAGTCTCAGTCTGGTTTTGTATTCAGACTAAATGGTGGCGTGGTTGCTTGGAAGAGTTCCAAGCAGGCTACCACGGCGGACTCCACCAAAGATTCTAAATACATAGCGGCTTTGGAAGCTGCTAAGGAGGTCGTTTGGATGATGAGCTACATCCAATGGTTGTATGTAGTGCCTAGCATTGCTAAGTCTGTAGTAATCTTCTGCGATAACAACAAGGAGGTAGCACTAGCAAAGGAACCAAGATCTCATCATGATCCAAGCATATTTTTAGACGCTAGCATCTACTTAGAGAGAGGGTTAGAAGGGGTGACGTTAGGATAGACCGAGTCAGCTCCACAAAAAACATAGCAGATCCCCTTACTAAGCCTATGTCGCAAGTTGCCCATACTCAGCATCTGGATAAGATGGGTTTGAGGTCAATGGGTGATTGGCTTTAGGTCAAGTGGGAGATTGTTAGAATAGGTGACCAGAAAGTCAATAGGTTTGGCGCTTTGTAACCTATTTGACAACTTGATGTAATGTAATATTATGTAATGAATAAGATGAGTATTCATTACCCATGGTATCTTCTTTGTTGTGCTCATTTTCCATATGTTAAATGGTATTTTACATATATCGCAACAAAGCACACAGACCACGATTAACAATTCATGCAGTTGGGCCACGCATTGGATGGTAGTCATGAAACCAACTGATAAAGAGTTGGGTCTGAAACGTTCCAAGTTGAGGACCTCGAGATAGGGCATCGAGAGTCCTATAGAGACTTGCACCAAAAGTCGTATTCATTGGATGAGTGTCGTATTTCATCGGCGATAGGCGTGGGACGCCTATACGATCTTGGTGGGTTGATCGACTGGGGTCGAGCTGATTGAACTGACTCACAGGGATCATCATATGGAAGCCTTGGAGGCTTCGTCGATATGATTGGATTTTCTCGGTTCCGATAGTACAGGAGTAGTCCTCAGACTTGAGGAACCATGGCAGTTACATACACAGGATGGTTGTATCTTGGATATGGCGAGAGGTGATCATTCTGTAAGATGATCATTATAAGCCTTGTCCAGTGCAGTCAGAATGTGTAGTGAGGACGGTGGGTTCCAAAAAAAGGATCCGTCCCCTGTCGGTATGTGACAGAGGTATCTCCTATGCACTTGGAGAAACGTTCATGTTGCTTAACCCTGTGGCCACAGTGGTTGGTCGAACAGGAAATGGTTTCATGTGTCGATGCAATGAGGCATGCGTAGTCTCCAGTATTAAGCATAGATGCCTAGTCAAGGATGGGAACCAACGCCCAATTCCATACCCTAGACTAAGACTGGGAGACGGTAGACGGAAGGACCGTATCCGTACGGAATCGGCGCCTAAATGTTCACGCCAACACTCACCTAGTCTCTAGTGCCACGGACCATTGCTAGACGGCCACCCATGGTAATGGGCCTTGTTGGACACGGGCCCAAGTCTAGCACAGGGTGAACCTAAAGGGTCACACACAAATCACCGAGAATGTGGAGAAATTGATTTGGAGTCAGTTTCAAAGGATGATTAAGTAGTTGGATTACTTAAGGGATTGTTCATTGGATGGACGGGCCGATATTGTATCAGCCCTCGTTTAATCGGTAAATGAGATTTATCGGTTAATGTAGAGAATTGAAAGATTGGATCTTTTAATTAGATTAAAAGATCAATAGGAATTATTTAAGTGGACCTTGAATTAAATGGGCTTTAATTTTGGGTTTGTTGTAATTGGATTACAGTCAAACCCAGTCATTAAATTTTGGCCCAAGAGGTGTGTTAATTCCACTTTTGGAATAGGAAGAAATTGGACTTCTTCCTTAATGTGGTATGGCCGAACATTACCACTTTAGAAGGGGTAAAAATTGGCCATACATGGCCTTGATGTATTGACTTGTCTCTTTTGGTAAGGGACAAATCAATTCCAATCAAGCCTCTCTCTTGTGGTATGGTTAAATCATACCTTAAGAGATGGTAGGCTTGATTGATGAATTAGTGGGATTGATTGGGATGTATCTAGACATCCTTGGATGAACCTAGACATATTCCAATAATCACATTAATTTTGTATATACATGAGTATATACAAAAATCAATGTATGAGATTCATTATTCATCTTTTTCTAGAAAAAAGAAGAAGAAAATTACACACCTCTCTCTCTCAAACTTTTGGCCCTCTCTCCCTCTATTACACATCCCCTTTGTTTTTCATTTGATCTTGGATCATTTGGAATAACAAAGTCAGTTTAAGAAGAACACTAATTAATAGTGTTCCTTTTCTTAAACCGAATCCTCCTAGATCCATTTTCTTCTAGCAAGGAAAATGAGTATCTCTTCCGGTGTGGTGTGGATTACCTCTAGAGAGTTCATACACTTTGAACTTGGTGAGCATTTCCAGAGAAGAACAAACCAAGTAGCCGTGCAAGGAATTAAACTACAAAGGTACTATTGATTTTACGCTATTGTAGTTCCTCTTTTACTTCTATGCCCTATGTGCGTTTTAATATTGATACATCATACATCAAATGCCCGGTTAAGCACCCAAGGGTACACCCCTTGGGATTTATGATTATTGCATTTAATTTATGCAATTTATTCCATTCTCACGCTTCTACTCGCGCTCCCGGGCAGATCCGCTTGTCCTTCATAGGGGCCTGCTTTCGTTGTGGTAAGATGGGACACTGCGTATCTGAATGCACTATGCCTGATCTGAACACAACTGGGGCACCTACTCCAAGGACCAATGCTGCAAAACCCAACCCAAGAGGCAACCTGCCAAAAGGAAATGTCAGGGCATTTGCCATGACACAAGAACAGGTGGACAACACCGAGGACATCGTTACAGGTGCTATTACAGTTAATGGTTTGGTTGCTTATAGCTTGTTTGATTGTTGTGTGACCCATTCTTTTGTCGCCAAAAAGTTTGCAAGGCTTTTAAACTATGAACCCCAACAACTTAATGAGCCGTATAGAATGGCTACCCCTGGGGATAAGATCTTTGTGACTAACTTAGTCTATAGAAGTTGCACGGTGGGGATAGAGAATGCCAAACTTAGTTTTGATTTAATTCAGATAAATATGAGAGAGTTTGACATAATCTTGGGAATGGACTGGTTAGCTAAACACTTTGCACATGTGGACTGTAGAAATAAAGTTATAAATTTTCGCCCACCTACAAAGGAGAGGTTCACGTTTTGTGGGAGTCGGGGTACGATTATAGGAATTCAAGTTCCTTACTTTCTGATACTCAAGCTAGGAGGCTCATTAGGAAGGTGAAGCCTACTTGGCCCTTTTGATTGATAGTAATAAGGAAAAGATAAAATTGGAGAACATCCCAGTCGTGAAAGAATTTTCTGATGTTTTTCCAGACGACTTACCAGGATCACCTCCAAATAAAGAGATAGAGTTTGAGATCAACTTGATACCGGAGCACCACCTATCTCTAAGGCACCCTATACGATGGCCCCTGCAAAATTAAGGAAACTTAAAGCACAGCTACAAGAACTCCTCAATAAGAAGCAAATTAGGCCAAGTGTATCCCCTTGGGAAGCTCCAGTGTTATTTGTAAAGAAAAAAGATGGAAGCTTGAGGTTTTGCATTGATTATAGAGAACTGAACAAAGTCACCATAAAGAATAAGTATCCCCTACCTCGAATTGACGACCTATTTGACCAGTTGAAAGGAGCCAAAGTATTTTCCAAAATAAACCTAAGATCTGGATACCATCAGTTAAAGGTAAAGACCGACGATATAGCTAAGATTGCTTTTAGAACAAGGTACGGGCATTATGAGTTTTTGGTGTCCGGCTTCCTTTATGGACCTAATGAATAGAGTTTTTACACAACACTTGGATAAGTTTGTTGTGGTATTTATTGTTGATATTCTGGTTTACTCACCATGTGAACAAGAGCACGAGGCACATCTTCAGGTCGTCTTACAAACCCTCAGAGAGAAGCAACTCTATGCTAAGTTTAGCAAGTGCAAGTTTTGGCTCAAGAGTGTAACATTTCTGGGGCATATAATTTCAGGGGAAACTGTGACGGTGGACCCTAGAAAGGTTTAAGCAATAGTTGATTGGCCTAGACCTATGAACGTAGGTGAGGTTCGTAGCTTTTTGGGACTAGCTGGTTCTTACAGAAAGTTTGTAGAAGGGTTCTCTGAGATAGCAATGCCCCTAACTTGGTTAACCCAAAAGAGAATAAAATTTGAATGGGACTGAGCTTGCAAAGGGAGTTTTGTCGAATTGAAACAAATGTTAGCGTCAGCACCGGTGCTCGCTTTACCATCAGAAGTGATGCGTCAAAGAATGGATTGGGTTGTGTTTTGATGCAAAACGATAGGGTGATAGCTTATGCTTCGAGGCAACTTAAGTCATATGAGTTGAATTACCCCACACATGACCTAGAACTAGCAGCAGTGGTCTTCGCCCTAAAAATTTGGAGACATTACCTCTATGGGAAAAGGAATGAGGTATATACTGACCATAAAAGTTTGAAATACTTATTCACCCAAAAGGAGTTGAACATGAGGCAGAGGAGGTGGTTAGAGTTAATTAAAGACTACGATTTAACCATCAACTATCATCTTGGCAAAGCAAATCGGGTGGCAGATGCTTTAAGTAGAAAAACTAGTGGGGCCTTAGCAGCAATTCAAGCTAGACAATTTAAGGCATTGGAACTAGAGATGGTAGAGTCGACAGAGGTGATCCTAGCAGCCTTGATGAGTCCCATTAACGAGAGGATTAAAACTACCCAAAATTCAAATGCAAAATTGAGAATCCTAGAAGAAAAGGTCCAAATGGGACTAGCCCCTGAGTTTCAAGTTGGGGATGATGGGACTCTATACTTTAAAAGGAAGACTTTGTGTTCCAAACTATAGGGACTTAAGGAGGGATATATTAGGGGAGGCACACAATTCAAAACTTTTCATTCATCCTGGGAGTACAAAGATGTATCATGACCTAAAAAGGAATTTTTGGTTGAGTGGCATGAAAAGAGATGGAGCGGACTTCGTGGCACGATAACTAAATTATCAAAAGGTTAAAGCGGAACACCAAAGACCTAGTGGGTGGCTACAACCTCTAGAGATTCCCGAGTGGAAATGGGAACATATCACCATGGATTTTTTAACGGGGTTTCCACGTACACGACAAGGACATGACTCCATATAGGTAATCGTGGACCGCTTGACCAAGTCAACCCATTTTATCTCTGTACGCACCACTTACACCCTAGACAAGCTAGCAGCTATCTATATCGAGGATATAGTGAGATTATATGGCATTCCCGTGAGCATTGTATCCAACAAGGACCTTCAATTCACATCTCGATTTTGGAATAGCTTCCAACAAGCTATGGGGACAAAGGTAAAACTTAGCACCGCATATCACCCTCAGACTGATTGGTCAAACTGAGATAACAATCCAAACTATGGAGGACATGCTTAGAGCATGCGTATTAGACTTCACGGGTAACTGGGCGGACTACGTGACTCTAATAGAGTTCTCGTATAACAACAGCTATCACAGTAGCATTGGTATGGCTCCTTACGAAGCGTTATACGGGAGAAAGTGTAGATCGCCTTTATGTTGGGATGAAGTTGGAGAGAAAAGAATTATTGGACCAGAGTTAGTCCAACTAATGATTGAGAAGGTGGCAATAATCCGTCAAAAGCTTAAGGAAGCTCAAGATCGGCAAAAGAGTTGAGCGGATATGAAAAAAAGGTCCTTAGAATTTCACCTAGAAGACAAGGTCTACCTCAAGATCTCCCCCACACGTGGGGTTATGCGATTTGGAGAGAAAGGAAAATTGAGTCCTCGATATATAGGGCCCTTTGAAGTACTTGACAAAGTAGGGAGAGTAGCATACCGGTTAGCACTGCCACCAACATTGTCCCAAGTGCACAACGTCTTCCATGTTTCTCAACTGAGAAAATACCTACCTGACCCAAGCCATATTCTAGAACCTGAACCCCTACTTCTCAAAGAAAATGTCAATTACAAAGAGTTCCCATTGAAAATAGTGGATTGTAAAGAGCAAGTATTACGAAGAAGAACTATCCCCTACGTCAAGTACAATGGTCGAATCACACTAAGCGAGAGGCAACTTGGGAGTTCGAAGAAGATATACGTACGTGATATCCAAAGTTATTTAAAGTCAAGGTATGTCGAGTTTCGAGGACGAAACTCATCATAAGGGGGGGGGGGGGGAGAATGTGATACCCGACCCCGCTCTTCACAATAGAGCATAAGTAACTAGCTATATTTATTAGGGTGGTAGATTAGCATATACACATATCGTATCATATCGAGAATAATTTTTACTTATTTTACTTATAAGTTATAACCAAATTGACATATCCTCCATTTTAGGAAATTTGGATGGTTCCAGCGAAGAAAATTCAAAGGAGGGATTGACCGCCATAACTCATGAGGTAGGCTATATATAAATATAGTCGTCATTTCTTTAAGCATATTATGACACAACCCTATTATTGTTAGTAATAGAAATAGTACAACCCTTATAATAAAAAACTTAAATTTTACATTTTAAATCATTTCATTTAAGCATTCCACGACGTACCACTCATTCTTTTATAATAGAATATTTACATGTCTTATAAATATATAATTAGAATTTATATTTTAGATTATGAAATTAGTTAATTAGCAGGTATTATGGACCCTCTTAGTTTTATAGAAGGAATTGAGGAATAATAAGTGTAGCTAGGTGATTATACATATATGGAAGGAAAACTAGGGTAAAGGCTTAATATAAAAACAATACACTCACGGTAGAAGGCTATAGCAAAAAGAAGAATATTAGCAGCGTCGCATTCAGGAGCGGAGGAATCGGATTGGCAAAGGTGGAAGCACTTGTGAGTTCCATATATCCTCTTGGGTCGAGTAAATTAAATCTTGATAGATACATGAATTCTTGTCATTGTGTGGGGTTAGAAAGACTGAGAAATTCTTTTATATATAGAACCTCAGTCTTGTGTTTGCTCATCCAATTTAGATATGCTCACGTATAGGAATCTTTCAATTGATTTCTGTTTTTCATGTTGGGTAACAACTTACGGTTAATATAGGATAACTAGAGTCTGAGTGCAACTGTTAATAAATTACTAATTAGAGAATCTCTAAATACAATTAGTATAGTGTTGAGATGGTGCGAGGATTTACAATATATGTTTTACGTAACTATAATAATGATAAAACTAGTATATAGTTATTAGATAGCTTGATAATTTCTACAATGTATAGGTGTATGTAGATATTATCGTAATAATGATAATATATGATGCTATTTTTAGGACACGAGTCATTTGGACTAGATGACCTACTTGGACGAACCAACTGTATAGGTAAGTGGGTTTTCCCTGAGTATTGTGTTCTTTTGAAAATTATTACTCGTATCACGAATTTAATTTTAATTGCCCCTTTACTATATATACGCATATATATTTCGATTTTTTGAGCACGCTTATTTATATATATTTATGCAATTTTGTGTTGTGCATAAATACGTTTTTTTACCTTCACTTAATATATGTATTCTCAATTGAAATCTTGAAACTCTTTCTTATCATTTAGTAAAAGTATGATTTAAATTGTTACTCGGAATTTATTAAGATCAAATTGAGCTTAGGGGCTAGTCTCGATATCTTTCTGAGCCGCCTAGTGGTGTTAAATGGGGCACTATTGTGGTAGTGACAGTATTTCTAACCCGCCTACTGGTGTAAGTAGGGCATGGCTATGGCTATGGTAATATGTTCTGACCCGCCTACTGGTGTTAAGTGAGGCCTGGCCATAGGCTAAAACGGCATCTCACCCACCTTAGCGGGATGTAAAGTTAAGGAACTGATCAGTTAAACCAATAGATTTTAATATTTTCGAGCATACAAGAAATCTTGTTTTGTCGAACTTTGGTAGTTTGCCATATCAAAGCCACTCTAAGTGGATTGCAAGTTTATGTTCTGTTGGTTCCAATGTGAATGTATACTCTGCATGAGATTTAAATGTTTCGAACTATTCTTGTACTTGTTTCTTTGAAAATCCTTAATAAACGAATTTTACTTACTTATGATATTATATAATTATGTATGCCCAAACCGATAGAAAGGAAAATCCGTTTACTGGGCGACTAATCACTAATTTCCTGTACGTATCATATGCCTTGCAGATGAGTTAGAGGAAGGGACGGACGAGGAACAATATTGGGGATGGTGATTACTTTAGATGTTTAAATCTCGAGGGCCCTTTTTTTTACTCATTATGTGTTAAGCGACTTGGATGTATAAGGATTTCGTCATTAGTTTTGACTTATTTCAATTAAGGATGTATTGACTTTATTTATCCAGATAATGATTTTGGTATTTCGCTTCAAAGATCACGGGTATTTCGAGATTGTATACTGTTGGCTTAGTATCACAAAAATTGTTTCGTTTTAGTGATGTTGCCGTGTCATGCCTCGGATTCGGGGCGTGACAAAATATTCCATAAAAGTAATTTAATTATATTACTAATCATTATCTTGTAATTATCAATTATGTGAATGGAGTCAACTAAAAAATGACAATTCTATTACCTTCTAATTTATTATGTATACCAATCATAGAAATGTTATTCAAATGTGATTCTTTCTTTTTCTTTCTTTACGTACAAATGTGATTCCTTTCCTATCCTTATTGCATTCCTAAATTCATTTCATTCCCACTTAATTTTACTACTACGTACCAATCATGCCCTAAGAGCTACAAATGATCAATATCATATGTATGCTTCAACACTTCACAAAAATCATCCAATAAATCTTTTTATAGCTATAACTAGATCAGTTCACATTCAACAACTTGTATTTATCACCCAAATAGTCCACAATAAAGTTATATAATCTCCCATCTTCCATCATTACAAATAGTACAGAAAAAATAGATCCTCAAAACCCTACCAAGACATAAAAGCATGACAATGGAAATGAAAAACTTAACATCATGGTGTAAATCAAAAAGCTCTTATATGAAACAACACAGATGCCCTTCATATCACCATAACCCATAAAATTTTCTTATAGATGTACCCCAAAATTGGGGGATTTGCTAAAAATGCAATAATGTAAGCTAATACTACCTTATAAATGATTACATAAAATCTTGTTATTCAGAAAATAACAAAAATAAAATTCAGATTAGAACCTAATGCAAAACCCTCAATAACAAGAATAAAACAAAGTAGACATACACTATAACAACCATCCGTCATCGTTTTAAAGCATTTACACATACACACACAAAAAGAACTACTGATTTTTATGTCATGTACACACTAGGTAGTAAGGGCTTACATACCTGTTCTCTGTGCTTCAAGCCACAACTTGACACCTGTGCTTCAACCGCCTCTTCTAGGCCGTCCAAATGTGTCAATGATGGTGTTTCTTTCAAGAAAAAATGTCTATGGGTTTAGGGTTTTTGATTTTGTTCGGAGAGAGAAGAAGGGGGTAGACGAGAAGTGTTTGGGCACCAAACACTTTGCTGTTAAACTCTTCAATACAAGATGGGCAAAATCGACTACATAATTTAGATACTTTCACTATTTTTTTATATTTATTTATTTTTGTATCAGATATGGTGGAGGTAAAGTGGACAATTCATAAAAAAAAATACCCTATGTTTTTACAACAGTAAATGTTAGGAGGGGTCATTGTAATTATGAAAAAGACAGGGGTATTTGCGTATTTTGTACTAAGCTACGGGGGTGCTACTGTAATTTACCCTATTTATATATCAACCAACATATTCGAAGTAAACAAACAAGACATTACTATTAAAAGCATACTACCAATCCATATCAATTGGACTCGAACTCACAATCTCTTGGTTGAAGAAACTACGCTTTAAAAGTAGTGTTTTTACACAAAATTACAATCTTTTTCGATCTTTTCTATAATTTTTTTCATAAATTTACATTATTTAAATGATAATCGTATTGTGCATGGGCATTAATTTGCTTTAAGTATGATACAACATCCAACATCGATTAGGAATTGATAAGTAGCATTTAAGTTTTAGTCAAATAACTTAAATGATGTTTTTGATAGCTGTCCAAATTTCATGAAAAATTTTGTTTACGGCTATAATGTATGTAGTTATATTAGGTCTAGAAAATGAATTCATTCTCCAGGAGGATTCACGTATATATAATGTAATTATGCCTTAGTAATGAAAATTATATTCTCAAAAAAAAAAAAATGAAATGCGCATTCATTGGATATTTTTTGTTTTGACGTGTTGTTCATAGGTAAGTTTCATAACCCACTAGGTGTGTCTGATGGCAATACTCACATTCAACTAGGGGTGCGAGTCGAGTCGAACCGGCTCGCGAGGTTTTGCGAGTTGGCTTGATTCCGAGCTCTACTCAAGCTCAAGCTTTATTATTTACGTTCGCGAGCTCGCGAGCTTTTTTCTTTTTTTTGTAAACTTTTTTTATTTTTCTTTATTTTTGAGTATTTTTATATATTGAACCACATATTCAATATTATATCAACTTTATATTCCAAATTCACCATATATATTAGAATTAATAATCAATATCTTATAATTTAACTTTAGATAATAATAAAATATGGTATTTTTATTTATATTATCTAATATTTATCTAAAAATAAGATTAATCACCGATTTAGAAAGTTTTGATAATTTTTTGTAGATAATTATTAAGTATAATGCATATGAATTTTATTGTTATATTTAAATATCAATTTGTAATCTCTTGTACTTTTATAAATTAAAAAGTTCTAATAATTAACTTATTATATTTATTTGTACCAAGAGCCATAGTATTTAATCAGTTTTACTACTTATAACTTATGCTGACATTTGGTGACTCCCATGAATTAATCAATAATAATAATGATGATGATGATGGTTGAACAATTGTATTTATTTGCATTGTTATCTCATTATATATATGTATACATAATGAGTATGAAGCATTGTTCGATTAAAAAATTCTTCTTTTTATTTCGTATAATTGAAAACTATAAAATTTTCAACTTGCATCATCATATTTTAAAAATATATGTTCATGATCATTCTAATTTTACTATTAAAAAATAACTTATGTTTATTTATTTTATTAAAAATAATATATTTTATAATATAATAAAAAACTTTATCGAGACAAATATATTTTTATCAAATATATAACTTGCCAGTATTTAGATAATTTGGTTATGTACTTTTACTAATTATGTTACTACTATACCAATATTAAATATATAACAAAAATATTATCAAGTCATATATTCAAATAAGGAAGCTTTTTGAATTTTTTTCATTTATTCACATTTTACACTTTCAAATCTTCTATTGTAAAAAAATCTAGACGTACGATTATTGGTGAAGTCCTAAATTTTCAATTTGAATGCCTACAACACAACCTTCTTGTGATATGGTCAAATTTATTTCAAGCAAAACAACAAAAAAAAAAAAGAACTCGTGAGCAAGCTCGAGCTTGAGCTCAGCTCCTTAGCAACGAGTTCGAGCTCGAGCTCGTGCTTGAGATTGAAATTTGGCCTAGTTTGGCTCGAATTCAACTCGTTTGCACCACTACATTCAGCAAGCTTGTGAGCCCAACGCGTGACATTAAGTTTTAGACCAAAAGTTTAATTCTCTTTCATTTCACCCCAAATATTTTGATGCAATATCAATTAATACATGTTCCATATCCGATACATGTCCAAAATTTTCTTTTTTATTTTAAATTCGGATAATTGAAAAACATATCCTATCGATACATATCCATATATTCAAAAAAATATTTGATTCTGCAACTCTGCCAGAGATCATTTTAGAAGTATTCGTGCATCCCTATTAGAGTTGCCTAATAGCTATCTTTGTTGTGTTACTCTTCCAACACTTAGAAAACGTACAGCTGCAAATAGGGGTGGGTATCGGGTTGGGTAATGCGGGTTCGGGTAGTTCGGATTGGGTACTCGAATTTTCGGATAGTTATTTTAACTACCCGATACCAACCCGAAATTTGTTGGGTACCCGATAGTCGGATATCCGAGATTTAATCGGGTACTCCGACTTCGGGTACCCAATTTTTTCTTTTTCTATTTTTTTTTTTTTAAAAACTTACTTTTCAAAATACAATTGCTTTTGAATGAAGGATTCAAAGGCAAATGTATTTCGCCACTGATTTCAAAGGCAAACTTATTTTTTAAAATATTTTGCCTCTGATTGCCTCTGAATGAAGGATTCAAAGTTTGAATCCTTCATTCAGGGGCGAAATGTCCTGAATATTCAGAGACATTTTGAATATCTCTTAAATTGTAAAAAAACTAAAGTTGTTCGTACTTCTGTTATTTACATAAAAATAATATTTTTTATTTAAAAATTCAGTTTTTTTGAGTGTATAAGTGATAGAAATAGAATATATTATTAACTAAATAATAAAACAAGAAGAAAATAATACTAACTTTTGAATTTAGTAATCTTATTCTATCTTCTTCTCGTGACATTTTAGAATTTTAGTGTTTATGTGAGAAAGAAGAGAGATTTTTGGTAGGGTTGGGAGGGATGAAAGAGATTTGAAGGTGATAAATGAAGGAGAATGTGTAAAGTTATTCTAAATTCAAACACTCCTCCATTACATATACTTTTTTGTTTTTTTTTTTTAATAAAGTTTGGGTACCCGATTGGGTAGTTCGGGTAGGAAAATCCTACCTGAACCCCGACCCGATTTTTATAATTCAGGTATCGAGTAACTCGATATCCGATTTTTTTTTTAAAAAAAATTCAAAAAAAACTACTCGAACCCAAACGGGTCAAGTCGGATCTGGTCGGGATCCGAACTATCCGATCCGAACGCCCATCCCTAGCTGCAAAGTGGTAGCTCTCACAAGTTGCCATTTGTTTTTTCTTAGGAATCTTAAATGACAATATACACAATGATGGGCTACTCTCTCACTTGGTAGTTTGTGCTGGATGTTAGAAATTAAATAATCAAATTGTGAATGCGTGCTGAAAAATATTATTAAAAAAAAAAGGCAATTGTAAGATAGAAATTTACGTGATCTGAAGAATTTTTCTATGTTCACGATTGATCAACATTGATTCAGTAGGACAATTTCAAGTGAATTGCAGAAAAAAGTCGCTCATCAACTACTGAAGCCTGTAAAGTTGGATTCGTGATTATTGGGCTAATCTTTCTGTTAATAGCTAATATTTTGGTCTCACCTGTAAAAACGATGGTAAGTAACCATTACAATGCCATATTTAGCTATTGTTTGCCATGTTTTTTATAATAGTTAGTTATGACAAAAAAAAAATGTATTCTTTCTAATGTGTTAATAAAAATTCCAAAGTTTTTTTTTTATCTTTTTCTTTTAGAAAAAAAGGAATATGGTCATGATTACATAATTATACACATTGGATTGTGTGATGATTCCAATTATTTGATACCTAGAATTTATCCTAGTACCTTTGTCAACTTGCCTTCAAGCAATTATGACTTCATAATAATAATAATAATAAAAAGAAATCATATACTATAATCTACTTGACATTTTTGGTAATAATTTTGGGGCCAATTGAGTGATAGCCCATATATTCCTACCATCTAAAGCACATCTCACTTATGCAAAAAATCAAATAAAAATTTAATTGCAAATTGTTTTATGTCTCTTAGCTAAAAAGCAATGGCACTAGTTTGAGCCTTTCACAACCATATGAGGAAACCATTATCCCCTTATATTTTTATTCTATGTCTAGAACCTCTTATCCAAAAAATGTTAGTTGACTGTCGTTATAATAAATTTGATGCTATGTTGCCGTGTAGAAATGGAACTCCAATTCCTATATTGTGTTATGCAGATGATTGTCTTTTGTTTTTGAAAGCTAACCATAAAAGCATTGCTTACATTAAGGATGTTCTAGACAACTTTGCGTTATTCTCGGGTCAAACTGTATGTTGGAATAAATCTAAATTTCTATTATCCCCTAATAGTCCCTCTACTTTGAAACATGGAATTTCTGATGCACTAGGTATCACTCACACTTCTAATCGTGATAAGTATTTGGGCCTACCACATGTTATGGGTAGAATGAGCAAGGAACAATTTTACTCTATCATAGAAAAGATGGAAAGTCGTATCAATACCTGGTACAATAGATTTTTATCATATGCGGGCAGAGAGGTTTTAATACGTCATGTTTTGAATACTATACCTCTTTTCTACATGAATGTATTCAAAATTCCAGATGGTATTATTCATAAGATTAATCAAATTAGTAAAAAGTTTTTATGGAATACTACAGCTGGTCAGAAAAAACAAAGTCTGGTTAATTGGGACTTATGCTGTTTACCTAAGAGTAAAGGAGGTTTAGGATTTCGGAATCTGGCTACCCTGAATAAGGCATGTGCTTTACGTATTGGTTGGCGATTACATATTTCTGAACAGTCACTCTGTATGAATCTACTGAAAGGTAAATATTTTAGAAACACTCCTTTTATTAACTCTGTTGTCAAGCCTTATCATAGTTACATTTGGAAATATATTTTCAAAACTATTCCCTTGATTCGGAAATCGGAAAAATGGATATTGGGGGATGGTAAGTGTATTAACATCTGGACTGATATTTGGTGTGGCAAATACACTCTGGAGTCTCAATTTCAGAATATACCTACACATTCTCAACAACTTAAGGTTAGTTCGTTAATAAGAGCGGATAATAAATGGGATCTTTCTTCCATGGTTGATATAATTCCCCACTCTTATATTCAGAAAATATCCTCTATTCCTATTCCTATTACCAGGCAGAATGACATTGTTGTATGGAACTGGGAAAATTCAGGAAATTTTACACTGAAAAGTGCATATAAATGGTTATCATCTGATTCGGCTATGTTTCTAAATCCCAATCTTCCGTGGCATTCGTTATGGAAAATGAAAGTGCTACCTAAAGTTAGATTTTTTGCCTGGATGATAGGACATAACAGTCTTCCAAATGCTCTTTTTCTTTTTAACAGAAGAAAAATCCCTTCCCCTATTTGTTATCTTTGTCATGAAGCAGAGGAAGATATGGCACATACTTTTATCAATTGTAGTTTCTTCAACAGGTTTTCAAATGATTTGGTGCCACAGATTAAACTTCTTCAGAATACCAATATAATTATCATTCTGCACTTACTTAGACATGATTCCTATAAACAATCTCTGCTTCTTTATTCTCTGTGGATAATTTGGCAAACCAGAAATGCATTTATTTTCAGGAATTGTGCTATAAACATCAATAATATGTGGAAAACAGCAAAATTACTTAGCATTGAGAGCTGTTCAAGATCTCATACCTGTAAAAAAGCCTTTCCTCTGCTTTGTAAATGGACTACCCCACCTCCCACATGGTACAAATTGAATATTGACGGCTCTTCATTGGGGAATCCAGGACCTGCGGGGTGCGGGGGTTTAATTCGTAACTCGGATGGAAATTTCATTGTAGCATTTTCTGAATATATAGGGTTCAACACTAACACTATGGCGGAATGCTGGGCATTCCGCAATGGTTTAGATCTGGCCTTAAAAAATAACATTGACAGACTTATAGTGGAAACTGACTCGAAAAGTTTACTTTACCTTCTTCGCAGGGAGGACCAAGCACCCACGGACTTAATCCCTTTGCTCAGGGATATCAGGGTTCTCGCCGGTAAATTCGCAGCGGTCACGGCCGCATTTTGCTACCGAGAAGGAAACAGAAGTGCTGATCTGCTTGCTCGAACTTCGGCGTCTTCAAAATCACAGATGCAGATTTTTTTGACTCCTCCTGGGTTTCTGCTTCCCTTGGTGGAATCTGATATGAATTTCATTTGTACACGTCTTACGACGTCTCCATGTATTATCAGCTTTAATCTGCATAAATAAAACTCCTTCTCGTTGTTATGTTCAAAGAAAAAAAAAAAGTTTAGGGATGTAAATGTTACATCAGAATAGTTCGAGGGACAAAATATATTTAACTCAAAAAGAATGCATCATTTATTTTGTCGTTATTTTTTGTTAAATTATCATATAAAGGTCCTTAGTTTTTTATTTTTGTTAACTCTTATTCAAAATTATGTACCAAAATATATCATAACATAAACATTGTGTTTGGTTTTATTTGGAATATTTTGTTTTGTTTTGTGGGGATAGAGAGAGAACAAATAAAAATAAATACGTGTGTGTTAGAGATAGGGCGTATGTTTGGTTTTGTTTTTGGAGTTAATTTTAAATAGTATAAAAAAATATATTGTATATATTGTATTGCATATTAAGAGGCAAAAAACACTGTTCATTATCAAATCATATCTCTTTTATATTTTTTTTATATATGTATATATATAGTAATATTTATTTTGTTTGTATGTATTGTGTTGTATATTGGGAGACAAAACATATTGTTAATTGTTAAATCATATCTTTTTTATATACTTTTATATATGTATATAGTAATTTATTTATTTGTAGGTGAGTATATGTATATATAGGAGAATGTGTCAATATTATCCAAAACACCCAATAAAAATATTTTGAGTAATATTATGTTGGTTTGATTTCTAACTATTTCGAAAATAAAGTGAAAATAAAACCAAACAAAGCGAAAGTGGTTAATGAATAAAATAACACAATTAAATCCACCTAAGATTCTAGAAATTGCAAGTGTTATTCCCACTCTAAGCAATAATAAAAATTAATTTAAATCCTTGAAAAGTGGGATTATAAAATAGAGAAATGGAAGGAATTAGGTGGTGGGTTGTGGGCGGAGGAGGAATAAGTGGGTCGAGCATTTTGGGCCTGTGGGCCATGCTTAATGGGCCCACATGAATCATATCCATGTCAAATCCTAGATGGACTTGGGCCCACTAGCGCCTTCATTTCTGTACAACTATGTGGGCCCATTTATAGGAACTAATAGTTTTAGGATTTTTTTTTTTTTTTTTTAGTGTTTTTGCATTTGAATAGTTGGATATACTAATATATAATGAAAACACCATTTTCACTCATAAAAGGTGGTTACTTACACCGCGACACCAAATTTCTATTATGTTTATAATATCTTTAAGTTAGTTTCTTTTCTTTCTTTCTTTATTTCTCTCTTCTTTTTTTTAGTTTTTAAGTGTGTTATAATATATTTTAAAGCATGAAATATTATTTCTTATATGCACGCAGGGACGGCGTGCCACGCTGACTAGTTATTAGTAAATAACTGTGGTACACTCGATATATATACATACAATCGATATAATTATAATAATTAAAAAATAAAAAAATTAGCTTTAAGAAAATGTAAATTTTACAATTAAAAGAAAAAAAAAGTAAAGATAATTTTATGAAAATAAAAGGTTGAAAAATGCATATAATAGAGTGATTGAAAAAGGTTAGTGTGAGGGAATAATTTTTTCGTAAAAGGGCATTTAAGTTAATACATATTTTATCGATCTAAGTTAATTACTATAAAATCCTTTCATTTGATTACTATAAGTCGATATTGAAGTACCGAGTGATTTTAATAAATGGCATAATTTTTGTACATGTGATGTAATAGAATTTAGAATAAAAATATTCAGTGCGATATACCATACCTTCTTATATTATTAATTGGGAAGTAATAGTAACGTTTTTAAATAAATGTATTTCTAATTTAATGTCCACCAATAAAAAAAAATAAAAAAAATCGACACTTCTAGCTACATAATCAACCCTTTTTACATGAGGGATTATACAAGCTAGATCAGGTTTAAAAAAAATTACAAAAATTTAAATTTTGTGAACTCTTTGAAAAAAATTATGGGTATCGCATCGGAACTCACTTTTTTCTTTCTTAAATACTTTTAATAAAAATCGAAAGTCAGTCTAGGGAGTGTTTGCGTGAGTTTTAAAAAAGTATTTTCAACTTGTGGATGCTGAAAAGTACTTTTGAGGTGTTTGGGATGCCAACTTCTGCTTTTAAAACTGCTACGAAAAGTACTTTTAAGCCAAAAGCTGGAAGTACCTTATGGGGTGCTTCTAGCTGCTTTGGCTTTTTTGTAAATAATTTCAACTTCCGTCTAGACTACTTTACCCTCATTATAATAATTTCAATTCGATTTTATCCTTTTCTATATATTTTTAATATTGCTCGCTAAAGTTGACGTTAGAATTTTCAAATAATTTGAATAATTTATCACTAACAAAATTTATAATTTCACATATTTAAAATTTTAAAATTTTTATATTCTATTTTCTATATTATATGATATTATTCCTAAATCACAAAAAAATATAAATTAAATTGCTATAATTAATTAAAAGAATATTTTTTTTTTTGTCAATTGACAAGTTTATTTATTGCACATGAATGAACAATTATATTATATCATGGGAACATTATTGAATTAAACATCCAATTTTTCTAAAAGTATTGAATATTTTAATAATATAAATTATAATCATTTTGTAAAAAATTGAATATGAGATATACTAATAGAAATAAAATTCATTATTTTTAGGAAAAATAATTATTGTAATCAAGAGAGAAGTTAAAAATACTAAGCAAAAATAGTATTGTTTTAATACATGGGGACAAAATGGTCTTTGCTCAATTAAACTTATTTTACAAGTGTTTTTTCTACAAACACTACCCAATTTAGTTTTTATCTACTTTTTGTTTTTTACAACACTATCCACTTTTTATTCTGCTACAACTTTCAACTTTTGGGGAAAAAAAAAAATTAGTACACTAACTTGGCTCTCGTTCAATTTTAGTACACTAACTTTGGTAATTATCACATTTATACATTATGTTGCAAGTTTGCTTCAATTAAGTCCAATTGAGGGTTTTTGTTCCAATTTTTCGGTCAATTGACCGGAATTTTCTGACGTGTCCGGCGAAATTAACCAAGTCGGCACATGACGTGGCAGGCGGCTGACGTGGCGGGATGACTTGGATGTATTTTCTTTCATAATGATGAATTTTAGTACACTAACTTTAGCGTTGTTTAATTTTAGTCCAATAACTTTGAATGATGTGAAATTAAGTACAGAATAATAATTATAATAATGATATAATATTTTTATTTTTTTCGTACAGAATGTAATATTATTAAGATAATTTTAATCAATTTGATAATATAGTCATTAATATTAATTAATTTGATATAGATTAATTGTTAAAAATTCGATAATATAGTTGTTAATCATAGTTTAAAAAATAGATGATCCAACTGAATTGATAAGTGTGAAAAGGAAAAGATCTCGGCTATAATAATATCAACTCTATTAATAATTATAAATAATTAAAAAATATATTATCAAATTATTAATAATTATAAAATATATAATTATCTATTTTTTAAATTATGATTAATAATTATTATTTTAACTTTAACTAATAATTAAAAGAATTAACAAATTTAAAAAAAATTAAGGGCTGATCGTGAGTGCAGCTCGCAACTAGCGACCAGTCATAAATTTATAAGTGTATCATTTTCAGCGGTACACTTATATTTAACTTTTGTTATAATATAAATATAAATGGGCAGTGACACCCCCTAGACACAATGCCAGGGGACTTAAATTTCACCTCGTTCAATGTTATTGGACTAAAATTAAACCATGCTAAAGTTAGTGTACTAAAATTCATCCTTATGGAAGAAAATACATTCAAGTCATCTCGCCACGTCAGCCGTCGGCCACGTCATGTACTAACGTGGTTATTTTGCCGGACACGTAAGCAAAAATTGGCCACGTCAGCAAATTTCGGCCAATTGGATTTAATTGAAGTAAAATTGCAACATAATATATAAAATGTGATAATTACTAAAGTTAGTGTATTAAAATTGAACGAGAGCCAAGTTAGTGTACTAAATTTTTTTTTTCCCTCCAACTTTTTCAACAAAGATCACTTCTTTAAAAGTAAAAGCTATTGCAAACACTCGTTAAATATGCTTAATTCCAATCTGATCATTAACATGATGTTTTTCTTAATCCTTAACGTAAGTTCTCTGTAATTCTGTTACCAATTTACAGACAGTATACATGTGCAAGTGTACATCTATATATTTATACTAATATAAAAAAAAAAAAAAAATTTATTCATAAATAGCGATTTGTGATACTGTGATGTCAATTTTCTGATTATGCCGATAATACCTCTAAGTTAGTTTTCTTTTCTTTTCTTTTTTTTTTCTTTTCTTTTTTTCTTGTGAAATATAATGTGTTGGTTTATATATATATATATATATATATATATATATTTTCTTATTTACAATAATTTTAAAGCGTGCAATATTATTCCCTGCGTACCACAACGGCTAATCTATACTATTATATAAAAGAAACTCATTTTTTACTCACAAATGGGGGTTAATGACACCGCCGCACCACTTTTTTGTAATGCCAAAAATAACCCTCAACTGATAAGATAACTACTTTATTCAACTTTTCAAATTTTATATTAATTGATAAATTAATTTTTTCTTTCTTTCTTTTTTTTTTTTTAATGTGCTATGTTAGTTTATGTATTTTACTCTTATTTATAATATACTTTAAATCATAAAAAAGTATTTATTATATGCACGCAGAAACAGCGTGCCACGACGGCTAGTACTATTATAAGATAAGGGCCCTTATAGATACAACGTGGTAGTTTTATACCACTATACCAAATTATTATAATGTCAAAAATGTCCTTCAACTTCCCAACTCATATAATTTAATTAACTATTCAATTAAATTCATTTAAAAAATTAATTCCATGCAATTGCATGTACTCAAAAATGGAATTTACTCCCATTTTGTTTAAGTTTATTGTTAATTAATATAAAAATAATATATTAGTATTTTTGTTGCATATATATATAATTGGCATTATCAATATAACAAATATTCTATAAATTTTCAATTTCTAATTTTAATTTTAGTAAAAATATTGTTATTGATAATTAATGTATTCACAAAAATTATCAGATAATTTTTATATATGCGGTTGTAAGACATTGATAAATTTTAAAATACATAAATAAATTATGAGCTTTAATAAAACAAAACTTTTATTAAAAATTACGCGCATAGATATTACGTGACACAATTTCTAATATAATTTATAGACATGAATAGTTATAATATACGGTTTCAAAAGAATAGTTATAATATAAGATGGGGGTTAAATCACCTTAAGGTCGTACCTTTCCCAATTTACTTCAAATTGCAAGCAGCTCTGGACTCCCACCATTATTTTGGGTTGGGTCGTTCTGATCTGACCCTAATACCGATTAAAATCCTAATATCTACATACTCACGAAAAATCATACAGTTACAGAAGGAGAAAATAACACTTTTTGTTTCGTGATTTAGGGTCTTTCATTTTTTGTCACATTTGTTACGAAATTTTCACTTTTGGTCTCGTAACTTTCAAAAAGTTGCACTCTTGGTCCCATGACATCTTTCCGTTAGATATTTAACGGAAAATGACACGTGGTCGTTAAGTGCACGGGACCAAAAGTACATTTTTTTTAAATTATGGAATCAAAAGTGAGAATGACGTACTAATACAACCAAAAGTGTAAAGGTCGACCTAACGGCCACGTGGGCATTTTTCATTAAAATATCTAACAGAAATGTCCCATGCACTAGAAGAAATATGATTTTTTTCTATAGTTATTTGCTATAGTCAAAAGAGAAAAACCATGGTAATGTAAATTAACCACTGCTCCGCAACGGCCATTAGTTGTTATTTCTGTAAGTGATGCCAAAATATTTGCCATGATTTTTACCATATCAATGCTTCGCCAAACATCATGGCAAATATTGATTAATCGTGGTAAAATAAGTTTTTCCATCGATTTTTTTTTGCCGTGGTTAATAATATCTACATAATTTTTTAGCCGAGGTTATTTGTAGTGTAGCAAAAAATTAATTTTGTGTAGTGATGGGACCAAAAGTGCTACATTTTAGAAGTTATGAGACCAAAAGTGAGAACCCCGTAACCAATGGGACCAAAAATGGAAAGGTCCTAAACTACACAACGGAAAGTGTTATTTCCTCGTTGGGAAAACTTATAGAGTTAATTGCAAAATTAGTCCCACATTGTAGGGCCCCTTTACAAATATAGTCTCATGCTTTCGGAAATAGCAAAACTTGATTCCACACTTTATATTTTTTGTAAAATTAGTCATGCCGTTAAAAATGTGACGAAAAAGCCAAAAAAAATGTTAAGATGACCGGTTGAAGGGCAGGGGGGCACATTGGCAGAACATGTGGTAGGGGAATTAATTGCAAAATTAGTCCAACACTATAGACCCCTTTGCAACTTTAGTCCCCTGCTTTTGGAAATAGTCAAACTTAGTCCAACACTTTAAAATATTTATATATATATATGTGTGTTTTGGCCAAACTAGTCCTATTAAAAATGTTATGGAAGGGCCAAATGCTTAGCACGTGGCCGTTAGTGTTACCGTATTAGGGGGGGAGGGGGCTGATAGTTTCATGTTAAGCATGGAATTAGTTAAAAAAAAAAAAAACAATTACCCATTTACCAAACACAAAGTCAAGAAAAGAGAAAATCACTTTATTTCTTCTCAAAACCAAAACTCTAATTCCCTTTCTCGACTGAAATTGAATCGGAAGGCGACCGGAGGGAACGTAGATTAGAGCAGCAGCAAGAATGAAGAGGAGATTGTTTAGCGAGAGACAACTTCCCTCGAGTTAATCGAATGCCCTACTCTAGATTACATTATATAACAGACTTTTCTTTTTTTTTTTTATTGTTTTTCCTTGTATTTTATTGAAGATTGCTAAAGAAAAGCATAAGGGACAACACTTTTAGTTTGTGCACTTCGTTGTAGTCCCAAATAATGAACAACCAAAAAATACACAAATTTGGAAATAAAAATTCACATATCTCAAAACATAAAAATATCGACTCCTGAAAACATAAAAAGAATATGCTTTTATTCAATAATCTTCTACAAAATACACAAATAAATACAAAACAAACAAAAGTCTTTTGCATACCGTAATCTGGAGTATGGCTTTTGATTAACTCATGAGGGTGAAATACTTTATCTCGCTAAACAATCGTGTCTTCACTCCTACTGCCGCCCCGATCAATGTTCCTCTTTAGTCGCATTTAGATTCAATTTAAGCCAAGAAAGGGAATTAGGGTTTTGTTTTGGGAGAAGTGATTTTTCTCTCCTCGATTTTGACTGAGTTGGGTAAATGGGTAATTTTTGTTTTTTAACTAAATTCCCCCCTTAAATTGAAACAGTCAGTCCATTAATGGCCACGTGCTAAGCATTTGACCTTTCCATCACATTTTTAACGGTGAGATAGTTTTTGCCAAAAAGATGTTAAAGTGTGGACTAAGTTGGCTATTTCCAAAATCATGAGACAAAAGTTGGTGGGACTAATTTTGCAATACACCCCCCCTCCTCCCCCCCCCCCCCCCCGAAAAAAAATAGAACAAAAACCCTGTTTCGCCAGTCTACCCCCTTCAACCGGTTATCCTAACTTCTTTTTACTTCTCCCTCATATTTTTAACAGTGTGACTAGGTTTGCAAGAAAATATTAAAATGTAGGACTATATTTGGCTATTTTCAAAAGCATGGAACTAAAGTTGCAAAGGAACCTAACCCTGCATGCCCCCAATACAACTTTTACTACCTTAATATCTATTACAATCTTAATTTTTCCTTCTTTACTATCTATCTAATTTAGATATCAGAGAATATAATAGGAATTTTGCCAATATGATTCTAATAATTTCCTGCCTTGTAGGTGTCTTTAAGGAATTTAGGCGCATTCAATTTATTTGAAGAGCATAATTCATATTTATAACATAAATAGAATCCAAGCTTAAATTAGTAACAACGTGATAGTTGTAGTCTCGAATAATTGGTAATGCATACGTGGAGTAGTAAAATTCTAGTAAAACATGCAAGTTAGGTCTTACCTCACACTTCGATTCAAAAGTGATTCTATTCTGCCAAGTGTAGTCGACCACTCATCTTATACTTGCCTAACTTTCTTCCTGGATCCATATATACTATTCCAGGGGAAATTCTAGCCTAAAAAGGGTTTTTTTAGTTGGAAGTGATGAATTTTTATTAATTAAAATAAAATGATTACAATTAGTTCTATCAGTATCAATATTGGACAGAGACAAATACAATAATTATATTGATAATATCATAGAAACTAATATCTTGCTATTACATCAACAAATAAACTTACTATACAGTAGAAATAAATCATCCCACACAGGGGATTCGAACCCATGACATCTAGGATCATGGGGCCTCAGCTTCGCCAACTGAGCTAGACCTTATTGGCAGGCCAAAATGGGTTTAGTCGGACCAAAACTAATTATATGACAAGTGCAATATACTTATTGTAGGTGTAATATTTAAGCAAAGTGATCAATCACATGACAAGTGTATCACAATTACTCTGTGATTGGTTTAGTTCGACAAAACCTCATTTGGGCAAGAATTTTCCTACTGGTGGGAAAATTTAGCTCTGCGATTCAGCACAACAAATTTGTGTTTCGACTGCCACACAAATTTTATATTGTTTGACTCATTTTCAATAATAACTTTTGGTAATTTAATGAAGACCACGTTTTGATAAAATTTACAATTTATGACTTTTTTATCGCATTACAAATATTTTTCATCTAAAAAATATTAAATCCCATATAATTAGTCACAATATCAATCAAATTCCTGACAATTATATGGTTTGCATAATAATTCATTTTCGTCGAACAAACGGATCAATAGGATAAAGGATCCTCTGTCATACATCCGTGTTTAAATAAATGCCACACGACTCATATATACTCATGTGTATATTGTATTCGATTCTATTTTTAAATTATAATTAAATTTAATTATATTCTTTTATTTAAAAAAACACGTGTCAATCATTTACTGGCATGACACCAATACGTGACAGAAGATCCATACCCAACCTATAGAGGTTGAATTCATTGTGTCAAGTGTCAATTTACAAGTTTTGCCCTTTGACAGATCTAAGTCAAGTGTTTATCGATTTTTTTAGTTAAAAATAAGTTGAAAAGAGAGGTTTTAAAGAGTTATTGCAACCATTTAAAATGGGCGATTATTATATTATTGCTGAAAAATAAATTTAAGAGAATCTTTTATATTTACAACGTTTACTTTTAAACTATTTAAATTGAACTAATTCAAATCAAAAGTTACAAAACAACTTCCTCCCAACTTCTGCAACTTATTGGTAAATTATAAAAAGTTAATTAGACTTAAACCCCCTCTAAAAATGCAAATTACACTTTATTCTAAAAAAAATTTAAAATTACACTTATACCCCCTCCAAAAATTCTCTATTTACACTTCACCCCCTTTTGTCAGGATTTGGACGAAAAAGTTGACGTAAGCAAAAAGAATCAAATAAATTTTTAATTTTACACCTCATTAACATCTTCATGGATATATTTTTAATTTTATAAGAGGATACATGTAATATATATATATATATATGGATTGAGGTTAACATCATTACAATTTTTTCATTATAAGTACAAAATTATTACATGGAAAAGTTAAATAATGGGTAAAATGGAAAGGTTGTGTAATTTTTTTGCTCACATCAGCATTTTTTGTCCAAATCCTAATGGAATGGGGTCACTTGTAAGTGGAGAATTTTTGGAGGGGGGTGTAAGTGTAATTCACAATTTTTTTGAGAAAAAGTGTAATTTCACATTGTCAAAGGGGTCTAAGTGTATTTAACCCAATTATATATATTAAGTTGTTTTTCCAAACAATCCAATTTCAACCTTTTTTTTTTATTTTTCACTTTTATTTTTAAATATTTCTAACTTTCACTACTATTTAGCTTACAACTTTTTGTACAACTTATTTTCACTATAAAAGCGGAGTTATTGCAAACACCCTATGATTTACATCTTAGTAAAAATTCATAAGTCTTTTCCCACCACTTCTACGACCTATTGATAAAATTAAAATTTTCTCCAACCACTCTAATTTCAGCTTTTTTTTTTTTTCACAAACACTCGACTTTCGTTAGAGTTAAATTTATTTTTTTCTATAATTTATTTCCATAATAAAAGTAAAAATTATTGAAATCACTTAATTAAAAATTTATAATAGAGCTTTCTGCAATATCTATTTATGCGATTAATTAATAACAACACATATATCTCTTATTTTTTGTGCATTATGCACAATATCTTTGTCAAGAAATTCTTACAAATGACAACTGTTAAAAAATAATTATAATTATTAGAAACTTAAAAATCATTATATAGGACAAGATAAAAGTTCTTTGCCCCTTAACACATATGATTAATTATTAATCAAAATTATCACTTAATATTTTTTATCTTCGATATTTTCTTTTTCTGTAGCCACACTTCTAGTAATAATAGAGCTTTCCACAAAATCGGAAAAAAAATGCAAACAATCCTATTGTGATATTGTAAATGTGCAAATTACCCTCCTGTGAAAAATAAAATAGCAATTTATTTCTCTATGTTTTTTAAAATGAATCAATTTAAATCCCCATATTTTTTAAAATAGAGCAATTTACATCTCTAGACAATGAAGTAAATTGCTTCATTTAAATAACGCAGAAAAATAAATTGCTATTTATTTTTTTATAGGGGATAATTTGCTCATTTGCAGTATCACAGGGAGGTAAATTTTATTAAAACCCCCACAAAATCTATCAATCAAACCACACCCATTGGAATGGGAAGTTTTTTGTACTTTTTGATAAGTATAATTTGTTATTTTTTAATACATGAGTTAATTTTTTTAAAAATATAATAAAAAGGAAATTCTAATTCTAAAATTATTAATTAACGTTTGACATGTGGCAATAATTAATTTTAGCAGTAATTTTATGCACGGCATTTTTATCACGAATTCTTATCGGTGACAACTTTTACAAAATAATTATAATTATTTGTAAAGGAGAACTCATTATTTATTACAAAATAAAAATTCTTGTCATTTCATACGTATACTTAATGATCATATTTTAATGATCATTTATTATTATTAATAGTATTTTTTCTGATGATTGTCTCTATCGACACTTTTACTAATAATAGACTTTTCTGCAAAATCTATCTAGAAAAAAAAAAAAAAAAGGGACGAAGAAATATATATATATTTTTTTTGAGCAACTTTTTTTAAATTTTTAATACACTTAAAAATAATAATTATTTAGAATCTGAACATCATCCTACATTAAGAAGAATGTTGTGTAGGACAAACACGTGTTTGTTCTTAAACACGATTAATCATCACCTACGAATCTCTTCCCTTGCTTTCTTAAATTCCAAAATGCCAAAATCGACATTACTAGAAAAGGGAAAAAAATACCACAAATCTTTATTCTGTTAGGCAATTGATTCCAAATACTTTCTTCTTCTTCATTTTCCCTTTTTTTTTTTTTTTAACTTGACTAAATTATTCTTCGTCCACTAAAACAAAGGAGAAGATTAACGACAAAAAAAAAAAAAAAAACTCAAGTGATAATTTTAATATCATCAACCAATTATATATATATATATATATATATTTAGGGACAAAAAATTATTTTATCACAATAATGAATTTCAAAATTTTAATAGTGGCATTATTTTTTAATAATAGTTATTAGTAAGAACTAGTGACAAATAAAATTGTTACTAAAACTAATTATTGACACACACATACAGTGACAATAATACTAGTGATAGGTTTAAGCAAAATTTCCCACTAAAAAAAAAATATAACATTTAATTATGACTAATTGTCATGGTTAAAAAATAAATAGTCGTAGTAAAAAGTCAATAATCACGTCGATGCAATGGTTGTTGGCTGTTATTTTTATGAGTGAGGCTAATGTATTTATCACGGCTAAAAGACATGACAAAAATCATTTTCATGGTAGATAATTTAAATATTTTTATCGATTTTTGTTTAGCCGTGGTTAATAATAGTTATTTAGCACAACTTTAGTCCATAACCAATAAAATCATAGGCAATAGTAATATTTTTCTAGTGTCCGTAGCTAATAATTATATAATGACAATAACGTCCGTCTAACAACGAGCACATTTCGTTAGTCTCTGTTAGATTTTATCCAATTTTGTGGTCAAGTGACCAAAATGCCTTTTTAAACTATAAACTATAATTTTTATTTTTAGAACATTTTAAAAATATTTTTATAACTGATATGCCATATGAGCTATTTACTTTACTCACCCTCATATTTTCTTGCATTCTTTCAAATGTTTTTTTAAGAAAAAAGTCTGCAAAGGGTACTTCACCGTGTAGGGATCGCATAATTATTTTTTATTTGAGAGAGATATTTAAAAATTTTCAAATAGCAAAGGAACATTTGTATTTATACCAAATTTTAGCGAAACTAAACGTAATTTATCACATATTTTAAGTGACAATTTAAAAATTATCATTTAATATTTTTTTCATTAACATTATATTTTGGGGAAAAATGCATGCCACCCCTGTGATATGCGAAATATGCATATTACCCCTTGTGATAAATAAAGTACCAAATTACCCTCCTTGTAGTGTTATAAATGAGGCAATTAACACCTTGAGGGTTCAACGTGTTCCTCACGCACCAATGATGCGACTGGAACTGCATTTTTCAGCTTGTGTTTTGACCATTTTGCCCCTCCTTCCCCAATTATAAATGGTTTAAAAGCATATTATCCCCCTATCTTATTTAAAAAGAGCAAATTACCTCCTGGGTTAAATGTTGGAGCTGAATGAAGTATTATAATTTTTTTAATTTACTGTATTAACTGTAGTATTTTAGTTTTTTTTTGTTGTATTAATTTGAAGTATTATAATTTTTTTTAATTTGAAGTTATTTGTCAATTTTAAGTTTTTTGTATTAATCTAAAGCATTAATTTGAACCATTTTAATTTTTTGGTATTTGGTCACAACAAAAAAATTGAAGTGCCAGAACATGAGTTGTTTTCATTCAATAAATTTGGAGTACCTGAACATATATCCAGAAAAAATGCAGTAAACAAAACACAATAAAGCTAAATACAACCAATTTTACAGAAAGCATAAAAAAGCCTTTCATTTGCATAGATTGCAACCCCATATGCAATGCAACAATTCACAAAAATGTTAGTGGGTGATTTACATTTGACAAATTCACCAAATCAACCATTTAATAAAATATTTATTGTGCAAAAAGCCCTCAATTTTAGCCCTCAATTCACCACAGATTACTCTTGTTGGTTTCTTCTCTTTGATCTTTCCTTCATTTTCTCCATAACTTCAGAAATTGTTGGCTTCTTGTTGTATCTCCTATTTCCACTGTCAACATTCCCCAATAAGGATGCATTTCTGGGGCCTTCATAACCAATTTGTTGTTGCAGTAAACATTGGTACATGTTAGTATATTACAAGGTTCAAAATTATGAATGCAAATAACTATAGGGAATTGAACAAACTTGGGTTGTAGATCTTGCAATAGGGGAGCTGAAGAGCAGGCTGTCTCCTTCCTTTTTTTGGAGCATGCAGAAAGGATCAAATGTATCAAATTAAGTGACTGGAAAATAAAATGGCATAATAGAAGAACAAAAAATACTTGTACACCACCACTTGGTTGCTCCTGGCTTAAAAGGGGGGCTTGAGATCCCTGTGGGATTTCTTCAGGTGCAAGAGTATTTGACTGCCAAAAAACAAAAATGCTTAAGACCTACTGATTATTGAAATCATATTAAACTGTACCAAAAATAAAAATTTGGCTCAAACCTTGAAAAAATTAAACTTGGGATGGATTTCAATCTTGCATGTTCCTTTGTTGTGGCCAACTTCCAAGCCTCTGCTGCAGGTATGTGTGAGCCCTTTCTTGGTTGAGGTCCTTGACTGCAATTCATCAGAGGCCCTTTGTCCTAAGCTTCTTAGGTCTTCCCCTTTTCTTTTATATTTTTGGAGGTTTTAAGGGCTCAAAACTTGTTTTTATGTAGTTTTTTGGCCCAGGGACAACATATATAATGTTATACACTCTCATGTACACTGACTTCTTAAAATATTCATCAACATAATCCTCTAGTTTGGCCCTTTTTGCCCTAATTGCTGCACAAGCATGGAAACATGGGTAACCTTTTAATTGAAACATGCCGCAACTGCATTTTTTATTTTTTCCCCACATCAACCACAAACTTGTCTAAGTGGTCAACTTCATATTCTTCCCCCCTTTGCCCCCCACACCACCTAATGAAACAGTTTCTTGCAACCTATTGTTGCTTGTTGATCTTTTTTAGTATGTTAGGGCTAATTGTTCCTCCATACTTTTCTTTTCGATTGCAGCCTAGACATCAACCTTGTTCTAATCCACTCAAACATACTTATAATTGGTTTGTCCCTAGCCTCAAGTATGTAATTATTAAAGCTTTCACACAAGTTGTTCAACAAAATATCATATTTGTTGTGACATGGAAAATATGATCTTGCCCAATGCTGTGGATTTATCTTTCTTAACCATTCAGAGTCTGTTTCAATCTCATCCTTGATTTTGTGATCAATCTCTTCAATCCTTTTAACAAAAGCTTCAAATTCTCTTTTGTTAGCAGTTAAGGCTGCTTTCCAAAAGTATTCTTTCAATTGAACAGATTTTTACTTCACTTTGAAATTTTCATACATATGTCTAACACAAAATCTGTGTTTAGAATCTGGCACTAAGTCTTTTAAGGCTGCAATGAGTCCTTTTTGCATATCAGATATAAATGACCATGTTCCAGTGCCCAAACCCCCTATATCATCCAACAATTCACCCACAAACCAGCCCCAAGTCTCCCTATTTTTTGTTTTGCACTACTACCATTGCAATTGGGAACATGTTGTAATTCTCATCCCTTCCCACAACTACAAGCAATCGGCCCCAATAAACTATTTTAAAAAAACAACCATTAAGACCAATGATTGGCCTACACCCTTCTAAAAACTCCTTTTCATTACACATAGACTGAAATACATCCTGTCAAAGACAGACGGATCAGAATTTTCAGTCTTCCTAAGTAGGATCTTAAAACCTGGATTCAGTTTCTAACTGTTTCACAGTAGTCCCACAACAACTCATATTGCTTGGCATCATCTCCCCTGATTCTTTCTAATGTTTCTCTTTTTACCCTCATTACCTTAAATCTACTCACATTAACATTGCAACACCCTCAAACTCACTCCCATTCCCATCCATATCCCCAAAATCTATTCCATCTAATAGGTATCTTATCTCCTCCTCCTGTTCTTTTTCAATTTCATTACCCTAACTATCTAGGACTTTGAGAGGTTCAGCATCCTCTTCCTCTACATAAATATCAACTGGAACATCTAAGCCCTTCTACCTGTTCTGCAAATCAACCATACAAAGGTTTGCACATTCTTCTTTTATTTGTCTAATTCCATGTTCCAATGATTAAGTAGGCTCCTTATAATTAAATTTTAGTAGGTACTTCTTCCCCCCACATTGTTCGTACTAACTCAATCAAACTTAAACAGTCTATGTCTATGTTCTCAAAGACTTTCTTATGTCCTCCCACATACCTAACTTTGGAATGTTTACAAGTTTTCCACCCCACCAAAAACTTATGTTATGATTCTCAAATTCTGCATTTATATAAAATAAAAGCAAAAAAAAAAAAAAAAAAAAAAAAGCTTCAGCAAAGGGGGTATAACACAAGGGTATAATTGCACATAACAAATAACATATAAAACACAGTAACTCTCTCAATCACCAAAAAATATTGGTTCACATAACGCAAATGCAGACATACATTACAGGACAAAAATGTTGAAAAATATACAAATAGTATAAAATAAAGGAGATGCAGACATATATTCAATGACTTGGGACCACATGTGAAACCCAGTACTGCAATTACTATAAAATAAATAACGCTAATCCCCAAAATAATCATAAAAAATACCATAATCTAGAAAATAAAAAACAGAATATGCATTATCCCCAAATAATTGCACAAAAACCCTAATCCCAACAACCCAACACCCTAGTATAAAAGGGTGGGTACATACCTCCATCTCCCGAGAGAAGATTTTGAGTTCCTTTTGAAGCTCCTTCTTCAAATCCAGCATTAAAAACAAAAAAAAAAATTCAAAATCAAAATAGAAACATCAAAGAAAACATGCGAATAAGTAAATAAAAATATTTCAAAAATACCTTAAACAAACCAAGATTTGATGTTCAGCTTTCTCAACCTTTCATCCAACATTCGCAGATCTGTAAAAAAAAAAGAGAGAGAAAATAGTCAAAAAAAATTTTTTAAAAAAGAACGACAAAAAGAAACCGTAAAATGCTTTGCAATAATGTTGCGAATCTTAGGGTTTATCTCACCTGGGATTCAACGGTGGATTTTAGTTGGTTTTTGCCCAATCATTTTCTGTCCATACACCTAGGGTTTTTTTCTATTGCCTCTCAGTCCCTCACTCTCCAGAAATGAAAAATTATATCTGCCCTAATCAGTCAACACAATCAACTTATCATATAAAAGGAAGGGTATTTTTATCTTTCAACCCTATTAACTACGTTCAAATTGCCTAGAGAGACAGTGTGCATTTTTATTAATACTATAGGGGAATAATTTGATATTTTATTTAACACAGGAGATAATTGGTTTTTTTTTTTAATAACACAGGAGGCAATATGCTTTTTAACCCTTATATTTTGTTGTAGTGATCATTCGAACTAAGAAAAAGTGTTCCATATATTCCAGGATATGGTCCTTTTCATTCCTAGAACAATCCGAGTGACGCATATTACAAAAAAGAATTCTTATTCCAATTCAATACACTGAATGCATGTTATTCTCTTTAACTATATATTTTGAGCATTTGACTAAATACTAGGTATTTTTAAAAATAAATTTTACTAATGTTAATTATGTATTTAATTTCATGATATTACACTGTTGTTTTCTTTTCTTTTCTTCCTTTGCATCTTTTTAAATTCAAGTTTTAAAGAATATTTCTTTATGTGCATCTATGACGTACACTAAGAAAAAAAATTCACTATGGGCTACAAATTTATTGGTTACGGACTAAAAAAATGGTAAATAATTATTATTAACCATGGTTAAACAAAAACCATAGCAAAAACCTAGATTATCCACCATGAAAACTCTTTTTGCCATGGATATGGGCCATAGCAAATGTTTTTGTCATGGCTTTTAGCCATGGCAAATGTTTTAGCCACACTCGCAAATACCGGTCAATAACCATTGTATAACCATGGTGAATGATTATTTACTACGATTATTTATTTTTAACCATGGCAATTAGCCATGATTAAATGTTAATTTTTTTTCTAGTGGTAGAATAAGAGTCGGTGCATTTTGGGAGTGATTAAATCGACGGAAGTTGAAAATGTAGTGCTTGAAATGTGTTGTTTGACGGAGGGACTATAGAGTGATCGTTCTACCTATCATGCAATCGTTTTTTCGAGGAAAATCTAACCCCTCATGACAAATTATTATTTGTTTAATTTTATGAGATAGTCCAAGATTTAACCCGTCTTGAGGGTCGTTGGGCCTAGGCCAAGATTTTTTCTTTTAAATACATGCAAATTCTATCAAATTCTATAGTGAGAGTTCATTTAGAAATAAACCTACATTTTTTTTTTCTGACATTGAGTTCTTTGAGAATAGGATACGAGTTCTTTCAATTATTTTTTAATTTTATTGCTTCCACTCCATTTATATAAAGAACACATATACAAGACAAATTGGTACGCGGGCAGCAGAATATCAACTTTGGGTATTGTGTAGGAATTAATAATCTAACCTCCTCTCCGATCCAATGGTTCTGGATCTATCAAGAGAAGACAATCAGTGTTTTCTTCAACGGTTGATACTCTAAATCTTGAACTCGTTTGATGATTCTCTTCAAAGAAGTTGATGTATGCTCTCTTGTTTTATTTTTTTAATTTGACTTAGAGAACGTATAAATTGATGTTTTACTTAAGTTTGTGGGTTTCCTATTTATGGTGGAGCCACATAAACTTACAACCACTTTAAATTCTCTATTTTTTATTCTATCATCTTATCAACTGATAATAAATAAATTCAAACATTATCCATCTTAATCACATAATTAATATTCACCATATTTTTTTTTAATCATGATAATTAATCATAATAAATAGTCATATGTTTTATAGTGTCTATGCTCGTTCAGTCCTATAGTATTTCTGTGAAAAAGTTTAAGCCCCCCCCCGCCCAAAAAAAAAAAATCGTCTTTTCTTATGTGCGTTTATGGATTTTTTTAAATACAAGTTGTAAATTTTGATTTTCATAATTTCTGTATATAAAATATAATTAACTGTAATTGTTGTACCAAATTATTAATATCCAACTAGTGCGCCATTTTGGCTAAATTTTTTTTGAAAAACAATTTTTATTTTTATTTTAGTTAAAGAAATTAAAAATATTAAAAGTAAAAAAGTTATATGAAGTTAAAATTAGTGAAAGTCAAGAAAGTGAACAACTTGATGGTTAAAAAAAATTAAAAAAATGATGAAATAATATTAAAGATAAAAACTGAAAGAAGTATATAAAAAACGTGAGACAACCAAAAGAGTGCTATTCCTTAAAAGTATAAATATATCGATGAAATTTCATAAGTGGTCGCTTATTAATTCATAATGAACTTTAAACTTTCAAACTCCATCTTTTCCGCGTTTTATGACAGTGCGACATCGATTTTTTTATTATACTGATAATACCTTTAAGTTAATTTTTTTCTTTTATTTTTTTCTCTTTTAAAAATGTAATGTTGGTATATATATACATATATTCTTATTTACAATAATTTTAAAACGTACAATATTATTTTATATGCACGCAAGGATAGCGTGCCATAACGGTTAATATAAAAAAAAAATTCCTCTACACTCACAAACAACAGTTAATAACACTGTCGCATCAATTTTTAAATATGACAATTATACGCATAATTAGATTAATTTAGAAATTAATTGTAATTACTTTTTTCCTTTTTTACAAAAGTGACCATATCTTTTTAACATCATTATACTAATTCTTTTGTTGTGTCGATAATACTTTAAATTAATTTTTTTTAAAATATGATTTGTAATCGATATATTTTCATCTTATTTATTAACATATTTTAAAACTGAAAGTTTATTTATTATATGTACACATGAACGATGTAGCAGGACGGCTAGTTATAATTAACCGAGTGACTTCAATCATTCTAAATAATGGTAAATTCAGCATCCACCAACAACTTTTGTATTTCATGGATTTTTTTTACTCTCAATTCGTCTTTTCTTTTAAAAAAATAATCAAAAATAATTTCTCCATTATACTTTTTAAATATTTTTATTACAGAAATAGATAATTCGCTATATAATGAATCATCGCAGTTCATCGCCATTACCTTAAAAAAAAAAAAAATCATCGCAGTTTAAGCATCATAAAAGAATCACAACGGATAATTATTGTGTAGTTGTAGTTATTTAGTATTGGCTATAATTTAAACTTTTAATTATGGTATTGACCGTAATGAAAAAAGTATATTTGTTTTTAAATATTTTCTGCAATGTGCAACTAGGATTTTGAGCTCTATATCGATAATAACATTATACAATAAAATATTAATATGACATAATGTAATATAGCAGCCCCACAATAAGATCTTGTATTTCTAATTGTTTATTTTACAATTGTAACATAGGGACTAGCTATATGGTTCCAATATACATGAAATTACTTTAATTCAATTTAAACTTGCTAATTTATTTCAGAAATACGGTCCAACGATTACATGATTGATGATGAGATATTAATTTAAAAAAAAAGGATTATTATTATTGAATTCATAATTTCATAATTAATTATGTAAATGCAAATTATAATTGAAATTCAAAATCAAGTTCATTTTAAGATTAATGAAGGAATTAAAGAATTATTTAATGGGCATAATGAATAATTAGGTAAAAAAGGATTAAAAGTTACAAACTATAACTTTTCTCAAAACGTAATTTGGATTAGATTTAATTCAAAAAATGATTATGGAAAAATAAATCAAATAACATAAAAAATAAAGTTTACACTCGAAATGCAAGTGGGAATTGCTCAGTCGTAGAGTTAAAAATGGACTCAATTCATCAAACATTAACAATATGATATATTTTTTGAAAAAAATTGTTATGAAAAAATAAGATAAAGAAATAATTACATCATCCTCCCTTAAGGTGTTGTGTAATTACACATAAACTCTATGTAATTTAAAAAATTACATCTATTACTCTGAACGTTTATTTTCATTTAACAAATACATCCATCAATTAGTAAAGTTCACAGAATTTGTTGATATTTGTAAAAAATGTAGAATAAAAATTTATATCTACGCCCAAATGGCTTATTACGATCTTATTACAGGCCAACAAAAGTTTTCAGGCTGAACTGCCCTTATACATTTTTATTCTTCACACACTAATACATTTGGGTGAGAAGGTATATTTTCACCCTTATAAGAGTAGTTTTCATCAGAAAAAAATTGTTTGACCTGTAATAAGTTTGTATCAATCGTTCGTAAACATGGATTTTAATTCAATTTTATTGCTAATATTAATAAATTTCGCAAATTTTACTAACATGTGAATTTATTTGTCCAATAGAAACAAATATTAAGAATATTAGGTATAATTTCTTAAACTACAAAAATCTATATATAATTACACGAAATTTTAGGGAGGGTGGCATAATTATACTAAAATAAAAGGAATCCAACCAAATGTCAGTATTTTGAAGTTACTTGAGAATTAGGACCACCACTTACACCTTATATTAAAGTCAAAGACACTCATAATTCGTCTAGGCAATGATGTGGAGACCCAACAATAACTTAAATAAATTAAAAAAAGTAATCAAACTTCAGGCAATGTAATAGCCCAATGATTTTCTGCACCATCTCCAATAACTTTTGTTTATTAAGTATTTTATTTTCTATTTTTCCAAAATTACCTCTTAATCCACCTGCAAACAACAACAATAAAAAAAAAGGCAATTATGCAATAATTAACACATAAATATCAATTTATTTATATTTAAGTACTGTAATCCAATGATTCAAGTTTTGTCGCATTAATATATAATATAAGTATTATTATTGATTAATTTGATACAATTCACATTATTTTATATATTTCTTACAAATAAATATAAAATAATTTCCCCGCTTCTAGCTAATTTTCTCAGAAAAAAATTTATGCGACATGTAATCTAGTTTTTTATTTATTTGTCAACGAAAATCACAATATTTTGACCATATTAATCTAAAGATCCACAATATTTTTTATTAATTATATAAGCAAACTTCTTATATATGCATTTTATTTTGGGTTTAATGCAATTTACTCCCCTGTGATATTGCAAATGAGCAGAGAGGTAAATTGCTTCATTTTAAAAAACACATAGGATAAATTGCTATTTATTTTTTCATAGGGGATAATTTATTCATTTGCAATATTATAGGGGTTGCTTGCAATTTTTTCCATTTTATTTTTAGTATTAATGGGATTGGGTGGGGGAAGGGGGGGTGTGTTTGCGGGGCAAAATTGTACAACAAAAATAGGAAAGAAAAGTTGGATACTTGTTTTCTGACAGTGGTGTGAAGTTACTTATATAAATTGATCACACCCCACCTTTCTCTTCTCACTTGCCTTCCCTTCTCCAACCATCATTTTTCCCTCTTTTCTTTGTCTGCAAACCACAATTTACAACACCATTCTTCTCTTTTCCTCTGTGTTTTCCACTTCATTTCAACCAAAACTTCCACCCCTTTTCCAGGTAGTTTAAGCTTCATATTTTTTTATTCATATTCTTTGACAGCTTCACATTCGCTCTTTGTTTCTATGCATTCATTCTTTTGACTATAAATGTCAATGCAGGTTTTTTGAATATGACAAACCAAAACATGGTCATTTCGGACACGCAATCAGGTCTAGCTATGGCCATAGCAGTTGCCATGACGGAATCGGCTCTGTTCCCGCCCGTCGTCCCTCTCGTCTCCCGGAACAGATACTTCACCAGGAAAAAGCTCCTCAAAAAGCTTGAGGCTAATGGCAACGGAGCCCGAATCAACGCCTTGCTCGACTCAATGCGGGCTTCTTCCCCCACTCGACGGCCTACCGACACTGAAGACCACAACTCTTGGATTGTAAGTCAATAGATCAATCACAGTCAGATTTCAATTTCAATTATAGGAATGCGCGTGACTGACAGACATGCAAATTGTATAAAAAACAGCTCCACCATCCGTCAGCCTTGAACATGTTCGAGGAGATAATGAGGGCTTCGAAAGGGAAGCAAATAGTAGTCTTCCTCGACTATGATGGCACCCTATCCCCCATCGTGGAGGATCCCGACCGCGCTTTCATCACCACCGAGGTTTGTTTGTCTCTCTTCATCGTCTCACATCAGCACGTTTTACGCAATCACTCATTACTTCTCTTTTTCCACCTATAACCAGATGAGAGAAGCGGTGAGGGACGTCGCCAAACTCTTCCCGACCGCCATCGTTAGCGGGAGGTGCCGAGCTAAGGTACATTTCATTAAAAGAAAACAAAGTCTATTACATACCATAATCCAATAAAAAAAGAATCCTTACAATACAATCTTAATTAGGAAGTTTGTTGTTTGTGAATTTGAAAAGGTGTACAACTTTGTGAGATTGTCCGAGCTTTACTACGCGGGCAGCCATGGAATGGACATAAAGGGTCCAGCAAAAGGACACACACACAGAAAAGTGAGTCATTGCCACCTATCAAACATACGTCCAAAATTCAGTACTTTGAGCTAAACCTCTTTTTCTTGCACAATTTTCATGTTCTTGGTGTTTTGTGAAACATTCAGGGAAATCAAACTGTCCTCTGCCAGCCTGCCAGGGAATTCTTGCCAATGATTGATGAGGTTGGTCTTTCTCTATCTCTCTCTATTACAGAACTGTTTTTCTTACAGCAGTAATCATTTCAACTGGTGATTTTTTTTTTTCTTTTTTTTATCCCATTTCAGGTATACAAAGCTTTGATGGAGAATGTTAAGTATATCCCAGGGGCTAAAGTTGAGAACAACAAGTTTTGTCTGTCGGTACACTATCGTTGCGTTGAGGAAAAGGTACGAGGATCGCCCTCTTTCCACATTTGGATGGAAGGATTTGGATCTGATGAAAGTTTTTTGAGAAAAGGATTTCGAATAACTCCATATTAAATGGTTAAGTAAAAGTAGGAGTTCAGGGATTTGTAATCCTATTCGAACAAGTTCAAATCCTTCAGTTCCAAATCATTCAATCCAAATACAATTTAAAGAAATTCAAAGCTGACAGTGATCGGAGCTGATTTATCGTTTTTCTTTTTTTTTTTTTTCCAGAAATGGGGTGAATTAGGTGATCAAGTGAAACTGGTGATCAAAGACTATCCACAGCTTAGACTGACTCAAGGGAGGAAGGTTTTGGAGATCCGTCCGACGATCAAATGGGACAAGGGAAATGCACTTGAGTTCTTGCTCGAGTCGTTAGGTAAAAGATGATCATTGCTGCTGATAAGTTAATTAGCCATGTTTTGGTCCTTGGGTTGTAGTCTGACGTGTTTTTGGGATCGTTTTTAGGCTACGCAGAGTCGGATGATGTTTTGCCTGTTTACATAGGTGATGATCGAACGGATGAAGATGCGTTTAGAGTACGTTTGTTGATCATCAACTATAATAATTATAAATAAAAGTTGTTTTTCTACGGGCGATCAAGAGGCTTAACGACATCATTTTTAATCAGGTTTTGCGGGAAAGAGGACAGGGTTTAGGGATTCTCGTATCGAAAACTCCCAAAGAGACAAACGCGTCCTACTCTTTGCAAGAACCCTCAGAGGCAAGTACTATATACTATATACTATATACGCGACGAATGTTGATGTTTTGTGATATTCGTTTGTCTTAATATATCGTTTTCGTTAATCGTTGATTAACAAAAAAAAAAAAAAAAAGAAGGATTAGAGAGTGTGGTTATCAGACGGTTAACAAGTGATTATTGTATGATATATGTGACAGGTTATGCAGTTCCTCAAACGTTTGGTGGAGTGGAAGAAGCTGTCCGTACTAAGGCATTAGAGTAGAGAGTAGTGCAGAGTGAATGTAACCTGTCCCGGATGTTTTATGAGGGATGGGCTTCCAAATTCTCCACCTTTTTCTTTTTTCTCCTTGTAATTGTAATCTCATCTCACAAAGGGAAAAATTTTGTACTTAACAAAGAAATGATGAGTAAAATCATTGGATTAAATTCCCTCGTGTGTCTCTCTCTCACACACAAAACAAACAACTTTTTTTTTTTTTTTTGTAAGTAATTGTATTTTGCTCCTACTTAGTCATCGTTGCATGCGGTCCCCACGAGCATATAAAAAAGAATTGTGGTGTGAGATGGAAAGAAAAAAAAACATTACGAAGAAATGAGGAAAAAAAAAGTTAGTAAAAAGAAATAAACATGGAGTGAGGTGAGAGAAATGTGGTGTAGTGGGTTGAGAGGAAAACACAATGAAATTACTTTTCTAACCAATAATTTTTTTAATGAAATAAATGAATTGTAGGGTAAATTTGGGCATTCAAAAGTTGGTACGCCAAAAGGTTTTCCTTTATAATAGTACAAATATCGAGATCCTTAAAATTATAATAAAGAAAAAAAGCAAAAAAAAATAAAAAAATACTGCATCTCTTATGTCATAGGCGGACTTGTTTTCTCGTAGAGGAACAGGGTCACGGCCCGCACGCCCTTGCGTGTTTTCGTGTCCGGCAGCAACTAGCTAGTTGGCCGCCATGCGTCTCACCCACAATCTCGGGTCAATCCGATACATCTCACAATGGCCAGGAGCATCCTCGCTCCGCCTCTGCACTACGGGCCAATCATGGGCCCGCAATGCCCATCTCATGCCCAACTCTCACTCAGTGCATCACCGACACATGTCTTTACCGTGTTTGTCTTCCATGCCTTGCCTGAGTAAGGCTACATCACAAGTTTGAGGCCCATCTGATATGCCAACATCTCGCATTAATCCCACCAGGCAGGACGGGACAGATGGCGTGGGGACCAGGATGGCACACAAGTGGGCCAGGAGGTTCCATGTGAATGCAAGGTTGCTTCGTGGGCTGTGGGAATTCTGGGGCAACACCTCTAAGTTGTACAAGTGATCGAGGTTGTGTTCTAACCGTGTAAGATGCAACCAGTGAGATCGTACCAAGGGAAGTCGAGAGAATTACGTTGTTCTTTAATTTGTAGCCCACCACTACAATTTGAAAGTAAAATCATGTCAAACGATCGTCTTTTTTGCTTTCTCCACACATTTGATTGATGTGGATTGTATGTACGTCGTATACACAACTGTCTGAACATTATACATACGTAACAAAAATACCCTGAAGATTCTTGGACTAGGTGTTGCGTCGTAGAAAAATGTTTTGCACTAATTAAGTAGTCTAAATGCATTGTACCAAGCGTGAATGATAATTATGAGAATCTACATTAATGTGTAGTAGATGGAACATATTGCAAATGAAGTAGTTGATATTATTAGAGAATATATATATATATATATACATATAGTCTACTCAATTAATGAAACAAACTTAAGAACAAGTTATTCGCGTCCGCACGTGCACTGCTTTTGTTGTTCCCTTCTCTTTTGCATAGGTTAGAGGTATTGGGACCACCTAAAAGTGTTGAGGGTTTGAGTGTAGGAAAGGGTTGTATTGGTCTGTATATTCGCTACAGGAACAAATGACTTTATTACACAGGACCAAATTCATAGTAAAAGGTTGCTTGTAGAAAATACGGTCTGCATTTTGCTAGTGACAAAATTAAAAGTATTTACCCTTTGCTACGAAATATTGGCTCTAATCGAAATATGATTCAAAAATAAAATATTTAAAATTTTATAAGCTCTTAAAAAGGGTAAAAAAGAAAAAGAAAAATAAGGTCTATCCATATTTTCTATAAGAATTTTTAAGCTTCCTAATTTTTAACACCCAAGAGGCAAAAACAAATTAATTATTTTGTTAGCATTTCACTTTTATTTGTCAGGTAATTGGAGTTGTTTCCCCAAATACGACATGTTTAATTATTTGTATGATATTGTAAATTCTAATAGTTTTATTGATCTGTTATTATTAGAATGTAAGGAGCTTATTTATATGACAAATTAAAACGCTAATATCGATCGTGTGAGTTCTAACATCTTATTTATCGAAATAATTCAATACTTGTAAATTCTTAAAATATTTTATAAGATTTAGGAGTTTATTAGACATTTCATTTAATTTCTCCAAACACCCTTTTAAAAAGAATACGATATTGTCTGTTATCACTCTCTATATATTAAAATTGAAAATAATAATAATAATAATTATAATAATAATAATAATAATAATAATAATAATAATAATAATAATAATAAAGCCAAATTTGAGGCGATAATAAATTTGTAAGAATGATAGAGAAATTAAAATTCAAATACAGGACAATATAAAAATTTATGATGCATATATTAGTAATATTCATTTATTCATGAGAGTATAAAAGTAATTTTTATATACAAGCCAATAAACACATACACCTTATCATGCTATAAAACTCCCAATCCCATAATAAATGCCTCATATATTATTTTTCAAATCAACTTCACTATTTATGATTTGACAACTCAATACTCTCTCTCTCTCTCTCTAAAAAACTCTCTCACTGCGGACATTTGACTTGGGAAGCAGTGTGTGTAGAGGGTAATGTTTTTGTTAAACTTCTCATTTAATCAACAACCACATCGTTAGAGCTGTCTGTGGATAAATATTACCCCGACATTAAGAATGCAGACCAGGTCTCGAGCTCGCGATGTTCAGAGGGTGGACGCTGCCCATGAAGCACTCGAAAATGAAGCAGGGCGATTCCCACCCTGTGAACAGTCACCACTTCATGGGGTGACCCCCTCACCCTGTGCGCAAATCTCGCTGAATTGGATAGCCTTACCACCCCGTGGCCAACAGTCACCCCTAAACAAGCCCCTTCCCAGGGAGTGACTCCCTCACCTGTGAGCAAGTCCCGCTGAATGGGATAGCCCCATCACCCCGTAAACAAGCCCCATCGCAGGGAGCGACGCCTCACCCCGTGAGCGAGGACCACCTTAGCCTCGAAGAGAATCACCCCCAGGTGTTTCACCTAAGAAACGTTGATATAATTAAAGCATAAAGCCTTACTACCACTGATCCATGATGCATCTACTCCAGCGGCCACATAAGCGATAACTCAATTCGCACTCATCACCCTGTGAACCAGCCCTCTTTTTCTTCTCGTTGAAGTTGAGAATCATCCTTGGCTCCCAAGAAGGATGAGCAGAGGCAGGAGGAGACGAATAACAGTCTCCCGACCAGACATTGCCCAGACCCAAGAGCAGAACCCCAACTAGTCGCGATAACCCTCAATGCCCCTACCCTCTAGGGGAGTTGAGGATCCTTATATGTCCTTAGACGTAACTCCACCGAGACGTAGCGCCTTTTCCTCCGCTATCTTAGCCGAGGCACTTCCAGAAGGTGTGAAAGTATCAAATCTTCTAGAGTACAATAGAACGGGAGACCCACAAGAACACTTAAACAAATTCTATGCTAAAAAATTGATTGGTATGACTTGAGTGATACCGCCTGCTGCAAGGTCTTCCGTACCATGCTCTCAAAGCGTACTCCAACATGGTTGAACTAATTGCCCGCTAGAACTATCTCCTGCCTCGAGCGGTTTACCCAACGTTTCTTGCATTACTTCACCATGAAAAAAAAAGTCCCAAAAACGACCGCATACCTTTTCACCATTCGACAAAAGGAAGAGGAGCCGCTGAGAGATTCAATCAAAGATTGTTGAAGGCCATGCATGAGGTGCCCTACATCAACCATGAGTTGTTCGCCAGCATCGTCCAACAAAATTTGATTCTAGGAAGGTTTGAAGAGTCTATAGCCAGAAAACCCTCTAGCACTTTAGAAGATTGCTCCTGTCATCGCAAATGTATATCAAAACCTAGGGGTCCAAGGTTACTGATGTTAGAATAGGTGACCATGAAGCCAATTTGATTAGCCAAATGTAACCTATGTCTAAACAATTTCAGAGTTTTAATAAACTGTGATGAATAAGAAAGTGATGTTCATCTGGCTTATACTTTGTCTGTGTTCATTTTACTACTTTATAACTGTTCACTGCACAAACAAAGCCCACAGACTGAAATCACATTTCAAGAAATTGGAACTACGCTTGGAGGTAGGTTCATGAAATTAGTTTCGCCGAATCAGTCTGAAAATCTCCAAGTCAAGGAATCTCGAGAAAGGGTATCGAGAATCCACTTGAGACTTGCACTAAGCATCTGCTGTCGTTTTTCATCGACGGGTGATGGGGCTCGTCCATGTAGTGTTAGTGGGTCAGCTAGCTAGGTGGCAGCTGACTGAGGTGACTGGCGGGAACCGTCTTTCAGAGGACCTTGACCGGTTAGGTATGACTTGAGTTCCCAGTTCCAAACGGTACAAGTTGATCCTTGGACTTGAGGAATTACTATTTTCACCTACACACCGTGCCTGTATCTTAGGTATGGGAGAGATTACCAAGTCATAGTTATTGAGTAATCATAAGCTCTCAGTCAAGATGTGCAGCGTGACAGTAGATTCCAAGAGAAGATCTATCTCCTGTCATAGCTCTGACAGTAGCTTCTCACCATACTCTGAGACTCGTCCTTGAAGCTGTGGCCACAGTAACTGAACAGAAGGGAGGGATCTCCGGCGACGTTTAGTGAGGACGAGCCAACACTTAGGTCCAAGATGGGTACCTACGTTTCCGTGCCCTAAACCTTAAGTGGTGAGACCGTAGATGGAAGGATAAATGTTCTGTAGAGCCTAAATGTTCACACGACATATTCACCTAGTCTCTAGTGCCATAGACCGTTGCTAGACGGTCATCCATGGTAACGGACGGATTCCGGTCATATGATGATTGGGGGTTAGACCAAGTCTAGTTGAAGGTGAACCTAAAGAGTCACACACAATTCGCACACATAAGGTATTTAATTTAGAATTAGATTTGGAGAGGTAGAACGATTAAATTGGATTTAATCGATTCTAATTTTTCTTGGGATGTTGATTCCTTTAAATTAGATTAAAAGGAATTTAACTAAACTAATAAATTGGATTTATTGGAATTAATTACATGGGCTTAAAATAAATATTATTTATTTATGGCCCCCATGGATTATTTAAATAGGATTTAAATATTCCATTAAATGGATGGTTGAGATTAAAGGAAGAGATGAATGGCTAGGATTGATTTGACCAATTCAAGGCCTAGTTTGATTAGGACTTTGACTAGGTCAAAATCCTAGTCAAAGTAAAGTTCTAAAGTTGGAGTTTGAGAGGAATGAGATTACTCCTCTATAAATACTCCTAGGAATTCACTTTAGACAAGATGATGAAAAATTTAACATACACACACACACACACACTCCTCTCCCCCTCTCTCGACCACTCCCCTTTTTCCCAAGAAAAATTGTTTTGGTTCTTTTGTTTTATACAATTGAACTACGGAGGATTGATCACGTTAATTCATAACGTTTGGTCGATCCATCCTCTCTAAATTATATACACTTGATTTTTCACTAGCACGGGGATCAAGATACGTGGGCGGATTGTGTGTACGATTTAGAGGATCTCAATTCGAGATCTTGGTGCGAAACGGGGAACAATGCAAGTAGTTGTTTGAAGACAAAACGACAACCGGGTAGGTTTTACGCTTTGTTGTTTTCGATTTCTACAACCCTATGGCCTCCATGATTTTATATGTTGTTTATTTTAGTCATGAGATACACCGAATGCCCGGGAGATTCAAGGGAACACCCCTTGAACATGTAGGTTTAATTATTGTATTAGCATGCTTTAAATTTTGCAATTATATTTTATACCGCGCTTCCGCATTCGCGCTCCTCCCGGGATGATCCACACGCCTACCCTTGGTTTTCAGTGGTATCAGAATCCGGTTCGGTGTATAGGCCTAGGATTTTATGTGTATTCAAAGCATGAAAACGTGTAATAACATGATTTACGTATTTCTTGATTTATGTTTTTCAAGCATGTCGTTTATCATACATGAGTTCTTAGTAATCTTGGTATTTCTTGGTTTCTTGAAAAACGGTGCAGAAAATAATAAAGCGGAACATGAAATGGCACACGCGGCAGCCAACGCTGACCGCGTGTGTAGTGCGCACGGCCAGGCGCGCGCGCAGGCAAGGGAGCCTGCGCACGGCTGCCCGGCCAGGCGCGTGTGTAAGCAAGGGAGCCTGCGTGCACGCACCCGGCAGACGCGCCCGATGCGCGTGCGCGCGCTGAGAGGCCGCGCATGCAGGCTGTGCGGCTGGGCGACGCACACAGGCAGAGGTGCCTGTGCAGGGCCGCCCGGCCAGCACGCGCGCATGCAGGCAGGGGCCTGCGCGCGCGCGCCCGACAAGGAACGTCCTGTGCACGCCAGCCTGCCTGCCCTGCAGGCCGCTGCCAACAACGGTGGCCCCTTGGCCGTTCCGATGATTTTTCTTGCTTCTTTAATTTTTAGAATATTTTCTGAAAATTATTTTACTTATTTTTGGCATATTTTCTTGAAAACATTATTTTGAAAGTTGTTTTGTTTTGTTTGGTTTAGAATCTCAAAATTCAACTACTTTCAGATGATGAGGAAAGATTTTCCTAACAAGAAAAGGGATTACCAATATTACACCAAGTTTACATGTATGACTAGTTCTCTTAATTCTTTTGTGGATGATGTGATTGGATGTCATGGATTATGTGCATATATTTATATGATTGGATATCATGAAATTATGTGCGTTGATTGAGAACGGATGATCACAAGCCCTAGATTTATGTTGGGCCTGTGTGCCTATTTTATTTTCTCCTCCTCTCTTTTAGTTGCCTTGGAATAATAAGACATTCTATCTCCCTCCAATTGTACTCCCCCCGGGTTTTCGCTGGGGTTTCTTTTTTAAATTTTTAATGAGAGTAGTATAGTGGTGAGGTTGTACTTTATGGTGGAGATGAAGGATGGCCCAGAAGGAGAGCCCAGAATGTAGAATCCAAGGTGTTCCATGGAGACCCAAAGGAGAAAGAGACCAAGGCCCATCAGTGTGTTGTTGGGTTGCTATTATTAAATGTAATAGTGTAGGACCAACCTTAGATTGACCATAAATCCACTACGGGCTTAGTGGGTCGCATAGGATTCGGGCTTGTGATCATCCAACAGGGGCGTGCTAGGCTTTAAATTTTGCATGTGGCTCTTATGGTGAATGAATGGTTTATTTATCGTATTATCGCTATGGCACACAAACCTTTATAATGCATTATGGATGTATGTATGTATGTATGGGATCTCGGTCATTAGAACTCTCACTTGGTTAGACCAAGTTGAATATTAGACCTTCATAAATGGACTTGGACTCCAGGAGTTCGTCCATGCCTTCCATCCATGGCAAAGTGAGGAAGCTAGTTTCAGTCGATAGCGTGGTCTCACAAGTCGTGGCATGACTATCGTACTTAAAAGAAGCTGCACTTTGTCATGAATGAGTACACTGCTGTTACCTGTCTCACGAGTCGTCGAGGTAGCAGTGAGTCTATGAATCGATTGATTGGGTCGAGTCAAACGCCCGAACAACGTGATTCGCTTGGAGTCCTCGGGATCACAAAAAAGGGTGAGGCAGTTATCTTGGGAATCTCGTGGAACAAGAATGGTATGGAATACCTCCCACAGGTATGTGGGAGATCGCTGTGGATCCCGAGCCCACTAGGAAAGGAGTTTCCCAAAAACAACATTTGAGAGTATCGTGTTTTCGTATAAATAGTGGGAGTATTAAATGACTAAAGTCCAAGCATTTAATTTTATTAAAACTTTCAATTTTATTCAGCTGATTATAGTTCTGTTCTTTAAATGTAGCTTTAAAATGTCTAAGAACCCATTATCAACCATACTTGAGACAAACAAGTTTAATGGAACCAATTACAATGACTGGTTGCGCAATCTGAGGATAGTCCTTGATTACGAGAACCAAGACTATGTCATGGACGAGTCGTTTCCTAGGACCTTGCTGGAAGGATCCACGCTAGAGGAACGTGAAACGTTCGAGACTTGGCATAAGGATAACCGGAAAGTCCATAGCATCATACTTGCCTCTATGACGAATGAGATTCAGAAGCACTATGAGAGGCTAGACGATGTCCCTTCCATTATGGCTCGCCTGAAGGATTGCTATGCGGTCCCGGACCGGCATACTAGGTATGTCACGACGAAGGCGTTCTTTGGAACTAAAATGACCGAAGGGTCCTCTGTACAAGAGCATGGGGTCAAGATGCTTACCTTGGTGGAAAAGCTCGAATACCTCAAAGCAGGGTTCGATAACGAGACGTACATAGATGTGATCCTTTAGTTACTCTCACCCTCCTTCGACGAATTCTTTGTTAACTACAACATGAATACTCTTGAGAAGGGTATCCATGAGTTAATTAATATGTTGGTGCAATACGAGGGCAACGACCAAAAAGTCTGCGCCATCGGTATTGTTTGGAGAGATTTCGACTTTCAAGACAAAAGGCAACGGTGCCGGACGTTGAAAAAAGGAAGAAGGGAAAGAAAAAAGCTGTCAAAGCTGCTACGAACACTAAGAGTGTTCCCATTGTCAAGGTGGGGAAAGGCAAAGGGAAAAGGAAGGTTGACTCAAAGCAACAGTCGAGGGCAAATGACATATGTATTCATTGCCGTGAGAAAGGGCATTGGAAGAGGGATTGCCCCAAATTCCTCTCCAAGCAAGGTATTTTTGTGATTGAGGTTAATATGGTTACTAACGTTGCCTCTTGGGTATTAGATACCGGCTGTGGAGCTCACATTTGCAACGATTTGTAGGTGTTGAAAAGAAGCAGAAGATTGAGTAGCGGTGAAATGGCCCTAAAGCTTGGAAATGGCAAGGCCATCTCGGCAGAAGCAATAGGATCCGCCGCCTTAGTAGTAGTGATCATATTAGTATAGAATTAGAGAAAGTTTATGACGTACCTAGCATGATTAGAAACATCATTTCCATTCCATTGTTAGACAATAGTGGTTATGAGTTTACAATCAATAAAAATTGCTTTTATTTGATGAAGGGTGGAAGTACTCATCTGCTTGGTACGCTTAATAACGGTCTCTATGTCTTACAACAAATGAATTTCGTTCTAAACACTCAACACACCGTATAAAAAAATTCCAAATTAGGGGACAACCGTTCCTAAAACAATATAAAAACGAATTCCAAATTAGGGCACGACCGTTCATAAAATTAGTCCAGATTCAATGATTTCGTGGTATGGTTAGAGTTCTAAATAGGATACCTAAAATCGGTCCAAAGACGTATTAAAAATAAAGATTACAAAACCGTTCCCACGTTTCTTAGCAAAGAAGGTCTACGTGTGTTCCAAAGACCGTTCCTAACTTATAGTGAACCGTTCCAATTTGTATTCCAGAATCAGTGTAGAAAATGTATCTCCAATATATGCAGTCCGCTCCAATCCGTGTTTCAACTACCGTTCCAAATTACGCGATTTACGTTTGATGTGACCGTTCCAAACATTAACAAGGCGTTCCAAATACACATTATATATTTATACACACAAAGGTAATTAGGAACGATTTTCACGTTGTATGTCAAAAACAGTTCCAATTTAGGAACAGTCAAGGTATGTCCCGTTCCTAAATATTAAGAACGCCGTTAGTTTCAATGAATGGCTGCCGGTTTCATAACCGTTCCTAATAGCGGATCAAAAACATCCAGTGATCTAATTACCGTTCCAAACAAAAAAAAAAAATCGTTCCTATGGCCGTTGCAATCCCGCATTTTTTTATAGTGTATATATATGAAAAAATTTCCAGATACCCTCTTGTGACATGGAGAATATGCAAAATACCACCATGTGAAAAAAAAAATACCAAATTATATTCTTGTATTTTTTAAATTTAAGCAATTTACCCCATTGGAGAGAGTGGTGCAGTGCACTCGCCCCACTTTCGACTGGGCATGATTTTTAAAAATAAAAAAATATTTTTTTATATAATATTATATATATAATTTATTAGTATTTATAAAATATATAAATATTTATTAAAATCTACAAATATTATTTTTCAGATAATAATAATATATACTTTTTTATTAAAAATTAAACAAACCTTCCACCCCACCCTAACCGCCCACCGCCGCTTCCTCGAGTCCCCCCACCTCCCACTGCACCACTGTCGCCGTCCTCCACCACTGTCGCCCCTCCCCTTTCCCCCTTCCCATTGTCACCCCTGCCCCTTCAGCCTCTGGTCGCCGTCGCGGCCCCTCCCTCCGTCGAGCCCCTTCTCTCTCTCTCTATAAATGTAATTATATAAAAATATATTATAAAATATCTAATTTTAATTATATTTTAATATAAATATATATTATATAAAATATATGATTTTAAATCTGTACTGTTGATTCAAATTACGTTAAATATAAGCTATTGATTTTTTCTGTTAAATTTGGAGCTTAAATTGAATCAATCCAACAGTTATTAAATAAGGATATAAATATAATTTATAATTAAAATTATAAAAAAATCTCGAAAATGCACATGTACCACACGTATTCGTGTGGGGGTGCTTAATTGTTTTATTATGAAAAATACATGAGGATAATTTGCTTCTTTTTTTGTTTTACAGGGGTAATTTGTTTATTTTTAATATATTATAGGCGTAATTTTGCATTTAACCCTCTATGTTTATATATTGTTTATTTTTGTGTTATATATATATATATATATATATATAAATGTTCACAAAAGAGGGGGGGGGGGGCGCCATACACATGCAGTGATTCACTCAAAGATTAAAGGTAGATAACTTTAGGCGGTCAAAAGAAGTGTATTCTTTTGAATCTAATTGATCCTCTTTTCAACTTTTAATAAAAACCATACTTAATAACCACAGAATTAATGTATTGTTTTTAACAGTTGTAGAGACACTTGGGAGACAGAAACAGCAAGATTAGTGGATGCTGTAGAACATATGTATTTAATTTACTTCCTGATGATTGGTGCCAGTTTCAGGGAGAAAATTTAATTCGATCTGGAAAGTATTAGTAGAAAAGGAGAAAAAAATATCCAAACCGTTTAATTATTATTTAAAAACAAGAAATTTGAGTTAGTTAACTTGTTTGACTGTTTATATTTATAATCACTAGAAGAAATTTAATATTTAATCACGATTAATTGTCATGGTTAAAAATAAATAGTCATAGTAATTAGTTAATAATCACAGTCACAAAATGGTTGTTGGCCGTACGTGGTTTTTGCAAGTGTAGCTATAACATTTGTCAAGACTAAAAGTCATGGCAAAAAATTTTACTATGGCTTATATCCATAGCAAAATAGTTTTTCTGGTGGATAATCTAAAGTTTTATCGTCGATTTTTGTTTAAATGTAAAAGAAAGAATTTATTTATAAAGAATTAATATATATATATGTATATGTAAGAAAATAACTAAATAAGGCACTCGATATTGATTATTATTATTATTATTATTATTATTATTATTATTATTATTATTATTATGTAGGCATATTTAACACTCGAATTGAGCGTAATTAGACAGAAGATAATTGTTGAACCACGAGATTGCAAGTTGGAGCTAGTTCCATGTATTGGTTGGTAGTCTATGTTTAATAGTAGTCTTGCTTATTAATTTGTTTATTTGAAAATATTGACTGATTTAGAAATATTAAGATATTGAATTAATACCTGAATCACAATATACCAATATAATAATAAATAATATAAAAAAAAAAAACTAACGATTAGATCACTTGTAGCGACTTTTAGTCGGTACTTATACGTATTATTCCGTGAATAAAAGACAATTTATTATCTTCACAAGCAAATCTTAAAATTTGTTAGGTTTCGGACTATTTTGTGTTCTTTTTATTTTGTCGCTAATTGAAAATGGCGTGCGAGTTGCAGCAAATATTACTATTCAAAGGAATTATTATGAAGTTATCATGCTGCTATAAATTAAAACGTTCAATTTAACTAACTATAATTAATTAATTAATTAATTAATTACAATAGTCCCACAAAAATGTTAAAAACTAGAACAGGCATGATTCATGCAGGGGAAAATTGCAATTTATATCCCATAACTTACTTCATTTATGATTTTGGTCCCATTAATTATTTTACGAGTCAACAAATTTAGTCCCACAAGTCCAGTAAAGTTACAATGCGTCCCATCAACACTTTCCGTTAAATTGTTAATGGATGGACCGTTAACTTAAGAAATAAAGTTAACGGAGCATGTGCTTGACACGTTCACTTTCCGTTAACAATTTAACGAAAAGTGTTAATGGAACGTAAATTGCAACTTTTTTTGAACTTGTGGGACTAAAGTTGCTGAATGTAAAATAATGAGATGAAAATTATAAATGAGGTAAATTATGGGACGTAAATTACAATTTCCCCATTCATGCAGCAATTAAGGTACAAACTTGAAATAATCTTTTTGTACGACGCTGTTTCTTGGACTAATATCACCAACTTGATAAACAAACAAACGCAAAGCATATTTGTATAATGACGTGACATACACTCTCGTATTATAGTTGATGAGGAGAAAAATATTATTTATAAAAAGGTCCTCTAACTTAAGGGGAAACTACACAAGCACCCCAAAGGGAAGTTGAAGAGGAGGTTGAAGGAAGTTATCAAATGGAGGTTAAAGAAGAAGTGGGCGCGTGAAATGACCATCGTGCCCTCGACAAATCAATTCTAGGCCGTAGGATCAAAGGGTCAAATTGTAATTTTCACCCCCAAAAGATTACTATAAATAGGGGGTGAATTCATTTGTAAAGTTCATCTTTTTATATATGAGAATTATACTTCACACGTTTTCTTTATTTTCTAAGCTTCTCGTGCTATTTTGGTGACAACGTGCATAGGCTCTATTCATTCCAAAAATATACACCATCAGCTTGGCGCCGTCTGTGGGAACGGAGTCTAGGCATTGAAGATGAACACCAGATCAAGAGCGAGAAGCGTGAAACGTAGGGCAAGAGGACCCTGGCAGACGAGAGGAAGTGGAGCAGGGCCGCGCCCTGGCGAATCCACCAGCACCAGTGTAGAGGATGGAGGACCAAGGGGAGGAGCAAGGCCGCACCCTAGAAAGTCCTCCACCACGAAACCGAGAGGAAGCAAGGCATGAGGAGGTTGAGGTCCCGCCACCTCAACCAGTAATCCAGATTACTCAAGAGGCCCTTCGGCAGATGATAGAAGAGGCGTCAACTCAGGCTGCCGCGAGGGCCGTGGCTCAGTATATCGCTGGACAAGCAGCACCCCCACAACCCCTTCGCCATCTTGAGAGGGACGTGAGGCACACGCAAGAGAACAGAGGCCTGAGGAGGCTTTTGAAGGCATGGACTTCGAGGAAGAGGTCAACAGCAGGGCCACGCAGCCCGAGGACGTTTTTTATCCTTCACCCCCACGGGGAGCGGGGAGGAGATGAAAATTATTTCCTTCATCCATCACGTGGAGGGCGAGAAGACAATTTTGTTCCCCCTCAAGGGAGGAGGCCGCCAGCACAAGGAGGGGGATATGACGAGAGAGAAGCCCCTTCCCTGCGTACCTTCCCTGACTCGTTGAGGCGTACGGGCTATCCGGTGCGACCTTTGGCAGTGGCGCCTCCTCGAAGGAGCCCATTCGCTCCCATATCTTGGCAGAAGCTATTCATCCGGGAGTGAAGATTCCAAGTTTGACCGAGTATAGCGGAGTAGGAGACCCTCAGGATCACCTTGACCGCTTTATGGCCAGAGCCGACCTGCTGGACATCAGCGACGCGGTATATTGCAAATTATTTCGCACTACCCTTTCAGGAAAAGCCATGGCATGGTTTAACCAGCTGCCACCCGGGACTATCGAGTCATTTGAACAGCTTTCGCAGCGCTTCTTGCACCACTTCTCGATCAACAGGCGGTACCCAAAGACCGCATCATACTTGTTTACTATAGTCCAGCGGGAGAATGAAAGTTTGAGAGAATATGTGCAGCGCTTCTCGGAAGCAGTGCTAGTGCACGTCAATCCTGAGCTCCTGGCCAGCATTATGCAGCAAAACTTAAGAAGAGGGCGTTTTAAGGAATCGATAGCAGGGAAGCCCCCAACGACTCAGGAAGAGCTATTGCTTCGTGCAGAGAAGTACATCCGGATTGAGGAAACAGTGGGATTGCGACCGGCAAATCCCCTTAAAAGGAAAGCTGATGAAGAAGAAAGGAGATTTCCTCCCAAGTCGGAGGGAATCCGGCGGGAAAGGAAGCCACCGATATCAGGGGAGTTAGTGAAGTATACCCCATTGAACACCCAGCGAGTCCAGATTCTCGCCATAGCTGAACAACAAGGGCTTGTGAGATGGCCCAATCCGATGAAGGATAATCCCCATAGAATGAAGTCTAATGAGTACTGTCACTTCCATAAGGATCGGGGCCATAGCACAGAGGAATGTCGTCATTTGAAAATAGAGATTGAGAAACTCATCCGACGCGGATACCTGAAGGAGTTCGTGGCCAAAATGAAACAGGGACCTCGAGAGGTCACCCGAGAAAACAAGCGGCCAGCGCCCCGCCTAGAGATAAGGGATAAGGAAGAAGAGGATTATGAGAAAAAAGATAACCTCCCGACAGCTGGAGTCATTGGAGTCATTTCTGGAGGTCCTGCGGGGGGAGATTCAGGACGAGCTAGGAAGGCGGCTGCCAGAGCAGCAGGAAACGTTTCTAATCAAGTAGCCTGCAGCGAGCTCAGGGGAGTACCTCGAGCACGTCTCGAGGGAGAAATAACATTCAATGATCAAGACTTGGAGGGGAATCTTCCCTCCTGCAACGAGGCAATTGTGGGTGGCAGCGTCAGTATCGAACTTCTGGGTGAGAAAAATTCTGATTGACAGCGGGAGTTCAGCTGACATCCTATTTTACAAGGCTTTTTCCCAGATGAGGATTGACAACATACAGCTCACGCCCGTCAATACCCCCTTGACCAGCTTCAGCGGAGATGTGGTCGTGCCTTTAGGGGAAGCCACTTTGCCAATCTCAATTGGATCATATCCCAAGCGTGTGACCAGGTTTGTAAAATTCTTGATGGTGGATGCACCTTCGGCCTACAATGCTATCTTGAGGAGGCCAAGCTTGAATATCTTCTAGGCCGTGATATCCACTTGTCACATGAAAGTGAAATTCCCCACGCCAGAAGGAGTGGGAGAGATGGTGGGAGACAGAAAACAAGCCCGGGAGTGTTATGCCAGCACGCTGAAATCGTCAGTGGAATGCCGTGAGAGGAATGGCAAAGGAAGCAGTGATGGGTTGACCGAAAAGGAAACTCGAGAGAGAGAGTTGGGAAAGAGGAGCTCCATGGAGGAGCAAACAGAAGAAATCAGGAGAGAAGCCAAAAAGAAGAAGGTGGAGGAAGAGAGAATAGAAGCTTTTGAGGAGATCAAGATGGTTGAGCTCCTGGGTGACCCTACGAAGGCGTTAAAGGTAGGGTCGTTGTTAAGCGAGCAAATAGAACATGTCCTTGTCGATTTTTTGCAAAGATCAATAGACGCGTTTGCATGGAAGTTGTCCGATATGAAGGGAATAGACCCTGAAGTAATGGTCCACAGACTCAACGTGGATCCAAAAGTAAAGCCGGTGAAGCAGAAGAGGAGAGCATTTGGGGTAGAGAGGAACAAGATTATAAGCGAAGAGGTCGAGAAGCTTCTCCAAGTAGACTACATTCGACAGTGCACTACCCCGAATGGTTGGCCAACGTGGTCCTTGTCCCAAAGAGCAACGGGAAGTGGAGGATGTGCATAGACTTCACCGATCTAAATCGAGCTTGCCCCAAGGACTCATATCCCTTGCCAAGGATTGATGCGCTAATTGACTCGACTTCAGGATGTGAGTTGATGAGCTTCTTGGATGCGTTTCAGGGCTATAATCAAATTCGACTAGCGCCCGAAGATCAAGAAAAGACGAGCTTTGTAACGGAGCAGGGCACATACTGCTACAGAGTGATGCCCTTCGGGCTGAAAAATGCGGGAGCTACATACCAGAGATTAGTAAATGGTATGTTCAAAAAGCAAATAGGGCGGAACATGGAAGTGTATATAGATGACATGCTAGTTAAAAGCCGTAAGAAGGAAGATCACGTAGCTGACCTCGAGGAATGCTTTCGCACATTGGGAAGCTATGGGATGAAGCTGAACCCCGCAAAGTGCACCTTTGGAGTTCAGGGAGGAAAGTTCCTTGGATACATGGTTTCTCAGAGAGGGATAGAGGCTAATCCAGAGAAAATTGAGGCCATTATGAGTATGCAGCCTCCCCGGACGATAAAAGAAGTACAAAAACTGACAGGACGAATGGCAGCACTTAATCGCTTCATTTCGAGATCCTCAGAGCGAGGACTCCCATTCTTCAAAGTGTTAAGAAAGTTGGATGGCTTCACTTGGACGGAGCAATGTCAAGTTGCCTTTGACGAGTTGAAGAAGTATCTTGCTTCGCCGCCCCTGCTGACAAAGCCCGAGCCCGGGGAGACCTTGTTTATATACCTGTCCGTTTCCGAAGGAGCGGTCAGTTCAGTCCTCGTGAAGGAAGAAGGGCGTGAACATCGCCCCATATATTATGCAAGCAAGGCATTGCAAGGACCAGAACAGAGGTATGCGCAGATTGAGAAGGTGGCTTTGGCCCTAGTTATCGCAGCGAGGAAGCTGCGTCCCTATTTTCAGTCACATCCTATAGCAGTTCTAACAAATCAACCCTTGAAGAGGGTATTGGCGGATCTCCAACACATCTGGAAGAATGGTGAAATGGTCGGTAGAGTTGAGTGAGCATGGCATCACGTATCAGCCTAGACCTGCGATAAAAGCACAAGCATTGGCAGATTTCATCTCCAAATTGACGGAGGAAGAGGGCATCCAAGAGCAGAGGTGTTGGAAGATGTTTGTGGATGGCTCTTCCACATCCCAGGGAGGCGGAGCAGGAATATTACTCAAGAGCCCATATCAGGACACAATGCGCTACACAATCCGCCTAGGGTTCGCTGCCTCAAATAATGAAGCAGAATACGAAGCACTCATCGCAGGAGGGAAGTTGGCCTTCGCGGTAGGGGCGAAACATGTGAAAGTATACAGTGATTCCCAGCTGGTCGTCAAGCAGGCAAATGGGGAGTTTGAGGCCAAGGGAGAGCAGATGGCTAAGTACTTGGCAAAAATCCAAGAAGTAAGGAAGAAGTTTGACACATTCACTTTGGAGCAGATTCCAAGGACTGAGAATGAAGAAGCAGATCAGTTGGCTAAGCTAGCCAGTTCATTGGCTCCCCTGAAGATCAGGAAGATAACATTGTGGAACCAAGAGCACCCGGATGTAAATGAAGAGGAGAGTGAAATCTTGATGACACAAGGAGCTCTATCTGAGTGGATGGAGGAATTGGAAGCATATCTAAAATTTGGAAAAGTACCCCAGGATCCCAAGCAAGTTAAGACACTCCGTGCAAGAGCAGCTAGGTTTACCCTGATTGACGGGGAGTTGTATAAAAGAGGATTCTCGCAGCCATACCTTAAGTGCATAAATAAGGACAAGGCAGAGTACATCTTGAGGGAAATCCACGAGGGAAGCTGCGGCAACCACTCAGGGGGTAGATCCCTAGCACAGAAGGCCCTGAGGCAAGGGTATTTTTGGCCAACCATGCAAGCAGACGCCAGGGATTTAGTGAGGAAGTGCCGAAAGTGTCAAGAACACGCAAATATTGCTCACATCCCAGCTGCGGACATGCAACCCCTGCAGAGTCCTTGCCCTTTCGACCAGTGGGGGATGGATATAGTAGGGAAGCTTCCCCGAGCAACTGGCCAGCGAGAATACTTGCTAGTAGCAGTGGATTATTTTTCGAAGTGGGTAGAAGTAGAGGCACTAAGCAGGATTACAGAGAAGGAAGTCATCAGATTCGTCTGGAAAAATATCATATGTCGCTTTGGTATCCCCAGAGCCTTCGTGATGGACAATGGTACACAGTTTCAGGGATCTAAATTTCGCCAATGGTGTCAAGAGTTGAAGATAAAGCAGTACTTCACGTCGGTGGCAACGCCGCAATCCAATGGCCAAGCTGAAGTAACCAATCGGATAATTCTCCAGAATTTGAAGACAAGACTGGAAGAGGCCAAGGGCAATTGGGTCGAAGAGCTTCCAGGAGTACTTTGGGCATACCGAACCACCCCGCGCCGGAGCACAGGGGAAACTCCCTTCAGTCTAGTCTATGGGACGGAAGCTGTCATCCCAGTGGAGATTGGGGAAGAAACACTCCGAGTGAAGTATTACGAGCCGACGAGCAATGGAGAGGAAAGGAGAGTCGACCTCGACTTTTTGGAGGAGCTAAGGAGTAGCGCGAACGTCAGAACTGAAGCATACAAGACGTTGATGGCGAGAGCCTACAATGATAAAGTCAGACATCGAGATTTCCAAGTAGGCGACCTCGTTCTACGGAGGGCTGATGCTACAGGAAACATTGGGAAGCTAGACGCCAAATGGACCGGGCCGTATCAAGTGATTGAGATCCTGGGGAAAGGAACATACCGTTTGCAAAAGTTAGACGGAAAGGAGGTACCACGTACATGGAACGTGGTTAACCTAAAAAAGTATTTTGTGTAAACTTTTTCATGTTTTCAATTGTATGAAGTTTATCGTTCAATATTTCCTTGTAATTTACAATATGTTAAATGAAATGTTCTTTTTCGCAAATTCTGATCTCTCATATATTTTAATTTGTTACAAAAAATAAAAACAAAAAAATATATATATATAAAGAGAGGGATTGCCTCTCACCGGGGGACTGCCCCGAGACAAAAAGAGAGGGATTGCCTCTCACCGGGGGACTGCCCCGAGACAAAAAAGAGAGGGACTGCCTCTCACCGGGGGACTGCCCCGAGACAAAAAAGAGAGGGATTGCTTCTCACCGGGGGACTGCCCCGAGACAAAAAGAGAGGGACTGCCTCTCACCGGAGGACTGCCCCGAGACAAAAAAGAGAGGGACTGCCTCTCACCGGGGGACTGCCCCAAGACAAAAAAGAGAGGGACTGCCTCTCACCGGGGGACTGCCCCGAGACAAAAAAGAGAGGGACTGCCTCTCGCCGGGGGACTGCCCCGAGACAATAAGGAGAAGGACTGCTTCTCACCGGGGACTGCCCCGATATTACAAAGGGAGGGACTGCCTCCCTAACTAAAAAAAAAAAAAAAAAAAAACGCAAACACAATCTAAGCAAGGTTCGCCTCATAAAGATATTGAAATATGATAAATATAAGATTCTTTATTTAAAGTTTAATGGTGGAAGCAAACAATACTGGAAACTAGATTCATAAAGATAAAAGTACTAGTAAAAATAATAAACCCTAAACAAATTCGAAATCTACGAAAAGGAATTCAAGTAACTAAATCCTAAGGATTGACTAATTCTTCTCTATGACTGAAGGCAGGTTTCCACCGACAGGAGCCTCGTCGACCATATCATCAGCATTCTCGCCGTCGCCTTCCTCATCCCCTTCCTCATCAGGAACTTTGGGATCAAGAAACATGAAGTCTTCATCACCAAACCGGCCGCTGCTCCTCAAGGTGGCGCGACACTGCCGGATTACTTGATCATACACCTCGCTGGCCTTGCTAAGAACAGCTTGGTGGAATTCATCTGAGTCCACATATTTCTCCTTGAAGTCTCCACGCACACGCTCCAAGTATGCCTTGCCGGCATCTGACTTCAAGAAGGTCTTTCCCGAGGTAACCTCGCGGTTAAAGCTTTCCTTTCACTTGAGTTCTTCGGAAGAAGCAGCTTTGAGCTCCTCTTGACAGCGTTCCAAGTTTTTTCGCGCTTCGTCAAAGGCGTCCTTCAGATGATCTATCTCCTTCTCATAGTTACTCAGCCGTAGCTCAGTTGCTTCTGCTAAGTTGAGAACCTGAAAGATATGTACCTCAGTGAGACACGTGAAGACAGAGAAAGGAGAATCAACGGAAATTATAAACAACATACCCTGGCAGCTTCGCCTTGCATAAGACGAGTGAGGGTGACTGTGGGGAGGGCACCAAGCAGTGTCACATCATAGGGACTCACTAGATCCCTGGATCGTTTATGAGCAAGATCCACATCTGCCGCATCCCAAAAGGAGGAGATATCTCCCTGTCTGTTCGTCCCATAGGTGAAGAGACCTTTTCCTACTCCATGGCGAGGGGGACCTGCTTCGCCTTCCCGAGGACGTTTGGAGGCATTGCCTTCAGGAGGGGGGGAGGAGCGCCCTTCGTGGCGAGTTGAGGGCCCGGGGGATCCCGGGCCCAGGCAGGAGGCGAGCGACGGCGACTGCCCTCTCCCCTCCTTGGGGGGGGAGGAGGTTGACGGGACCTTGAGGCGTTCTCGTTGTCACGGAAACGATGGACGTCGCGGAGGGAGATCTTCTTTCCTCCTGCAAACAAGTCAACAAAGGAAAAAGTGAGAAAGCGTCAGAAAAAGAAATTTTCTACAAAGCAAGTAAAAACAGGAAAGTTAAATACCGGCGCGCCCTAAACTTTTTACGTCAAAGAGTTGGTCGAACAACCCAACCCCGATGAAGGAGAGACGAAGATCAGGAACGGGGTCGGGCACAGAACATGATTCCCCCCAAGGGGCAGTTAATCCCCAGGATGAGTCCTTTACAAACAAAAACTTCTCCTTCCAAGGACCCTTAGAAGAGACATTACCCCCAAGAATTTTTGCAACTTCCCCGAGGATAGAAATAGAAGTAAGAAGAATCGTTGGGAACCTTCCTGACAGTGAATAAAGTGAAAAAAGGCTTCAAGGGACGGGGTCAAATCAAGCTCCTCAAAACGTTGAAGGAACCCTCTAAAACTTACAAAGGAGTTTGGTGTAAACTGGCTAATGCTCAGGGTGGTACGGGCGATGATTTGGAGTAGCAGAGGATGAGGTGGAAGAGTGAAACCCGAGGAAAAGAATGACAGATATACGGTAAAATACCCGGGAGGAGGAAATTTGATCCTATCATCAATACTAGGCAGCAGGAGGGTAAACTCGGAGGAAGCATTGACACTAGCTTCTAGAGAGCGGAATTCTTCAAAGCTCACACGACAGAGGCAACTATCAACATCCACTATACGGCAGCGAGATTTTGAGTGGGGAGCTGAAGAGGACTCAGTTCCATCTAGACCATAGTCAACAAGGTCAGTTGCAAGTGGGACAAGAGTGGGGAGTATCTCGGGAACTTGATTCAAAAGACGGATTTGGAGAAAGCGACGGACAAGCAGGAAGGTTCCGAATCGCTTCAATCACCTAGTGATCAAAGTCCACGACATCCGGACCCAAGTGAGAAGCTGAAGGAGGAGAGGAATCTAAATTTATAACGGGAACAGCAGGAGCAGGGGGCGCCCCTCGGGCGGGAACCGGCCGAGGGCCGGCACCTCGGCCAAAATCTGGCCGAGGTGCGCCTCGGCCAGATCCTAGCCGAGGCGCCTCGCCTCGACCAGAATCTGGCCGAGGCGCCTCGCCTCGGCCAGGTTCAGGCCGAGGCACCTCGCCTCGGCCAGATCCTGGTCGAGGCGCTCCGCCTCGACCAGCGCCGCGCAGGGGCAATCCCCGGCCCCGGCTCGGCGGCGTGGAAGTCCTCCCCCACGGGACCCCGACGTTGTTTGAATTGTTCGACATAAGGCAGATGTTTTTTTTTTTAAAAAAAAAAAAAAAAAAGAGGAGGAAGAAAAAAGGATCGAGACCTCGTTTTTTTTTTCCGGACGAAGAAAAGGAGTATTTTTTGAAAGAATATTTTTGGAGACACCAAGGCGGAGAACAGAAAATTAAATGAAGCAGTGAAAGACTAAATACCCGAGTTAAAGCGTTTCGGCATTCTTATTTTTTTTTTTTTTTTTTGAGGAGACGACGAAGGCAAGAGGGTGCACAATGAAAAAATTGGGGATATGAGGCCTCCTATTTATATAAGACGGAAGAGTCCAAGTTGAAGAAGGAGTAATGAAAGAGGAGAGTCCTGGCAGAAATACAATTCGTTTAAAATAAAAAAGAGAGAGTTGGAAGAGAAGAAGGAGTCCCAGATGGAATAAGAAGAGTAAAAAGAAGTCTGTTCCAAGAGTTGGAAGAGAAGAAGGAGTCCCAGATGGAATAAGAAGAGTAAAAAGAAGTATGTTCCAAGGAGAAGTTGATTCAAAGTCGGATTGCTACTTGGAACTTTCAGGTTTCTAAGGAAATTCCTGAAAGTCGGGGGGCTACTGATGAGGAGAAAAACATTATTTATAAAAAGGTCCTCTAACTTAAGGAGAAACTACACAAGCACCCCAAAGGGAAGTTGAAGAGGAGGTTGAAGGAAGTTATCAAATGGAGGTTAAAGAAGAAGTGGGCGCGTGAAATGACCATCGTGCCCTCGGCAAATCAATTCTAGGCCGTAGGATCAAAGGGTCAAATTGTAATTTCACCCCCAAAAGATTACTATAAATAGGGGGTGAATTCATTTGTAAAGTTCATCTTTTTATATATGAGAATTATAATTCACACGTTTTCTTTATTTTCTAAGCTTCTCGTGCTATTTTAGTGACAACGTGCATAGGCTCTATTCATTCCAAAAATATACACCATCAATAGTTTTTTTTTTTTTTTTTTTTATAATAAGATACGATTTATTGTATTATCCAATTGAATATATATATACATATATCTTTATATATGTGCTTGATGTGAGGGTAATTTTATAAAGATCGTTTTTAGACTTACCCTAGCTCAAATCTATCTACATACAAACTCTTAAATTATATAATTTATTTAGAGTTTTTACAGTGTAGCCTTAGTACTTCCAAAATCTTAGTATGTATGGACCCACTGTAATCGTCATATCATTTTAATTAATGTTTGTGGTTCACGCGAAATCATACAATTGAAAAACTTATACTAATAGCCTCTAATACTCCTAGGTACGATTTTTGCTGCCCTAACATGCTTATGACCTTAAACATTTTTCTCTACACGACCTAGGCTTCTGAAGGTTATTACCTGGGGCTTCTGAGTGTGGTTCTAATAGTGGTGTATTTTGTAGATCTTACATCCGAAAGATTTAAGGTGTTAATTGCTCATTAAGGGTTGCATCTTGCCAAATCCATTAACAATACATTAACCTGATAAAATTGTAGCAACATGTATATATATATATATGTATTGATTTGGGTCGAGGTTGGGGTTCACTTGAGATCCTCAAGCTTGATAATTGGGTTGACCCACAACACCAATCATTAGGCTAGTTCGGGTGGCTCTCAACTAAAAGCCTTCAATGCCTAAGTTAGAGTTTGTTCAAGGTTCTAAGGGATTGCAGGGCTCAATCTCAAAGTAATTGATGCTTACCTATATAATGGAGCCCACTAAATATTTATCAACGTCCATGTGTCAGAGTTCATACGATCCACGTGTTGAGCAGGTAGCCATCAGATGGACTGAGGATCAAAGGCTAGCAATTCGGATAATCAGGTCAAGTGGGTCCAGTTCAACTCAACCTGTTCAAACATGCGTAGGTCCTTGTCTTATTTTGGAATTTTAATATTTTCAGAGGGCAAATTCATTCTTGTGGGGCTTTTCACTGCTAAACTCCTATCATATAATTATGGGTAAATTACAACTATCTCCCCTTAAGATTTAATATAATTATAAATACATCTCGTTGTTTGAAAAATTATAAATACTTCTCCTGAGGTTTGTAACCGTCTAATAAATAATCCATTTTTATGGGTGAATTGACCAAAATGCCCTTATGCATTTTATTTAATTTTTAAAATTTTTTGAATTTTTTTGGGTTATAATGCGCAGGAAGAGGTTCTTAAATTTTTTACATAGAGAAGTTAATAATACAATTTGCCTCGACTGATTTTTTTATAATTTAACAAAAAAATCAAGGATAAAATGATCAATTTGGACCTTTGATTGAAAATTACAAACCTCAGTGAGAGTATTTGTAATTATGTCAAACCTTAGAGGATGTAGATGCAATTTACCCTATAATCATATATATATATAATTATCCATATTCCACTTTTTTTTTTTTTTTGTGAACGAAAAGATAACACGTATACGAGTAAAAAATTCTTGGTGAATAAGTACTATATATAGATGCCACTTAAGAAAACAAGGCTTGATAATGAGAACATTAAGTGACAATTAATAAAGAAGTCTAGAGCTCTAATTATTGCGCCTCCAACTAATCAAGTTTACAGATATTAATTTGTCATGTCTTGGTCCTAACATATTCTATGATAGTCTCAATTATTTATATCCTCTTCTAGATGAGTAGTTCTGTCTTTTCACGTAAGTCATTGTCCCTACACCTTAAGGGCACTTACTCGTGTTACTACTACTAATAATATGTCAAAACAATCAATCACTATCTATATTGTCAAATCTGGTAATAGTTTGATTACACTATCATTACTCACTTGCTTTTTTCAACTGTTACGTGGCAAAATTATATTTTTCGTCTCATAGAACGAGATTCACATTTTCTATGTTTCATTTACGCTAATATTAAATTGGGATAATTACACCATTTTTTTTGAGATTTTATGTAATTACACGTAAACTCCCTGTGGTTTAAAAAATTACATCTAGTACTCTTGAGGTTTGTGTCTGTCTAACAAATAAGTCCCCTCGTTAGTCAAAATTCACCAGATTTGTTGATATTGACAAAAAATTTAATGAAAATTGATATTTACCTTTGATTAACTTACTACTAACTTATTGCAGGCCAAATAAATTATTTATGACTAAAATACCCTTATAACGGTGAAGATATACCGCCTCACATGCATTAATGTGTGAAGATATATAAGGGTAGTTTGGTTATAAAAAAGATTTGTTTGACCTACAATAAGTAAGTAATAAGTTAATTGATGGTAAATATTTATTTTCATTAAGTTTTTTTTACTAATATCAACAAATTCGGTGAATTTTGACTAACGGAAGGACCTATTTATTAAATAGAAGCAAAGCTCAAGAGTACTAGATGTAATTTTTCAAATTACAGAGAATTTACGTGTAATTATACCAAACCTCAGGAGAGAGCGTTGTAATTATCCCTATTAAATTACTATTCAAATTGGATTTTTTTGATTATTTAGTTTCACTCCCTACTTCCATCAAAGAAATAGACGACAATCACACGTGATATGCACGGAGTGTTCGACGAAAAATAACTTTAACTAGGACCAAAGGTGTTAGCCCGAAAATGGTGCTAAATTGCATATACTCTATATATATGTGTATATATTGATATACTAGTATGAAAAATATTAAGAATAAATATTGTAGTTGGTTTTCAAGTTTGTGTTTAAAATTATTTTAATCTTTTTAGTCTCTTAAATTTATAAAATTATCAAATTAGTCTTTTATTTAGGTGGGATAAGTATTGTAGCTTTCTGCCCAAAACACTACAAAAAGTATGACATTTAATCATGGCTAATTATCATGATTAATACTAAATAATCGTAGCGAATAGTAAATGACCACCACCACGCAATGGTTGTCGGTCGTGGTTTTTGTGAGGGTGTCGAAAATATTTGCCATGGCTTTGTTTTTACAACGGCTAAAAACCGCGGCAAATAAATTTTTCATGGTGGAAAAGGTATTTTTTGCATCGGTTTTTATTTAACCCTAGTTAATAATAGTTTTTAGCCATAGTCATTAAAAATGTAGGTAATATTAATTTTTTTTTTCCTAGTGAAATGCTATATGACTAAAAATAATATGGCTTTCCACTATGGCTAATTATCATAGTTAAAAGTAAAAAGTCGTGATGGGTACTAATTCTACGGCATCCAACGACTATTAATCCATTGTTTTTCTAAATGAGGCCAAAACATTTGCTACAGCTAAAAACTATAGCAAATATTTTGGTCATAGGTAAAATCATAGCAAATATTGATTAATCGTGGTTAATATTTAAGTTTTTGCATTGAATTTTTTGATAGTTGTAGATAGTATTTATTTATTATAATTCTTAAGCCGTGGTGATTTGTAGTGTAGGGAATAAATATTTTTTTTTATTTTTTAATTATTATTATTGTTATTATTATTTTTATTTTTGGTAGTGTATGTTGGCCCTCACTTAAGGACTACTCTTTGGTGGCCAACAAAACTTTGAGATCAAATTAAGAATTTGTGGTGTGAAAAATGTAATGGGAGGACTAAAAATGCATATTTACTATGTTCACGTTATATGTGAACTGACATTTGTAACAAATGATGTATGTGATATAACATAATGAACTTGTTTTAGCCAAAATAGTTTTTCCCCTTACGGACGTCTAAATGCTCCTTTAAATAGCTGGGATGTTAGTAAAAAATCACGATAGAAAGATTCTGGTAAAAATTTGATTTTGGGACGAAACACGACCTTAAAAATGAACATAGTTTGGGCAGTTCATGAGTTGAAGTTCTATACTGAAGAACACGATCATATTGTACAACATGGCCTGGACGTGTAACTCTTGATTTGGATGTTGAATTTGCTTGTCTGGAAACACGCTCGTGTCTCAAAACATGATTTATCCGTGCTTAATATTTTATTTTTAAAAAAATTAAAAATAAAGAAATTGCCCCTACTGACGAAGCCATGTGCATGACCATTTTCGCGTCATATTTTTGCCGAAAAATGATCAAAGCACCATATTGAGAAAAAAAGGATCTAAAATTTTAAAGATGTTAAAGTTAATAAAATGACTTTGAGGAACTAAAATATTTTTAAATATAAATTTAAGGGACTAACGATTTTATTTATCCGAATATTAAATAGCTCATCTATATTTGTCGATAGTAGGATTCATAAGGGCTGACCATAACGTACCATAATCGAGTTGTTTTAGTCCTTACTCACTGATTTACATAAGAATTTATGTTGCATGAAGGAATTGTTTTAATTTGTATATCTATTGCATACATTTTTAATCTTTATTTAAAAGTGATATTATAGTTTCAAATATTGCCACTTGTTATATAATGCTATGCTACTAGTACAAAATTCAGAAACCAAAAAATAAATAAACAAAAATCACATATTAGAGATCGAGAACATTCTTTTTTTTTTTTTTTTTTAAAAAAGAATCAGTAAAATTACATTTTTATTTTTGTAACTTTAGATCGTTAGCACTTTTGGTCCTATATATAACTTATTTCGTTTACATATTTAGTCATATTACACAAATTTAGTCCAACACATATCAAATTTGGTCTTTTTTAGGCAAATTTAGTCATGTGTTGACAAATTTGATCCTGATGACATATGATTTACAGGACCAAAAATGAGATATACTCGGGTGAGAATGGGACCAAAATTGTCAACACAAGACTAAACTTGTCAAAAAAGGATCAAATGTGAGATGTTAAGGACTAAATGTGTAAATTAATAAAGTAAGTTACAGAACTAAAAGTGCTAACGACCTATAGTTACAGAATTAAAAATATAATTTTACCAAAAAGAATCTTATTTTCCTGATATACATATTTAGGAGAATTTTTCGTCAATTACCCCATTTTTTTATTGAGTAATATATATATATATATATTTATATAATATTCATTCTCTGATCAGGTGATTTACAAAAATAGATTCTTTACAAATTAATCCCAATAAATCAGAATAATTACCCAGGACCACATGTTCGTCAAAATCGACCTGTTTTTACCCGATTGACAAATGTTCTAGGAACATTAATTAAAGAAAATGAAGTAAAGAAATTTTGCAAAGTTTTAAATATTAGAGCCATAAACACAAGAACAAATATACACTATTGGGCACTTGGATTTTGTGAGAGCCCACCTCCAAAAAGATTGAAAGAAACCCAATCTCAAAGTTGTTTTAGTTATAATGGATCTCAATCACCTTTTTTTTTCCCTTTATTTTCAGGGGGAGTTAGGTGGTGATAGTGAAAACCCCACTTCCAAGAATTACAAGGAAAAATAAAATAAAATAAATTATCCCCATTGTTGAAGGAGTTGGATTCCACTTTAAGTGACATTTGATTAATGTGAACAAGACATGGGAATGGGGACACCAACAAGTTCAGGCACGTATAATGATGTGTTTTGTGATTTGATCGATATATATTTTTTTTTTATAAAGTATTATTTGTTTTGTCTGTATATGAGTTTAATGATGATTTTATCCTAAAAATACGTTTCGATAGGGAGAACAGACACTATAAGAAACTATGCTAGCTAGTAGCTACAAAATTAGAAATGAAAAGTAGATTTATTGGTAATTAGCAACGAATTTAGCAAGGGATAAGAATTTTAACTTCTAGTGATTGCAAAATTAACACTAGAAATGAAATATTTTCTTGGTATAATTAGAAAGGAATTTTAATGTTGTAAAATTTCATAGCTGGCCATGGAAAAAAACTTGAAAAGTTCCCACCAAAATTTTAGTAACAAATATTTGTGTTAATAAAATTAAATTTCTTGCAAAATCAACACACAAAAAAAAAATCAATATTAAAATCAGCAGCGAGCTAGCTAAATACCAAGTAAATGTTTTTCTTGCTGCGTTCAGCTACGAATTTCACTATTTTGCAAGGAATTTGTTTGGTTGCTAAAGGCATTATTTCTTGTAGTGAGGCTGGGACTTATAAGTCACTCAAATCAATGTCAGACGCATGCCTACATCATCATATACTATAGGACGGAATATATATATTTTTTTAATAAAAAGAGATTTCTTCTTTTATTTTTCAATTTTATTTAACCAAAAAAAAAAAAGATCTTCTTTTAAGACGTGTAAAGAATCGCTTCCACTAGATTGAACCCATCATTGATGCCTTAAATTTAAATAAATTAAGCCCATAAAATGGCCAATTATTGGCAGAAAAGAAGCATAAAATCTCCCCATAAGTACAATATTAATCTCATTAATCAATTATACACCATCAACCAGCTTTGTACCCATCAAAATAATTAATCCCATTTAGATCTCCTATAATAATTTTTTAAGAAAAATGTAAAGGTAGGGGTTTCTCGATGCTCCGTTATAAATTATTTTATGCCCTAATCTTTCATGTTCATTAAAAAAAAATAACAAAGATCTCAAAAAAGACGTACTAATTATTATTATTATTATACGAACGTAAAGCCTCTTGCATTAAAAAGCTAAAACATGCGTTAATTATGTGAAACACTTGGACTTAAGATCCAATTCCGTAGCATTATGATTAAACTATTCGAACGAGCTACGAGCCTGTGGCTCCGGTTATAAGCTACAACCGGGGACCGCTGCATCGAGCATTTTAGGGCTATATTTTTATATTAGTATACGTGTCGAATAAAGAAATTTGGTCCCCACATCGATGCTCGAGCCCGAATTATTTTTAAAAAAATAAAAATGGAAAGTTTAATTGGTGGTAATGATTTAGGGTTTGTAATGTCATAGTTGAGGTCTGGACAGTTCGGTATGCATGTGAAATGAAAAGTGACAGGGTTGTAGGGAGCAGAGAGCAGAAATGTTGGAATCTTGGAATATTTGTTGGTGTTGTACAATCTGTAAAATGCTTTCTTGTGGTTAGCAAAATCAGGAACATGTGGAAGTTGAGTTCGTGGTGTTTCATGTGGTTGGGTTTCGGACAGGTATTTTTAGGGTTTGTTTCCTGCGGTTTCTCATGAATTCCTGCTGTTTCATGAAATATTTTTTCCAATGCACTATAAAAAAAAAATGTTTATTCCTTATTGTCCTGTTTGGCTCGTGTGATTAGGCATAATAGAATTACTTATCATGCCTAATCACATATTTGGTTAGTATTATTATAGCCCAATATTAATGTCGGGCCCGGTCTTATTTATCAGGATCTATGGAACAATGGATCACACCTATTAGGTGGGATACACAATCCCACAAATTATTATAAATCAGTATTAATTTTTTTTTCCGCATTTACCCTTCCTCTTTAAATACACGTGAAAATTTAAAAAAAAAAATTGCTACATGATTAAAAAAATATATGTTAAATTATATTAATAAAATATAATAAAAATATTATTTCTTTCTTTTTGGACTTTTGAAAAATATTTGAGTTTTAATTAATTACTAAATTGAATGCGTATTTTAAACTTCTACGTCATATAAATATATATTAAAAAAAAAGACATTCCATAAATTAATTTTAATCTAAGCAATTGTTTCAATAAATAATTTAGAGGTTTTTTATTTTAATTTTTTGTAATCATTCACAAGCTATAATATAAAATGTAAATAACTTAAAAGAGGATACCCGTAGTAGTCTTTTTATATTTAATCATACTTTATAATCCCTTCAACCAAACACCATATTATATTATCACATGAGATATCCTACATAGAATACCTCAAACCAAACAACATATAGTGTAAGATGAGATTAATTATCATTCAATCTCCCATCCCGCCTGATCTCATCACGCCTAATCCTATCACACGAACCAAACGGGCCCTATATATATTATAAATTACTACATCTTAAAATTCATAGTAAATAAATATTATCTCTTACTGTCACACAAAGTCGATGCGAAAACTTAAATTTTGACCATGATTAATTAATATTCGCCATGATTTTACAGGGTAAAATGTTTTTTTGGTTCCATAAAATTAGGACATTATTTGTTTTGGTACCACAACTTGGGTAGGTAGAGTTGTTTTAGTCCCATCAAACACGTTTTTCAGTTTTTTTTTTGTCCCAAATATAGGTGGTTGTTTTAGTAGTTTTTCAGTTTTTTTGGTCCCAAAATGTCATGTGTTGGGACAAAAAAAACTTAAAAACGTGTTTTATCGGACTAAAACAGTCACCTAACTAAGTTGTGGTACCAAAATAAATAAATAATGCTCTAGTTTTACGGGTCCAAAAAATCATTTTGCCCTGGTTTTACCTATGGCAAAAATATTTGCAGTTTTTAGCTGTAGAAAATATTTTGACATCGTTTGAGAAACAACGACTAATAACCGTTGCACAATCATAATTAATTATTATCCGTCGCGATTCTTTACTTGTAATATGGTAATTAATCATATTAAAAGTCCATATTTCTTCTAATGATGTTAAATTTCAAGAGAAAAAAAGAAGGTAATAGTTACAGAATTTCTGTAAATGGCTGCGGGACTCCTAAACTTTTGATAAAGGGTAAAGGGTCTTCGAGCACACATCTGTGTCGTAGGTTAATGTAACATCCATACGTGTAGTATAATCGGCTCCATTCACTACAAAAAAAAAAAAAAAAAAAATGATATTAATGACAAAATATTAAATACTAATTTTAAAGTTGTTATTAAAAATATATATTAAGTGATAATATTTTTTATTTTGTTATTATATAATTATTAGTAACAAAAATTATGTATAAAGTTGTGACTAAATACAATTAGTAACTCATCTACAGTGATAACACAATATAGTGACAATAATTATTTATTATCACTAGGTCGTCACTATACATGAGTCACTAATTTTATTTAGTCACAACTTTTTTCACATTTTTTTGTCACCAATTCTTGCTAATAACAATTATTATAAAATAATAGTAATTATTAAAACCATAAAATTCATTATTATGACAAAATAAATATTCTTGTCATCAAATATATATAATTAGAAACAATATTAAAATTGTCATTTAATACTTTTTTTTCGTTAATCTTCTATTTTCTTAGTGACTTTCAGATTATAATCTAATTAAAATTATATCTTTTAATTCAAAGAAAAAACACAAATGTCAATCATTCATTGATGTGACACGAAAATTTAATAGAAGATCTATAATATTGCAAAAGAAGCTCACTACCTCCTGCATCAAGGTGTCACATTGTTTCTTTTTTCTTCAAATTTTGAGAGGTCGCTTTGCACTTTGTTTTTTATTTTTTTTTATTTTTCTAAAAAGGGTGATTTTACTTATTATTATTTTTATAAGGGCACATGTATTTAATCTCCAATAAAATATATGGAGAGAATGCAAAAAAATAAACAAATAATATGCAGATCATCTATTTTTATCAATGAAATAAAAAAAAAAATGAAGAAAAGTAAAATCAAGCAAATTAATCTACTCAAACATATTTGAATTAGGACCATATTCTTTTTTTTTTAAAGTGAAAATGATTAACTATTATATTTTTTAAATAAATCAATTATAATCATTCATATGAAAATATTTATAGTTAAAATCATATTATTACGATATTCAAAATATTTATGATAATTTTAGTCAAAATACGATTTTATTTCTCAATATTAGCACTGGAAATGTTGTATTATTTCCTAATCATGTACTAAATATGAATGCATGGAGCTGCTGGCAGGGCGTTTCTCCTTTGTAGAAATGGATTTAGCTTGACTTTGGGCCTTGGGCTATTAGCCCAATAGTTTTGTTTATAATTAGAGTTAATTACAATTGGACCCCCTCTGAAAATATAAAATTATATTTTCTCCCAATTAAGTTTTAAATTTATATTTATACCCTCTCTGAAAATTCACCATTTACACATGACCTTCTTTCGTTAAAGTTTCGACAGAATATATTGACGTCAACAAAAATAATTACATAATTTTTCAATTTTGCCTCTCATTTAACATTTCCATGTATAATTTTGTACTTATAACGGAAAAAAATGCAATAATGTTAACCTCACTCTATATGTATATATTGCATTTATCCCCTTATAAGTACAAAAATATACATGAAAATATTAAATGAGAGGTAGACTTAAAAATTTATGTAAATTATTTTTGTTGACGATAGCATTTCCCATCGAAACCTCAACGAAAGAAGGTTAGGTCTAAAAGATGAATTTTCAAAGGGGGTGTAAGTGTAACTTCAAAACTTTTTGGGGGAAAATATAATTTTACATTTTTAGAGGAGGTGTAAATATAATTAACCCTTATGACCATGTTTACTTAGTTGGATTGGGTTGGATATACAGCCCAATCCAACTTAATAACTTGTTTACTTTCTAAAAGGTCGGCCCGATTTTAATAAGGATAAATGGTTGATAGTAATAACACCAAATGAGATGGGATTATTTATCCTACAAAGCCCACCAACCCAAAATAATTTTTTGAAGGCCTAATTTTTCCTCAATCTTATTTTTATTTTTTGGATGTTTTGAAAAATTAGCAAAATGATGATAATAATTTAAATCTAAAATTATTAATTAAAAAAGAAAAATATAAAAGCAATTTTTTACAATGACAATTATTGTGTATTATTAAGGGGTAATTTTGATATTTAATATTTTTCCAAATTAATGGCATACTAGTAATTTTAAAATAAAATTATCTCACATTCATTCAATACTTCATCCAATCAAATAAACAAAATATTACATAATCCTATCACTACATATCTCAAATTTTATCATTCATTAATCTATACCACTATAATTCTATCACACAAAGTAAACGAGATAAGTATTAGCCTATCAACTTGATAGGGTTTGTCTCTGGACCTAAGGCTACCAGTCCATCATTTTTGTATTTGGGAAAAAAGCAAGAAATTTTCATGTGATATTGAAAATGAGTAAATTATCTTTTTATGAAAAAAAAAAAAACAACAGGGAGGTAAATTACTCAATTATAAAATGCATATAGAGGTAAATTGTTATTTTTTAATAAAGTGGTAATTTGTCATTTTTAATATTATATGAGGATAAATTACAATAAATCCTTTTTTTATTGATAATTAATAGTCCATGAACTAAACTTATCTTATCCAATAACTATGACCCATGTAAATATCATTAAGAAAGAACGACTGCTTCATGACTTCATACTTAAGGATAGGACGACAGCTACTTAAAAAAAATAAAAAATCAAAAATAAAAATTCGAAACGTCCCTTAACTTGTGCCAAAAGCAATTTTTCTCGTATCCCCATTTTTAGATACTCTCTTCTTACGAGAAAAATGCAAGCAATCCCTCTGTGATATTGAAAATAAGCAAATTACTTTTCTATGAAAAATAAAATAGCAATTTACCTCCTTATATTTTTTAAAATGAATCAATTTACCTCATTGTGCTTTTTTAAAATGGAACAATTACTTCCCCAAACAGTGAGGTAAATTGCTCCATTTTAAATAACATAGGAAGGTAAATTGCTTCTTTTTTCTCCATCGAGGGGGGGGGGGGTAAATTTACACATTTGCAATATCACAAGGAGGGTAAATCGTATTAAAGTAAGTGGCAACCTCAAAGACCATTCCTAGCATCTTTCTCTAATGCATAACCAAACGATTCTTGTTTTTTTTTATTATTATTATTCTTTGCTTTTCTATCTCTAATTTCACATCATTTATGTATTTTTCCGTTTTGTGTTTTAGCTAAACTTCTTTTCTTTATCTTTCAATTTTATTTTCTCTTTTTATGGGAATCTACTAAGAAATATTTTTACTTGTTTTGTGTTTTGTTCATTAGATTTCATGTTTATTATTTAAAACTTATATGTATATACTACAAATTCTTGTGATATTTTCTCCACCAAATTTCTTTCATTCGTTTTAGTATTTGGTGATGTTTTACATACAGTTTCACATTGAATTTGATTCTTAGGTATTCGTTACTTTCTTTTCATAAACTACATATATATAAATATAATTTATACTGTCTACTAATTTTCTAATTTAGAAGTTTAGGATAGGAAATTCAACCTGATAGAAGGAAATATTCATTAAAAAGTAATTTGATTATTTTACAGTATGTATGATAATTAATGGGCACACACCCTAGTACAATAAACTTTTTATTATTTATATTGTTGATATTATATCTTATGTTGGTAGCATTTCGAATTTCTTATTATATATGTATTCTTAGCATATAATTTAAAAATATATATATCTTTACTTTTTATTAGTTTCAAATACCATTAAATTTATTTTATATGAAGAAAATAAAAAAATGATACTAATTTTTTTTTCCTTATCCTTTCAAAAACTTTATTACAAAAGGCCAGTTTATTACGAATTATATTTTTTCTAACAGAAATTTGTTTACATCATAGGACATAGTTTATAGTATTATTTACATAATGTATTTAAATATTAATATCTTTCATATTAATATTGAGTTTTTGTATAAATAAGTTTGTACTATCATATATAGTAAGATGTCATTAAAATATGACATAGTTTATGTTTATTATGTTTGATGATATGCCAAAAGTCAAGATTTTGTAGAGAGGTATAGAGATTAAAATTTATGCGTAAAGATTAAATTATTTAATTTTATTTTGACCCGTCAAAAGAAAATAAAATTGACAAGAATAAAAAATAAAATATAGGTAATTAGTAAGTTCAATATCAAGTGAAAAGGAATTACTTCAGGTTGGAAATTCAACATGATAAATGGAATTATTTATTAAAAAGTTCTTCGATTATCTTAAAGTATGTATGATAATTAATGGATACGAATCCAACTATACAACTGATATGTATAGACTACAAATTCTTGTGATATTTTCTCCACCAAATTTCTTTCATCGTTTTAGTATTTGGTGATGTTTTACATATAGTTTCACATTGAATTTCATTCTTAGGTATCCGTTATTTTCTTTTCATAAACTACATATATATAAATATAATTTATATTGTCTACTAATTTTCTAATTTAGAAGTTTAGGATATAAAAATCAACCTGACAGAAGGAATTATTCATTAAAAAGCAATTTGATTATTTTACAGAATATATGATAATTAATGGACACATACCCTAGTACAATAAACTTTTGATTATGTATATTATTGATATTATATCTTATGTTTGTAGCATTTCGAATTTATTATTATATATGTATTCTTAGCATATAATTTAAAAATATAAATATCTTTACTTTTTATTAGTTTCAAATACTATTAAATTTATTTTATATGAAGAAAATAAAAAAGTGATACTAATTCTTTTTTTTTTCCTTATCCTTTCAAAAAGTTTATTACAAAAGGGGCAATTTATTACGAATTATTTTTTTCTAAGAATTTTTTTTACATCAGAGGACATATTTTATAGTATTATTTACATAATGTATATAAATATTAATGTTTTTTTATATTAATATTGAGTTTTGTATAAATAAGTTTGCACTATCATATATAGTAAGATGTCATTAAACTATGACATAGTTTATGTTTATTATGTTTGATGAGATGCCAAAAGCCAAGATTTGTGAGAGAGGTATAGAGATTAAAATTTTATGAGTAAAGAGTAGATTATTTAATTTTATTTTAACCCGTCAAAAGAAAATAAAACTGACAAGAATACAAAATAAAATATAGTCAATTAGTAAGTACAATATCAAGTGAAAAGGAATTGCTTCAGGTTGGAAATTTAACATAATAAAAGAAATTATTTATTTAAAAGTTTTTCGATTATCTTAAAGTATGTATGATAATTAATGGATACGTATCCAACTATACAACTGATATGAATAGACTACAAATTCTTGTGATATTTTCTGCACCAAATTTCTTTCATTCGTTTTAGCATTTGGTGATGTTTTACATATAGTTTCACATTGAATTTCGTTCTTAGGTATCCGTTATTTTCTTTTCATAAACTACATATATATAAATATAATTTATATTGTCTACCAATTTTCTAATTTTGAAGTTTAGGATAGAAAATTCAACCTGGCAGAAGGAATTATTCATTAAAAAGTAATTTGATTATTTTACAGTATATATGATAATTAATGCACATACCCTAGTACAATAAACTTTTTATTTTGTATATTATATATATTATATCTTATGTTTGTAGTATTTCGAATTTCTTATTATATATGTATTCTTAGCATATAATTTAGAAATATAAGTATCTTTACTTTTTATTAGTTTCAAATACTATTAAATTAATTTTATATGAAGAAAATACAAAAGTGATACTAATTCTTTTTTTTTTTTCCTTATGCGTTCAAAAACTTGATTACAAAAGGGGCAATTTATTACGAATTATGTTATTTCTAAGATAAATTTGTTTACATCATAGGACATATTTTATAGTATTATTTACATGATGTATTTGAATATTAATATGTTTTATATTAATAGTGAGATTTGTATAAATAAGTTTGCACTATCATATATAATAAGATATCATTAAAATATAGCATAGTTTATGTTTAATATGTTTGATGATATGCCAAATGTCAAGATTTGTGAGAAAGCTATATAGATTAAAATTTATGAGTAAAGAGTAAATTATTTAATTTTATTTTGGTCCGTCAAAAGAAAATAAAACTGACAAGAATAAAAAATAAAATATAGGCAATTAGTAAGTACAATATCAAGTGAAAAGGAATTACTTCAGGTTGAAAATTCAACATAATAAAAGGAATTATTTATTAAAAGATTTTTCGATTATCTTAAGGGTATGTATAATAATTAATGGATACGAATCCAACTATACAACTGATATGTATAGACTACAAATTCTTGTGATATTTGCTCCACCAAATTTATTTCATTCGTTTTAGTATTTGATGATGTTTTACATATAGGTTCACATTGAATTTCATTCTTAGGTATCCGTTATTTTCTTTTCATAAACTACATACTAGCAACCGGCACACGCGGTCCCCGCGCGCATGAATTTTAAAGTGTAAATAAAAATATATTGTATAATTCTAACTTAAGTGCACATTAGTTGCATTCTCGTAAATTCAGAAATTCTAATTCATTTTGTTGAATCCACGTTTTGACTTGTAATATCGCATAACCATTGGTATATAAGATTAATATATTACTTGTAATATAAACAACAAAAACACCGTCTAGTTTCAATATATAAGCACTAAAGAATTTCAAGAAAAAGAATAGAAGATAAACACATGCACATCGCTTCTTTTGGTCTTGGTGCTTGAGCATCCTAATAATAAAAGTCTCCATAATTTGCATTTTGAAAATAGAAATTTAGTACTTTTATACATAGATGAATGTTAAAAAAAGAAAAAGAGTAGAAAAAGAAGAACGATCTATGTTAAACCTGTGCAAAACGTGGATACTTGTCCAAAACTTCATCAAAGATTAGTTCACTTGGCATTCAAACATACCTGCATCATAAAAAATATTAGTGAGAATACTATAATGTATAAAATAGTTTTTGGTTAAAAAGCTCATATTGTACCTCTCAGTTACGATTATTTCGCAACCTTACAAAAATTCCCTGAAAAACTACATTTCTTGTATATACCCTTCAATCCCATTTATTTTCCCCTTTGTAACCAAGACTTTAGTGGTTCTTTCAGAAACTCCTCGTGAAAGAGCAACATACAACTGACCATGACTGAAAACGTGATCTGGCAAATAAATTCCAACATTGGGTATTGTTTGCCCTTGGGATTTATTAATTGTTAGCGCAAAGCTCAATCTAACAGGAAATTGCCTTCGTATCATTTCAAAAGGCATTTTGGCATCTTTGGATGTCTTCAAAGGAATGCGTGGTAGAAAGACTCTTGTTCCCTTAAATTGTCCAGTCAAAACTTCTGCATCAATTACATTTATACCAAATCTACGACAGATTAGTCTGGTGCCATTACAAAGTCCAATTTTTGGATCAATGTTTCTGAGAAGCATAATGGGGCCCCCCTTCTTCAGAATCAATTTGTGTGGCGGGCGATTACCGGGCGATAGGGAGTTTAGAAATTCTGGTTAGTACAAATTATTCATGTCCTCAGACACAGAATCAAATGAATAATATGTAACTTCGTCCTCGCCGATGAAAGCTTGAAGTACCTTTTCATTTAGCTTGTTAACATCATCATTCAGTGGAGTTATAAGTGCTCTATCCATCATATACTCAGGATCATAAGTATGTGAACCTAAATCTGGAAAAGTAGATTCTATCAAGCGATTAATTGACTGTTCACCTTCAAAATAACCATTGAATCTGGGATCCTTATCATATTATCTTCGACTGTAGGTTCTTCACCATTACCAACGGTCAGTAGAAAATCGGAAAAGCTCTGATCATTATGTGCGCGAACGTTGTCTACCAAGTGAAGAACCTTAATGCTAGACCATAAATGCGACTCCATAATGCTTGCTTTCACAGCTTGTGACCTTGTGCCTCCGACAACAACAGGTACAACTTGACGAAAATCACCTCCTAATATCATAATCTTGCCACCAAATGGCAAATCAACCCCAAACATTTCCCTTAAAGTTCGGTCCACAGTTTCAATTGCCTTTCTATCTGCCATGGGTGTCTCATCCCAAATGATTGCTGATGCTCAATCTAATAGTTGACATACTTCAGATTGTTTGCTGAAAGTACACCTAGAGCTTGAATCCAACTTAATTGATATTTTAAGTCTAGAATGTGTTGTTCTACCACCCGGTAGTTGGATTGCTGCAATGCCTGATGTTGTAGTAGCTACAATTATGAACCCAATAATGCGAAAACTTGCAAGTAGCACTCGATATAGGAATGTTTTGCCAGTGCCACCAGGACCATCAATGAAAAATGTCTCACTCTCTTTTCTCATAATCGCACGCTTGATGGTATTAAATGCTTGCAACTGACCTGGATTAAGTTTGCCGACAGCATTAAGATCATCGAGTGGGATGGGTATGCTAAGTTCATCTTCTATTAGACTGGAGATGCTGCTCAAATCTTGATTGTCTTCCGCAATCTGAGGTAAGTCAAACTCTTTTAAACTCCTCTTATGCTGCAGAAGTATACTGTTTATGTCATGTAGAAGCCTATTCAAAATTAAGATATTATTCGTGGAACTTGAAAAAGGATAATCCTCAATCATGTAAGGATAATTTTCTTCCCACAATCGTCTTACCCCAGTTGGTTGACAATAAAGAAAGATTGTGGCAAACAACCTCTTGAGAGCTGAAGGCATTCTAACAGCTCTTGCCTCAATTAAGCATTGACGAAGACTATCATCTTCTTCGAGAAGGCCACGTTTTTCAGCAGCTTGCTTAAATGTTGGATAATGCAGATTATTTGCTGTCAACAAATCATTAAATGATTTAGGCCCTCTGACATGATTGAGTAGAATACGTAAATAAAATCTTTCTCCTTCATTTGGTGATACAACATATATCCGGCCAATAACTTTCTGTTGTGATCTTCTTTTCTGCCAAATCTTTTCATTAGACATCCATCTGTAGTATTTGGGGAATTCGCTATACAAATATTGATTAGGTTCTTGGCCTTCATTGTAAACTCTAATGAACTCAGTTAACATTGTCCGAGAATTTCGTTCATGTGATAGCACATCAGAAATCCTCTTAAAACTGTAAAATTGAACCTGTTGCATACTTGGAAGATGAATTTGTAATCGTACAACTGATGGATATATTTTGCTCATTGGGAACTTATATATCTTCCATAGTACCTCTGGAGCACAAATCCATCTTCCATCAACATATTGACTAATCTCATCATAATTTGGCCTTGGCCGAACCTCAAATACAACACAGTCAGGTCCCTTGTAGACATACTTATATAAGTACTTTATACTTTTGATGCTGCTACAGATCTCAACATTAATATGATAATCATACTTCAATAGGAGCCATGGATTATATGGGACCACCCACCCATTATCAACAACAACATCAGAATTACGATCCAAAGCAATACTTTCTGTTATCATTGCAATGTCGATATATTGGATAAGAATCAGTTCCTTGTATCGTGCACGGTGCAAATGGCTTAGGGTAGTTTTTCTTGCAAGTTCCATTTTTCATGCACGGAGCATTGATATTCATCTCTCCGCATGGTCCATGTATCATGTGTCTCATAACAGCTTCATACAACATAGGTTCATCATTCTTGTCAGGAATCTCTGCTCGTACTATGCGATTATAATCGTCCGGTTTATTTAGCTTGTCGTTTTCATCTAGGATGACCAACATATGAGCATGAGGTAAGCCTTTTTTCTGGAACTCAATTACATGAACATGCACCACGAATTTTTCAAGAACACCTCTGGTATAGATGTCGTGTTTTAGCTCTTCAAATTTTCTCGAAAAATCCTAGTCAACAAATTGGGCCGATCTTGAGGTGTTTGTCCCGGCTTAAGCTCATTTTGTATTTCTTCTCATGATGGATTGCATGTCATAGTAATGAATAAATCTGGTTTGTCAAATTTTTGAACCACCGACATTGCGTCTTGGTAACGTTGATTCATATCTCGAGGCTTCCAACAAATGATGACAGCAGAATAGTACGACGTCCCACATTTCCTAAATCACGTATAATAAAGTAAATATATTATATTGAAAGGGCATAATACAACAAAAAAAATTATTGATCTATAAAACTCATTTAATTTACCAGCATCATCTTCTCCAGCATTTAAGCAATCTTGAAGACCTTGATACAATTCAGCTCTAATATCTTGTTGATGTGTTCTTATAAATCTGAGCTTTTGAGTCTCAATCTTCACATAATTATCAACGGAATATTGTTGCAGTAGACGTCCTCCATACAAAAGTATTGAAGGATTATGCATCCGAATCTAATATATAATTCATAACAAAATTTGAGAATAAAAATTATTATTGGTAACTATAAAAAAAATATTAAAATAAATATTACCTGCAACATATATGCATAATAGTTGCAGCAAGTGACTCTCGTATCGTCAACTGTACAACAGTCAGCATCCCATCCATATGTTCCATAAGGAAGTAGTAGGGGATACTGCAAAGGATCATAATAGCCTGAAAATTCTTTAACATTCATTAGTTGACCCCCAATTGTTTGAACAATTATATCCCTGTTAGTTGCATCTGTTGTTTCATCACCACCAGCTATAACAGCTGCAACCTGTGATGCAGTTGGAAGTGTGTATCGACTGTGTGCGGTAGGTCGCTCCTTGATCAGTAACTTGCAATCAAGTATATCATCGCGTTGAGCAAGTTGCCGTAATGTTTGGACAAAAGGATTATGAGCATCAAGTATGTGTTTAATCTTATGAACTAATTCCCTGTCCAATCCATTATTCTCCAGTAGCCGATTTCCAGTCTCATGCTCCGTGTCATAAATGAACATTTGGATATATCTTGGTCTTGTCGCAGGAAAGGGCAATAATGTACCGATCTTATGATACATAGTTCCGTGGGCTCTAAAGGTATAAACACCTTGGCGACCAGCTACACTTTCATCCAATTTAGCTCCCAATGAGGTAAATGAGAAGACATAATTAAATGCACGGATGTTTTGTCTAAATATCCTACCCTCAACAGATTGGTCAGTAAAGAGATTGTAGAGATGTGAAGGCACCGGTATTTCTGGCAAAGCTATTTTTCCTCCATTACAACAAAAGTTACGTGTTTCACCATGAAACAACTTTGCCCGACAATGTTGGAAAATGATTGGATTTGGAAGCAATAATCGAGGATTTTGTTGCCTCTCATGAAAATCTCTCGCACAATTAAGTCCAGATCGATGACTAAAACCATCACTATTGGCAACATGTTCGTTGATACAACCAAAGTTTGTGTCTACATTATGATTAAGTTCCACAACTCTGTCAACACTTATGTTAAAAAGTTTCATAAATTCTCATTTTCATAAAAGTATTAAAAAAAAAAAAAGGATTGAGAAATTAAAATTTGAAGGTATTAAAAAATTTGAGTTTAAAGAAATAAACATACTATAATATAAAATTAATAGGTACCTTGTCTACGTGAAGTAGAAGCACCTGAAGTAGACCCTGTATGTTGATTAACTGGATCCATATTGGAAAGAGATGTTGTATAATTCAAAGGATTCAAACGACTTCTCCCTCTTGCTGTAAGATAAATAGATACTCTGAATTAAGAATCAACTAACGCATTTAATGTTTTGATCGTGGTTAGATAATATGTTAATGCTAAAATTACTAAATTAATATGTAAAGATTAAATAATATAAAGATTAATAATATAGTTATTTTATTATATATATTTACATTTTTAGTAATATATTAACTACTACAATTTTAGCAAAATATGCACATTTGTAAAAGGGCAGAGAAAAAGTGGATCTATATATGATAGAGTAATAATAAATTCTTGATATAACAAGCTATTCATAAAATATAGGGTTAATTACACTTAGACCCCTCTGAAAATGCATAATTACACTTTCCCCCAAAGAAGTTTTGAAATTACATGTACACCCCCTCTAAAAATTCTTTGTTTACACCTGACCTCCATTCGTTAAAGTTTGGGCGAAAAATGTTCATTTCAACAAAAATAATTACATAAATTTTCAATTTTGCCTGTCATTTAACATTCTCGTGCAATAATTTTGTACTTATAAGGAAAAAATATAATAATATTGGCCTCACTCCATACATATACGTTACACTTATCCTCTTATAAGTACAAAAATATACATGAGAATGTTAAATGATGGAAAAAATTGAAAATTTGTGTAATTAATTTTTTTCACGTGAACATTTTTCATCCAAACTCTAACGGATGGGGGTCAGGTGTAAACAGAGAATTTTCGGAGGGGGTGTAAGTGTAATTTCAAAACCTTTTTGGGGGAAAGTGTAATTATACATTCTCAGAGGGGGTGTAAGTGTAATTAACCCTAAAATATATGATATTTTGATTCCCATTCATAAATTTCAGAACATGTATATTAGCTTTCGTTGAGTTTTTCTTTTTAAATTTTTCATCTTTTGTAGCAGTATCTATGGAAATATAAAACATGTGGAGAGCTACAATAGTTGCATCGATGGAGTGTGTAAAAAAATGTTAACTTTCCTTGAATTGTAATTAAAAAGAAAAAAATAATTTAAAAAAGATCGACATGTACTTGGGATACTTGAGATAACACAAACTTGAATAGTACGATTGAAATCAGATTATATATCTTGGAGGCAAACTAAATCATAAATCAAAGCATTACATTGCTATGTTTAGATTGAATACTCTAATATAAATCTTAAGGGCTATCTGCGAATTACTTTACTAAGATGTGAATATTATTATTTGTATTTATTATTTATATTCAAGCATTCTTAGGTTTCACTTTTGATATTAAGGGAAAGAGTTTGAATATTAAGTTGAAATTCAAAAATTACATAAATATATGATTTAAGAGACAATGTGACTGAAATTTCTTCACCTCCAACCGTTGCGGTACTTGCAATTCTTGCTCTTCGCGTTTGATAGTATTGACGCCTTCTTGCAAGATAATCCCGTTGTTCAGTACTCATTCACTACAAAAAAATGCGGTAACAGGAACGGTAAGGCTCGACCGTTCTTGTTACCGTTCCACGTAGGAACGGTTATAGGAACTGTTGTGGAATGGTAAACCGTTGATGACGTAAGAGTCGGTGTAATAGAAACACAAATTAATAGGAACGGCCGGACCGTTTCTATTAGAGTGCCAAACATAGGGTGCCAATTTGTACACCTAAAACCGTTCCTAAAGGGGACCTTATATATTTTGGACCTCAATTTGGAACACATGTGTGAAATTTAGAACGGTAGGCGGACCGGGAAAGTTTACCGTTACTGACTGTGTTCATAAGACCGTGTCAATTTTGGACCGGCTGGGCTACCGTTCTAACATGTAGTCCTAAAGGAGGCCCTTTTACGCCAAGGGAAAAAATGTGATGCAATTACCGTTCTAAATTACGGGTATATAATAAGTAAAGCTGTGTTACAAGGACCGGTCCAAAATGTAATCCAAGTAGGAACGGTACAGTTTTCTTGTGCCTGATACCGCTCCTAATATGCTCTAACGGCTATATTACAACGGTAGCTTTACCGTTCCTGATACCTCTCCTGAGACCGTTCCTTAAGCTGGAAACAACGGCTATATTTTAACGGCTAGTTTTGTGTTCCAAATTGTACTCCAATGACCGTTCCAATATTTTCTATATATATGTCCCCCTTCTTTGTCATTGTTCTTATACTTACTCTCCAACTCATTTTGTATTTGTAACTCCCCCCCTTGATTCTTTATACGAAAAATCGAACATATCATTTACCGAGCGCGAATTTTGCATTGATATCGATAGGTGTTTTGCTTAGGTAAGTATGCAACATTCTGTTATTTTTTGCATACATATATTTATAATTTACTCTCGCCATTTAATTGTTGTTGTGAATTATATGTAGGTACCAATCATGTTAAGACAGTTGAGGAAATGGATGTATGATCGAGACGTCCTGGGTGTGACGCTGGAGTTTGAGGGTGGTGTTACAACATTTTTAGAATGGGCCCAGTCTCAGCGTGCATATATGGACAGGGACAAGATTAAGTGTCCCTGCCAAAAGTGCAAAAAACGAACGGTTCAAAACACCAGACGAGGTAAATTTTGATTTGTGTATGAAAGGGTTTTATGCCAGAGTATTACAATTGGACTTCTCATGGTGAGGAGAGGGTGTAGGAATACTTTGAAGCATTGATAGCACCCCATGTGCAGCAGCAGCAAACGCCACCCGTTCAGGAGGAGGGTAGTTCGCATTGGGGTGATGCGGCTCAGATGGATTGGGCGCAAAGGATGGTATTCAATGCCGTCGGGCCGTCATTCTGGTCTTCGTACAACCAGGAGGGACCGACTGATGATGGTACTCGGTATTATCCATCTGATGTGGGTCCTATTTCATATTACGATTCAGGGCCCTATGATTATGTGTCTGGCTTGTCAGAACGTTTTTTTGATGTAGTTCATGTTGCGGACCAACCTTTGTGGAATGGCTGCACCACCTCTCAGTTGGCGTCAATTGCCTCTTTGGTGAATATCAAGGCCGAAGGGAGTTTTTCCGAGCATACATATGATCGGTTATGCCAGTGGGCTGATACTGTAATGCCCCGCGATCACACTTTCCCCGCCGATTATTACAATACGAAGAAATTGATAAGAGAATTGGATTTACCAGTTCAGAAGATTGATGCTTGCAAAAATGGTTACATGTTGTACTGGAAGGACGATATCGATTTGGAATATTGCAAGTTCTGTGGAGACGCTAGGTACAAGCCCACTAGGGACAGAAATCCTAAACGCAAGAAGTCCCCGTATGCCATTCTTAGGTATCTACCGATTACCCCTCGGCTACAGAGGTTGTATGCGTCAGAGGTCACAACAGAGCATATGACTTGGCATGCGAGCCATCAGACGGAGGAAGGATCCATGTGTCATCCGTCGGATGCAGAGGCTTGGAAGCATTTTGACCGGACGTATCCTGATTTTGCAGCTGAACCAAGGAATGTTAGACTTGGGTTTTGCACGGATGGGTTTGCACCGCACGGTCAGTATGGTAAACTTACTCCTGTTGACCCGTGATACTTACACCGTACAATCTCCCACCGGGAATGTGCATGAAGTCTGAGTATATGTTCCTAACGATGGTGATCCCTGGCCCATCGAATCCCAAACGTCTTATCGATGTCTACTTGGAGCCGTTAATCGAGGAGTTGTAGAATTTATGGCATGTGGATGTACGTACGCACGATACTGCGACAAACTAGGCATTCATGATGCATGTCGCATTGATGTGGACAGTGAACGACCTTCTTGCTTATGGTATGGCTTCTGGATGGAGTACCGCCGGTGTTATGGGATGTCCAGTTTGTATGAAGGACACACGGGCATTCTATTTGCAGCACGGTCGGAAGGCATGCTATATTGACTGCTACAGGCGATTCCTACCACTGGGTTATCCTTATCGCAGGAACAAGAAAGCCTTCACTAAAAATCGAATGGAGAGGAAGGTTGCATGTCCGAGGCTGACTGGAAAACAGATCCGAACCCGTGTCGATGCATTTAGTGTTGCTGTCGAACAACCGTTGAGTGAACTAGAAGGCTACGGCGTCGACCATAAGTGGACGAAAAAAAGCATATTCTGGGAGCTTGAATACTGGGGGGCGCATCTGATACGACACAATCTTGATGTCATGCATATTGAGAAGAATGTGTTCGATAATATATTCAATACTATGATGAACATCAAGGGAAAAACGAAGGACAATCTGAATGCACGGAAGGATCTGAAGATCATATGTAATCGGTCGGAGCTTGAGGTGGACGAAAGGAGACCGAACGTGATGCCCAAGGCGGTATATACACTGACGAAAGAGCAAAAGAAGAAGATATATGAGTGGATTCGTTGTCTTAGGTTTCCTGATGGGTATGCCTCTAACTTGGCCCGTTGCGTCGACCTGAAGGAGTTGAGGATGCACGGCATGAAGAGCCATGATTGTCATGTTTTCATGCAGAAATTGATTCCAGTTGCTTTCCATGAAATGCTTCCAGAGCACGTGTGGGGGGCCTTGGCGGAAGTCAGCCTTCTATTCCAGATCCTATGCTCAACAACACTAAATGTGGCCAAGGTAAAAGAATTGGAAGATAGTGTAGCCGGCATCATGTGCAACCTCGAGAAAATTTTTCCTCCTTCCTTTTTCGACTCAATGGAGCATCTAATTGTTCACCTTCCATATGAGGCGCGCGTTGGGGGCCCCGTGCAATACAGGTGGATGTACCCATTTGAAAGGAAATTAAATAATTAATACTATTAATTATATACTTATTATTTGCATTTTAATAAATTGTCATATGAATAGATTCCTACGCGATTTGAAGAAAAAGGTGAAAAACAAAGCACACGTCGAGGCGTCAATTGTAGAGGCTTATATTGTCGAAAAAATCGGACTTTTCTCCTCGCACTACTTTGAACCGCACATTCTGTGCAAGCGAAACAGACCCGGTCGGAACAATGATCTCACGAGCAACGATGATCGAATTATTCGGTCCATTTTCAATTACCCAGGCCGAGCAAGTGGAGCCTCGAAGAAGAGATGGCTGAGTGGGGAGGAACTTCATGCTATCGTTGCACCGTACTATGAGTAAGTGTCTTATACAAACGTAATTATCTCGTACGAATCATTTCAGTTTCAATTACATGTATATTTATAACTATGAGTTTTACTATGACAGGTCATTCCTGAATGAACTGTTCGAGCAACACAATTCAGAGGACCCGATAATTGATCAACTAGTGGTGACACAATTCAAGGATTGGTTCAAGGCTCGTGTAAGTATCATCAATTTCTTGTAAATGCGATATGCACAATTCAGGGATTGGTTCAATTACTATATATATATATGATTAATTGCAGGTGAAACCTGAATTGAATCACACAAACAAGGAATTGTTGAAGTTGCATTATTAGGGGCCAAGAGCAGAAGTGACGATATACCCATCTTACTTCGTCAATGCCTTCAATTTCCACACTGAACGTCACAATGTTGGGAAGTCAACAATGAATTCTGGTGTTTGTGTCAAAAGCTCATCATATACAGACACGGATTCTGACTTCTATGGAATTTTGGAAGAGATAATTCAGCTAGATTACCCATTAATTCCGAACATGCACATTGTAGTGTTTAATTATCGTTGGGTCGATCCGGTCAGAGGCATGAAGATACACCCTCGTTATCACGTCGTTGATGTCAACTTCAAAAAGCTCTACCAAAAGAATGAACCATTCATACTGGCACAACAAGCAGTACAAGTATACTACGCGGATTACCCGAGCATGAAGAAGGACAAAGTCGATTGGAGAGTTGTTTGCAAAATCAAGCCTCGAAGAGTTATCGATGACTCGCGATGGACCGAGGTCGCCTATCAGATGGATGAAGTCGTACCTAATCCAGATGTTGTAATAGATAACCAAACATTTGAACGGCATGACCCAACGGGGTTACAATTGGTCGTTGATCATGGAGCAGGGCCATCGCGCTCGCCAGACAGTGAATCCGAAGATGAAGATGAAGATAGCTTTGACGAGGCTGAGTTCGATGAAGAGACTTTTTGAATTTTCCAATTCAAAATTTTCTGTAATTTTTTATCACAGTTATTATTAAAATTGTATTTGATGAATATTTTTTGAATCGACTCAACGGTCAAATTTATCAGGACCGTTCCTATTTGAGGTACAATATTTCAAATATATAACTACCGTTCCTATTTGAGGTACAATATTTCAAATATGGCGGCTAATTAAAAAAAATAAGAAAAATTTGAATTAGGAACGGTACAAATATATAACTACCGTTCCTATTTGAGGTACAATATTTCAAATATGGCGGCTAATTAAAAAAATCAGGAAAATTTGAATTAGGAACGGTCCAAAATTTATACCTACCATTCCTAATTGAGGTACAATATTTCAAATATGGCGGCTAATTAAAAAAAATGAGGGAAATTTGAATTAGGAACGGTAGGTGAAAACCCACGACCGTTCCTAAATGTAGCCCAATATTTCGTTTTGGCGCCCAATGAAAAATTGGTGGGAAATTCAACTACTGGAACAATAAGTCTACAAATAACCGTTCCAGATTTTAATAGGAACGGTACATGTGTTAGTGCACTAAAACAACATCGTTTTTTTATAATAGGAACGGTATTGGGAATACTTTGTTTATTAGGTAACCGTTCCTAATTGTACACCTCCAACCAATTTGTCCGATATCTCAACATTCGTCAGCCGGATCGACACCATTTTTTAACACGTACAAGGTTATGGATATGAATTGATGTCCATCGGTCGGATTTCCAATCAATAACCTGAATCCAAGGATGCATCTGATTTTTGTACGATGAATACTGATCGGATATGATAACTCGAGATCCGCACACCGAAATATTTCAAAACGACATATAATGTATTCTTTTGTGTGTTATATCATATCTAACGGTCTGATTGGAATTTTGACGGCCTGATTATGCCGTGCAGTACAATAATATATGATGCTACTTACATCTGTGAAAGACTAACAAACATAAATATACAAAAATAGTTCATATTGTGAACGTGTGTCTATTTTTTGGAAATTATTACAGATTTTTTTAAATCTTTAAACATCCAATTCTATACGTTTATTTAATAAACTAAGTGTTCGAAACGTATTTTTCTGTATTTTATATTTATTATCTAAGAAAATAGCAAAAACATTGTAATACATATAGGAACGGTAAGGTGTCGAAATAGGAACGGTAACTATGTACAGGTAAAGAAACGACGTCGTTTTCCTCCTTAGGAATGGTACTTGTAACACTTGTATATTACACGACCGTTCCCAGTAAGTTTATTATAAGTAATATGTAGTAAAACGTCGTCGTTTTAAAAACAAAACGACGTCGTTTTTCTATTTAGGACTGGCCTTAGGAACGGTAAATATAAAATAGTACCATTCCTAAATCCTGTTGGCCGATTTTTACCCATTTCTGCCTCTCCCTCTTCCTCATTTCTCTCTCTCCCTCTTCCCCCTCTACCCAATATCTGCCTCTCCACCACCACCACCTACCGACGCCAACACCACCACCTACTGACGACACCACCACCACCTACCGACGACACCACCAACACCTACCGACGGATGCCACCACCAGCGCCTCTGTGCTTCCCCCTCCGCCCGCCCCCCACAGACCCGTCGGAGTAACAAGTAGGGTTTCCAAAAACCCTACTTTTATTTCTCTTTTTTTTATTTTTTTTTTTCTGAAAATGCATGTAATATTATGTTGTAATATTTGTAATTTCATGATGTAATTTCTGTAATTTTTGAATACTTAGGGGATTTTCTGTAATTTCTGTCTAGTTAGGGAATTTTCTGTAATTTTCTGGTATTTGTGTAAATTTTTTGTAAATAGTAATATTTTTGGGCTGTAATTGTAATTTCTCATATATGTATTTTTGGGTTTTGTTTGTAATTTCAGTAAATATTGGGCAGTAATTGTAATTTCTGTAAATGTAGGGCTATAATTCTAATTTCTGGAAATATTGGTGTAATTATGCAATTTTCTGTGCAATTATGCAATTAATTTTCTGTGAAATTATGCAATTTATTTTTTAATTTTCTGTAATTATTTCTGAAATTTTCTGTTTTTATTTGTGAATTTTCTGTAATTATTAGAAAATTCAGAAAATAATTAGAAATTTAATATAATTATAAGAAAATAATGTTTTAAAAAATCTGGAATTTTAAAATCTGGAATTTTTTATAAATATTTAAAATTTAGAATTTAAAATATTTAAAATTTATAATTATGAATTTTTTAAAAATCTGGTATTTTTAATTTTTTAAAAATCTGGAATTTTTATTTTTTTATAAATCTGGAAATTTAAAATATTTAAAATCTGGAATTTCAAATATTTAAAATCTAGAATTTTTTATAAATCTGGAAATTTAAAATATTTAAAATCTATAATTTTGAATTTTTTAAAATTCTGGTATTTTTAATTTTTAAAAAATCTAGAATTTTTAATTTTTTAAAAATTTGGAATTTTTAATTTTTTAAAAATATGGAAATTCAAAATATTTGAAATCTGGAATTTTGAATTTTTTAAAGATCTGAAATTTTTAATTTTTTAAAAATCTGAAATTTTTAATTTTTTAAAATTCTGGAATTTTTAATTTTTATAATAATCTAAAAATTCTAATTTTTCAATAAATTCAATAATTAAAAATATGATAATTTGAAGGAATTCGTGCAATTTTGGGGTATAATTATGGTATTTAGTATAAATATGTACAGTTGTAGAATTTAGTTTGCGTATATATTAATTGCATTACAAAATCTTCATTATTGAAATAAATTGATACTTATGTGTTTTTTTTTAGATAATATCTGGTCGGGATTTTCCATCCCGAGAAGGTGGCCGTGGTCGTGGTCGTGGCTGCGGTCGCGACGAACCGACTATACCGCCGGCCACCGTTGCTTCCCAGGATGGGGAAGCAGTTTTTCGACCACCACCACCACCGGCAGAGCAGGCACCTGCACCACTTGCGCCGGCAGATCCGACACCCACACCACCTGCGCCGGATCAGCAGCCCGGTGCGTCTACTGCTGCGCCGGATCAGCAGGCCGGACCATCCACTACCGCACCGGCGGTCGATCCGGCCCGTCCATGGGCTGCCCCACCACCACCACCCCCACCGGCCCCACCACTCCCACCACCATCCGCGCGCCAGTATATCACACTCGCCGATGCGAGGTACAATTTATGTTTTTAATTTTTTTTTGTAATTTAAATTAATATTTTTATGACATACTAATTATTTTGTAATTTCAGTCGTGATCGGAAGATCCACGAGCGCATGTACGCGGTCGTGTGAGGGCACTATCCCCACCCTTGGGGCTGTTTGCACCAGGTGCCGCTAGAGCACCAGCATTTTTGGTTCGAGAGCTTGAAGGTAACATGAATTAATTTTATTTTTTTAATATTTTAACAATCTAAGTTAAAAATTTATATATATATATATATTTTAATACAGATGACGTACTGGTGGGACGCCGATGACGAGTCGATGTTCAAGATCTTCCATGTCTGGGTGGGGAAGTTCTTGAGGAAGAAGTCCGTCCTCGCCAGACAGTCATTGCAGAAGCCTCTATGGCTGGCGAATGAGGTATGGCGGCAGCTCCTCCTGTACTGAGCTTCCCCGGAGTTCCAGAAGGAGTGCGAGAAGAACAAGGCGAATCGGAACGTCAACCCGGCCGCATCCACTACTGTGTACCGCGGGGGATTTGTCTCTGTCGGTATGCACAAGCGGAAAATGGTAAGTTATCTAATGTTATTTCAATTATTTATTACTATTAAATTAAAATTGTAATAACTGTTTGCCATTTCTTTTTACAGAAGGAGCAGCTTGGCCGGCCAGTGAAGCAGATGGAGTTATTCTCCAGATGCTACAAGAAGAAGACCGACGGCGGCTGGAGCAGGTCGAGGGTAGCGGAGGTGGCGTAAGTTGTAATTAATATATAATACAATATTTTTTTAAATATTTTAAAGTTTTCTAATTTATTGTAATTATTTTTGGAGATGTTCCAGAAGATGATGGAGGATCATCAGTCTCAGGCCCCTGAGGATCTTGCTTCCGAATCAGAAGCCTCGGTGGCGCAGCAGACCGAGCAGCAGATGTGGCTGAGCTGCGTCGGGGGCAAGAACAAGGGTCGGGTATTTGGTCTTGGTTTTGAGGCCCTGGCGCTCAGCCAAGCCGTTACCTCGCCAGCGCTAGCACCACCGCCACCGCCACCGCCACCGCCACCGCCACCGCCAAAGCCAGTCGCTCCGGCGCCGGCCCATCACGGCCTCCTAGAGATATCGACGAGATGGACGAGGCCGATGGGGACGAAGAGTAAATTATGTATATTTTTTTTTCTTTTGTAATCAAATCGGATAATATTAGTATTTAATATAATTTTTATTTCTAAATTATGCATTTTTTCATATTTAAATATTAATTATATAATTAAAATATTATTATTAATTTAAATGATAAAAATTATTAATATAAAAAAAATCATAAAATTAGGAACGGTACTTTAGACGGTCCGTATTCGCACCGTACCGTTCCTATCTTTGACTTTTTCAAGAGAATTACCGTGCCAAAGGCCGATGACAAAAACTATTCCAACGCTACACGTGAACCGTTCCTAAAAGACAGAACCTACCGTGCCTAATTATATTCCAAAATGAATCCTTTTATGGTTAGACTTTCGTTCTAAAGACAATACCAAAAATCGGTCCAAAACTTCATTCCAACGTTTGAGTGCAAAAGCCGTTCCTAATGGTCGCGACAAAATGTATTCCAACTACCGGTCCTAATCTCTACAATGTACAGTTCCTATATGCATTCCAGAAAACATGCTAAATTCTGTCTACAACATAACCAGACTGTTCCAAACTAAGTTCTAAACACCGTTCCTACTTGCGCGATTTATTTTGCTTTGTACCGTTCCTACTGTTTATAAGTGTTCCAAATGGAAAAAAATCAAAATTATACGTACAAAGGTAATTAGGAATGGTACAACGGCATAGTGCCAAACACCATTCCCAAATAGGAACGGTAATCTCGTCACCGTTCCTAATAATTAGGATCACCTCTTATTGCCATAGATAGCCTCCCGTTCTTGAACCGTTCCTAATTGCAGACCAAAAAGTTCAAATTAGTTATTTACCGTTCCAAATAATAAAAAAACCGTTCCTGGTACCGTCCCAATCACCGCTTTTTTTTTTTTTTTGTAGTGATTGCTTGCCTTCTCTCTCTTTCACGAACTCGATGTCTTTCTCTTCTATGTTCAGCTTTAGCAGATGCAACAGCTAAATCGTGCGTTGATGGTTCTGATTCCATTTCTTATATTCCCCTCCTATAATAATTAGATACACATGTGAATTAATTAATTGAAATAGGATATTTATGAAATGAAATTTCATATTGCCTATACCCAAAAACTATAATAATGGCGTATTTAATTTACCTAATATATTTAGGTTTCATTCAAACAAAATTAAATTCGAAAAATTTTAATGTAATATATTTTAATAGAGAAACTAATTTTAAACAATATTTTAATGTAATATTTTATAAATAATTTATAAAGTAGCCATATTCTAATACATTTACAGAACATGGATTGCGTATGAATAACTATATCATTAATATTAATTATGGATAACTATAGATAATTATGGATAATATTAATAATATAGCTTTCAATTTTTATGGTCAATAATATCGTATTTGCTTTGATGATTTGTTGAATATGAAGTATGGTGTTGTTTCATGAGATATTGTTGGTTTCTCTTTTAGTAATTTAGTTAGGCTTATGATGAAATTCTCTTGCTTTTTGCTGGTATTCTACAGTTACTTCTGGATGGAAAAAGAGAAAATCTGGCAGGTGTTTAAACGGGTTAGATTTATGTGGGCATTATGATAAAGCTTTTGGCGTTCTGTTAGTTAAGTACAAAGTATAATTGTACATATTTTAGGTTTCATTCAAACAAAAGTAAATTCAAGAAATTTTAATGTAATATATTTTAATAGAGAAACTAATTTTAAATAATATTTTAATGTAATATTTTATAAATAATTTATAAAGTAGCCATATTCTAATACATGTACAGAACATGGACTACAAATGAATAACTATATTATTAATATTAATTATGAATAACTATAGATAATTATGGATAATATTAATAATATAGCTTTCAATTTTTATGGTCAATAATATCGTATTTGCTTTGATGATTTGTTGAATATAAAGTATGGTGTTGTTTCATGAGATATTGTTGGTTTCTCTTTCAGTTTTTTATTTTTCTGCATTTTGTTCTATGGGTTATAATGTTTTTTTTTTCTTTTTTTGATTATATTAAAATTTACTTTTCTATTTTAATAATTTAGTTAGGCTTATGATGAAATTCTCTTGCTTTTTGCTTGTATTCTACAGTTACTTCTGGATGGAAAAAGAGAAAATCTGGCAGGTGTTTAAATGGGTTAGATTTATGTGGGCATTATGATAAAGCTTTTAGCGTTCTGTTAGTTAAGTACAAAGTATAACTGTGCATATTTTAGGTTCTAAAAAAGCCTCAATGTTAACATCTTTTTTGTTTTTTCCATCTCGTTCAAGCTCAAACCCAAAAGAGTTTAATCACATAAAAGATGGAATTAAATACATAAACAAATCTAGACTTACCAGATATTAATAAAATAAAAATACTCAAGCTTTTTAATGAAACAAACATAAAATGGATTTGCCAGAGTGCATATATAAGTGATTGTTATAAATCAACTAAATCTCAATACATTCACATAAAAAAAACTAATTAATGATTAATAAACAATAATACAAAATATCATACTAATAAAGGGACATAAAAGAGTAAATCGAATAAGATAAAGATCTTTTCAAACCTAAAACTCAATGAAATTACAAAGTATAACTTGAAAAAAGCTAGCTTCCACCAGTACTTTTGTAGATCAACTCGCACTCAACTGAAAAGGTTAACAAATTAAACAGTGAGACATATTTAAACATTTTATCCAATTTTTCATGTATTTCATTTTTTTAATTAATCACTAAACATAGAGGTTAAACTGGGAAAATGACTGGATTCAAGTTTCTACTTAATCAATTTAATTAATTAACTTTCAATAGCTAAATAAATATTACTTCTACATTATCCAATAGTTTCACTTTTCTTCACATTTGCCATATGTTTTTTCTTCAGTAAAATAAGTACTAATTCTCAGAACTTCAGAACAACAATCAAGTACAATGACAAAAAATATGACACTGATACCTAGGAAAAAATTGAACAGATATATCCCAATATCATAAAACCCCATAGCACATTTCACTCATACTTCCCTTTAGAACCAAAAAAGACAGAAAATTATCCTTGATGTTCTTCTCAAGATACAAATCCAGTAGTTAAATATACAATCGAGGACATTGAACCAATGATTAGATTGAATATTTATTCCCACCATTGAATGCTTTGACTATACTAAAATACATAGGCACAACAATAGCCCACTAAAGAAAATCATTTGCTTGTTGACAAAAGAAGTGTAAAATGAGCTTACTTATAAGAATCGTGCCAAGCTTTCTTTTGTTGCTGCGGACCGGTCCATTCAACATTCGGTCTATCTTCAGAAAACCACAATAATTGATGCAGACTATGTGAAATGCTTTCTTGATCTCCTAATCAGTGGTCTTTAGCCGCTAAGAAATACATAGGAAATACATGTGAACACAACAATAGAGAAGAAAGATAAAGGGAGAATCAAAGACAATTTTATGCTTTTTAAAAGCCATGACTTTGTAAATAAAACTCTTGATATTTTATGAATGTAATTAGATGTTCTGAAAAATAAATGAAGTAGATTACATAAATCAACAAACACTTTCATAGCATCTCTGTTTTTGCAAGACAACCTTTCCCTTTGATTGGGGCCCATTTGGTAAACACTTCCCAAATCTGTGAGAAGGCATATTTCATAGTAACTTTGAATAATAATTTCCATGTTTCTGATAGAGATAACTCTGTTTGGTTAGCTAGATCTGGTTATTACTGTATGATAGGTGGAAATCTATAAAAGGAAAATAGGGAAAATTTATACTACTCTAACACTAACAGTTTAATGGTAGTCACCTGCTTACCATGCAAATAACATTTGCAATCTTCAAGTCCTTTTCTAATTCTCTTACCAGATTCATCCCCTTCACTGAAACAGGTAGCCAACCACAACTCATGGATGAGAATTAAAGAAGTTCCAAATAAGTGAAAAGTTATGAATCATAACGACAGGGAGGGCATAAAAAATGTGACCGGAGTGTGCCAAACATTTCCATGAGCCAAGCAACAAAATAGAGATAAGACGCAAAAAAACTTTGACAAATTCAAGAAGAAGCATTTTATATAATGAAGAAGCATAAAATAATATGTACATAAACTTGCAATACTCAAATCACAAATAACTCTAGAGAAAAAATTATGTTCTTGCAATTGAATTTAAAGCATCAAAACCAACAATACAAAGAAAAGTGACCAAAATCAGAAACAAATAGATGGAAAAATTAGACTTCATAAATGTTGTTGTCAATAGTTGTGAAGCTAATTAAATGGAGAATTGATGAAGTCTTATACCTCTTAATACAAAAAATGGGAAAAAATAGCAACGTTTTCATACCTGAACTTGATGAAACTTTATGAGAACTCGAACAAATCTAGCGTTAGCCTGTATTCTCGATCACCCACCCAGATTGCTAGAGAAAAAAATGACCAAATTGGAGGTTATGTCTAAGCATTGAATCATCTTTCTTTTTCATTGCTGGCAAAATAAATTATGAAATTTGGAGTATTCAATAAGATCAACTCAATGATATAACACAACAAATGAGCCACAATGTGGGTTTCACAACACGCAATCAACATAACAAACTCACACAAACTCTCTATTAATATATGTCAACCCCCAAAACCCACCAAGACACCAAGCCCCACGGCCCCCAGAGAAAAATAAGAAAAAGAAAGAAGCAAATACAGTTTTAATTAAGATATCAACTTCAAGATTCTTGCTTTAATTTTACAATAGTTGTAATTGAAATATAATTTATAGTGGCTTTCGTAATTCTAAGACTCCCGACGGGTTGTCGTTCGTATTGGGATTTGGTTGTTGGACTTGGTACCATGGTGGCGAAAAATTTAGAAAGGTAAAAATTTGTAATTAAAATTGAAATTGAAAATTGAACCGTATACTCCATATACTCCAAAATCTATATCCATATCCCTCAAATCAAAATTGAAAAAGCAGAGCATCAAGTTTAAAATCATATACTCCAAAATCGATAATAGAAAATGGGTCAGTGGCATGAGAAACAAACCTGATGCTCTCCCGTTCTTCCTCTTTTTCCTCGTGCAACCAACGGAGAAGAAAATAGAATTTACTTTCGGAGAGAAGGAGGAAGAAGTTCTTCAGAGATTTGGGGTGGATTCTACTACAGAGGAGGAGAAAGAAGAGGGGTTTAGGAAGTGGGTTTGTGCTCGTGTGTGTGTGTGTGTGTGTGTGAGAGAGAGAGAGAGAGAGAGAGAGAGAGAGGAGAGAAGAAAAACCATCACTTGTGATGGATAAGGCTAGAAACGTGTGATAGTGGGCAAAAATATCTTGAGGTGGAAGTGCATTTTTTAGATAGGTTGAGTAAGGGTATTTTTGGTAATCTATTAATTTGATATGAGAACTATCATATATAGTGTAAATTGTCAGTTTTATCCTTTATAAATTCATTAATCCAAATTATAAAAAATATGTGTATGAAGAATTACCGAAAAGATAGAGGGCAAAATATGTAAAAATCACCAAAAAACTGTCATTTTAAATACAAAAGAGGCTTTGTTTTTATAAGTACAGATATATAAATATAATTTATATTGTCTACCAATTTTCTAATTTTGAAGTTTAGGATAGGAAATTCAACCTGACAGAAGGAATTATTCATTAAAAAGTAATTTTTTTATTTTATAGTATGTAAGATAATTAATGGGCACATACCCTAGTACAATAAACTTTTTATTTTGTATATTATATATATTATATCTTATGTTTGTAGCATTTCGAATTTCTTATTATATATGTATTCTTAGCATATAATTTAGAAATATAAGTATCTTTACTTTTTATTAGTTTCAAATACTATTAAATAATTTTATATGAAAAAAATACAAAAGTGATACTAATTCTTTTTTTTTCCTTATGCGTTCAAAAACTTGATTACAAAAAGGGGCAATTTATTACATGTTATTTCTAAGATAAATTTGTTTACATCATAGGACATATTTTATAGTATTATTTACATAATGTATTTGAATATTAATATGTTTTATATTAATAGTGAGTTTTGTATAAATAAGTTTGCACTATCATATATAATAAGATATCATTAAAATATAGCATAGTTTATGTTTAATATGTTTGATGATATTTCAAATGTCAAGATTTGTGAAAAAGGTACAGAGATTAAAATTTATGAGTAAAGAGTAAATTATTTAATTTTATTTTGGCCCGTCAAAAGAAAATAAAACTGACAAGAATAAAAGAATAAAATATAGGCAATTTGTAAGTACAATATCAAGTGAAAAGGAATTACTTCAGGTTGGAAATTCAACATGATAAAAGGAATCATTTATTAAAAATAATTTCGATTATCTTAAAGTATGTATGATAATTAATGGGTTTTGTCCGCACCAGTTCGAGTTTCTTATTGTATATTTGTATTGTTCGGTAATATTTTAGAAATATGTATATATCTCGTTACTTATTTATTCGTTTCAAATATTGCAAAAAGTTTTTATGGAGGAAATAAAAGGTGTCACTAATGGATTTTTTGTTCTCCGTTCAGAAATTTATTTTTGAGGAATAAGCAATGAAGTTTTATACCACTATCCAAAGTTTTCAAAAAAAACATCACAAGAAACAACCAAACAGTACTAGCAACAACAACTGAACCTAACAACAAGGGAAAACTAACATATCAACCAACCCACACAATCTTGACTCAGTAAAAGAAAGAAGCAATCAAACTGAATACTAAAAAAACATCCAGCCAACACTAACGGAGACATCTGTCATACTCCATCAACCAAGGCTCATCATTTAACTGCCTGCACCCCTGATGCACGAGAACTCACACTGAATCTCGCCTTTGCATCCTGATATTGTCGCAGAAAGACAACCGCTTCTTGCACCACCTGTAATGGGTCTTGCAACTTGGATTCCATCAACATCTTGTTCCAGTTCTGCCATAGAGCCCAACAAAGCACCAAAAAACGCTCAACGATCCTCCCCTTCCAGCTTCTCAAAACATCCTAAAATCCACGCCGCAGTACCCCCCGTCCAGTCCACCATGTGTCGCGAAGGCAAATTCGATAATGCCTAAACAAGCCTTGCCACAGGGCACTCCCACAAAATATGTTTAATGGTTTCAGTCTATGTGACACAAAAAACACAACTGGTGACAATACCCTCCTTCCTTTTAGTAATCTGTCCAAGCTTGGAACGACACCCACACAAAAACGCCAAATAGTAAGTCGAATCCTTGGAGGAACCTTGGCTCTCTACAACCAGTACCAAAACTTTCTCATTTCCTCCGGCAAGACAGAATGTGGAGTAGAGGATGACGGCACCTCACGCTCACTAATTCCCCTCGTACACCTATACGCACTCTTGACAGTAAACTGCCCATTTTTGTTAAACCTCCAGAACACCCTCATTTCCCCCGGAACCCCCTCCACCTCACTCCATCTACAGCCCTCTAACACTACATCCCTAGCACTAAGAATCCCCCTCCATGTAAGAGATGGCCTATACCCATGTTCAGCAACCGCGAAAGGAACAGACGGGAAGTACTTTGCCTTCAACACCCTCCCCAGCAAGGAATTTGGTTGTGATAAGAGCCTCCATCCTTGCTTAGCAAGCATAGCAATATTAAACAACTTCAAACTTCTAAAACTCAACCCCCCCCCCCCAATTTTCGTAGAACACACAACCGTTTTCAAGCCACCTAATGGATTCTCTTCTCGCCCTATTGTGCCACCAGATTTCCGCTGCAAAGGCTCAAGATTCTGCTGTAAATGATTAGGAAACTTGAAACAGGACATGGCATATGTGGGTAAAGATTGTAATAGAGCTTTGATAAGAACACCTTTCCCTGCTTGTGACAGTTGTTTGGCATTCCATCCATTTATTTTACTCCAATAGCGATTTCGAATGTTCCTAAACAACTCCCACCGAGATCTCCCTGCAATCGCCGGTAACCCAAGATACTTCTCATGACTCCGAACTAACCTAACCCCCAATAACCCCGCCAATCCCAACTTCCTATCTTGAGACATACTACCACTGATTAACATACTTGACTTCATAAGATTTACCTCTTGACCCGACGCTCTTGCATATAAACCCAAAATCCTCCTAGCCTCCCCCAACTGTACTTCATTTGCTTCACAAAGCACATGCGTGTCATCTGCAAAAAACAAATGAGACACCCTCGGTGCAGAGCTCGCCACCGTCATCCCTCTCAATACACCCCTACGTTCCGAATCCTGAATCATACAAGAAAGAGCCTCTGCACAAAAAAGAAACAGATACAGAGACAACGGATCTCCTTGATGGATACCGCGTTCCGCCCTGAAGTAACCAAACTGAGAGCCATTTAGAGTTAAGGAATAAGATCAAGAACTTTATTAATGATCATTTATGATGAATCATACTTTTTAGAAGAATTTATATAATGGGGTAATAGGATAAAATCTTTTCATAATGTATTTTAATACTAATATCTTGATTTTACTATAAATATATTAATTGAATGAGAAAACATATACAATATCTAAAACTGATAAATTAGTTTTTCTCAGTGTGTAAAAATGTAATAATATTTCATTTTTATTTTCAAAAAGTTCCTTAAGTAACTTAGTAAAGAATTTAATATTGAATTTTGTATAAATAAGTTTGCACTATTGTATGTAGTAAGAGAATCATTAAAATAATACATATATACTACTATGTAATTTGGAATTTATGAAAATATTATTGAATTTATAAATTTCCGTGTATATCACGGGGTTCATGCTAGTTAGTTATTATAGAATAAAAAGGTAAAGAGAAGATTGGAGATTTGAAATGCTTAGAATCGTTAGCCAAATAATGAATTTGAAATCCTTGACACAAATTCCTTGTAAGTCCAAATATATGGATTTCAAATTGAAGGAATTTGAAATCTATTCATTTCAAATCATTAGCCAAATATATTGGCTCTTTCTAATTTGCCTCTTTTTGTACTCTTGCAGGAGCATTTGGCGATGGAAGATCGGATCCAACACAATCAGGTGTGGCTCGATTGCAACCAATTTGTGTTATTCTCCTGGTTCTATTATGGTCACTTTGGTGGTCTATAAATCAAAGGCTGTGGCATGGAATTTGTGTTGATCCTCTTGCAACAATGAACTTTGTTGTTGCTTTTGTTGCAGCTTTTGATACTCAAGTTGATTCAGGAAGAATGCAACGTTTTGTAGATTCTGATAGCCAATGGGTTCCACCTCGTCAAGGGATCGTCGTCAAAATCAACTTTGATGGTGCGGTTCATATTGTCATTTCAGTGTCGTGATTAGGGTGGGAACTATCTTCGATGGGAAACTCATCTTCAGCATGGATCTAAAGATGCCAAACATAGCGAAGCTCTTGCAGCAATTGAAATAGATGTTCGTCACGGTTGGAGCTCGGTCGTGTTGGAAGGTGACTATCTCTCAGTCATTACGAGGATGAAAACTAAGGGGCCAGATTTCTCTTTGGTTGGTCCTATCATCGAAGACATTCACTTGTTGATCAATTCTGCAGGGGTTGTTGATTTCACCATGTCCTAAGAGAAGCTAACTCCGTTGCACATATGTTAGATGAGAATTCTATTTTTGGTGTTCAAAATGGTGGTGATCCTCCTGAATGGTTATTCCAGGCTTTGTCTGGTGACTCTTTTAATATTATATAAAGTTGGTTTCTTTCGAAAGAAAAAAAAAAAAAAAAAAGGAACTTGGAATTGGCATCTAAAGTCTTTAGAAAAGTGTGAAATACAATTGGTGTCTTGTATGAGAGTGTCTTCCCTTATATGAAGGTTTTCTTTTCTTTTCTTTTCCTTTTTTTTTTTGTTTCTAATATTCCACTCCAATTATCATAAGCTTTGCTCTTCATTCCTTTTTGAACTTCTTTCCTTGTACCCTAACTTGTTTGCTCTTTCTTGTTTGTCTTCATGGTCTGACAAAGGATTGTCGACTAACCCGAGGCTTCAGAATCATCACCATCAGAGACTCGAGTGACTGTGAATGTTTGATTGGAATCTTCTCATAATTCAACCGTGGACCAGCACGAGAGAGTATACATCCTGTGAACTTAGGTGGATACTTATTTACACAAATTTCAAAATAATCACAAACTAGAAAAATATGGATAAATTTATTTCATGAATTTAAATAAAATGGGAAAAATACAAACAACCCCCTGTGATATTGTAAATGAGCAAATTACCCCTGTATGAAAAATAAAATAGCAATTTACATGTTTGTGTTTTTTAAAATGAACCAATTTACTTCTTTATGTTTTTTTAAAATGAAGTAATTTACCTTCTTGTCTAGGGAGGTAAATTGCTCCATTTTAAGGACACGGGGAGTTAAATTGCTATTTTTTCTTCGTAAGTGATAATTTGCTCAGTTGTAATATCACAAGGAGGTAAATTGCATTAAATCCAAATAAAATGATTACAATATCTGGAATAAATTTTCATCAATAAAGATTATTCCCCTTATTTTTCTCTCTGAACTTTGATTCAAGGGTTGAAAGCTTGTTTTTGAACCAGATGTATAAACTTTTCCGAATTTGAAAAGAGAACGAGTTACCTTGTGATGGTGTATAAATCGGAAAGTACGTAGCCTAGGCACGTGCGCACCAAATCAATTCAAGAAGCTAAAGAAACAAAATAAAAAATGTAGAAGTTGCTATATTATTCATAGAAAAAAGATGAGATTACAATGAATTCACCCCCCCCCCCCCATTTATAGTAAATTTTTGGGGGTGAAATTACCACGTTGCCCTTTGATCCTACAACCTAAAATTGATCTGCTGAGGGTATTTTCGTCGTTTTGCCAGCCCACTTCTTTCTTAACTTCCCTTCTCTCAACTTCCCTCAACTTCTCTTCTAATCTCCTTCAACTTCTATTTGGGGTCTTGGAGCAATTAACAATAAGTTTGAGGGTCTTTTTGCAAATTTGATTTTTTCTCCACATCAGTAGCCCCCCAACTTCCAAATGTTTTTGGAAAATTTGGAAGTTCTAACAGATAATTTGATTTTGATTCATCTTCCTCTTCTTGATAATGTTCCCTTTTGATGCAAGGTCTTCTTCTTCTGGGATTCCTCTTGGTACAAATCCTCCATCTACTGGAGCTCTTTTCCCTTCTTGCTCCTTCTTCTACTAGGGCTCCTTTTCATTGACCTTCTACTTCTGCCACGGGTTTCTTCCTTCTTGGGACCCTTCTTCATGTAGGCTCTTTCTCTTTCGACTCTACTCTTGGTTCAATTCCTTCCCTTGCTGGGATTCCTTATCTTCTATGTATGCACTTGGTGGGATATTCTGAATTTCTTCCTCTTACTTTGTTTGGCCTGCCTACTTGGTCTCAGCCACATTCCAGAAAGACGTCGAAACGAGTTGGCTCAAGTATATGGCTCTTCATCCCTTTCCTTGCAATAGTTTTCATTCTTCGACTTCCAAAAGTCATCCTTCATTAATCTAAAGGAAACAGAAATAATTTGCTAGTTCGAAAGAATTTTTGGATGCCTCGCGCTTCAAGAAAATGTCCAACGAGGTGTCATCGGCGGTTCGTCGATGGTGGGTTGTGGCACGGCCGAGGTATGCCTTAGCTGGAATCTATGCCTTAGTTGGAATCTGGTCGTGGCGCACGTCTCGGCTTGGATGTGGCCGAGGCATGCTCGGCCTGGATGTGGTCGAGGCATGCCTCGGCCAGAACGTGGCCGTGGCATGTGCCTCGGCCAGAATGTGGCTGAGGCACCGAGGCATGTACCTCGGCCAAGCCTCGGTCGAGGCCGCCTTGGTCGGATTTCAATCGAGGGTGTCGTGTTGCCCCTCCTTGTTCTTCACTCGCTTGCTGAAGTGGTTGATTTTGATCACGAGGTGATTTCGGTTTATGGCGCCAGGAACATTCATCTGACTTGCTAGATTTCTCCAGAATTTAGAATTAGAAAAAAGTTGGAAACTCCTCGATTGCCTTTGATAGCACAAGCCCCCTGCTTCAAACCTCGAGGTCGCGCGTCAGCCACTTCTCTCCTAATTCTTTTGCGTACTTCGAAGAGTTTCTTCCGGTATTTATGGGATCTCGGCGCCACTTCCTCTCTTGTGGCTTTTCGATATCTTGTTCATCCTTGGGAGAGTTGTTAAGGACTCACTCTTCTATCCCTTCCTTTCCACAGTTGTAACACGTTTTTTTCCTAGAGGCTTGGTGTGTTGTTCTTGCAAGCGCGCTTTGCGAGTCCGTTCTCGCTTTTCGTCATGGAAGGGAGATGTTGTTGCTCGCTCATCCTCTGCAACTCCGTAGGTCGCCATGGAGGCAAGGGGACCTTGCCCCTTTGATGGTTGTTGTAATTGTGTTGCGTTGCGTCACATCCAGATCACCTCGCGCCGCGACGCATCATGTTGATTTCTTCAAAAGCTTTGTAGAAGTTCCTTTGGTTGAGACACTTTGTAACTTCGCGGGAGTTCTTTGTCACTTGAGGAACTTCTTAAGAGTTCATCTTATCAACATATTTTGGGAATTTTGCAGGGGTTCTTTTTTATTATGTTATTAAATTTTGTTTCTCTATTGCTTATTATGTTAAGTTGTTTTTTTCTCGAATTAACTTTCAAATGTAAGGGGCAATCCCCCTCTTACAAGCAGAATATTAAACTAAATACTTATAAGTTGAACTGGATATCAAGGTGAAGGAAAACCCCATCTTTTCTGGATAAAATGTCAGCGTGAGGGGCAATCCCCCTCTTTGAAACAAGATATTAAGGTGAGGGGACATCCCCTCTTTTAGATAGAATATTAATGTGTGTTAGGGGCAGTCCCCCTATGAGAGGTAGTCCATCTCTTTGAATTATGCTTAAGTATTATGGGCAGTCCCCCTAGGAGAGGCAGTCCCTCTTTTTATTATCTCGGGGCAATCCCCCTGTGAGAGGCAGTCCCTCTCTTTATTATCTCGGGGCAATCCCCTTGTGAGAGGCAGTCCCTCTCTTCATTATCTCGGGGCAATCCCCCTATCACAGGCAGTCCCTCTCTTTATTATCTCGGGGTAATTCCCCTGTGAGAGGCAGTCCCTCTCTTTATTATCTCGGGGCAATCCCCCTTTGAGAGGCAGTCCCTCTCTTTTGCAATAAATCATATAGGCGACAAGAATTTGTCAAAAGAAAATTTCATTACTACAATCGGAGGTACAAGAAATTCTTAAATTATGAACTTCATACAACTTAAAACGAGAAAAAACTTCTACAACATAAAACGAGAAAAATTTATACAACCTACTTTTTCAGGTTGACCACGTTCCATATACGCGGTACTTCTTTTCCATCCAACTGTTGCAGGTGGTACGTTCCTTTCCCACAATCTCAATCACTTGATATGGCTCAACCCATTTGGCGTCAAGCTTCCCAATGTTACCTGTGGCATCAGCCCTCCTCAACACGAGGTCGCCTACTTGGAAGCCTCGATGTCTAGCTCTGTCATTGTAGGCTTTCGCCATCAGCGTCTTGTATGCTTCAGTCCTGACATTCGCTTGTTCTCATGCAACTCCTTCATCTTGCCTCGCTCTTTGAGCGACTCTTGCTTCGTATCTCTTCTTATTGGGCCTCCCGAGGTACCCTCATAACTCAAGCAGTTGGGAGGTTGTCCCTACTGGCTCATTCTGCTTCCTGCTTCACTCCCACATACCACGTGCCTGTCTTTAGAAGTAGTTTCCTGGAGCTCTTGTTTCCCTTGTCACACGAATTCTCGTAAGTCCTCTCTTCGGATTAGCTCCTCGACCTCCTTCTCCAAGTAGTGGCGTTCCTCCGAGCTACGGTCTCGATCCCAATCCTTGTTGCTTGGCTGTGTCGAGCGTTTGAGTCCGCGAGGTCCGGGGGGTGTACTGAGTTAAATCCCTCGGGGGCACATGTCCACGTTCATGCTTACTTCCTTCCGCCCTAAGGAGACCCTTTACCTTCCTCTATGGCCCTTCCGGCGGCTTGACGGCCTGGGCGGATGCCTCCTCCACCAACTGGCGAAGAGTTCTGAGAGTTATCTGAATAATTGGGGATGGAGGTGGAACCTCGACCTCTAGCTGCCTCTCCTCCTCCTAGATGCGCAGGTGGATTCTCCATGGCGTGGGCCTTGCTCCTGCTGGGGGGAGCCTCGACCTCTCCTTGCCTCTCCTCCTCCTGGGTGCGCTCCTCCTCCTGGATGCGCAGGTGGATTCTCCAAGGCGTGGGCCTTGCCCTCTTCCTGCCTCTGGCGGTGCGTCCTGTCTCTCCTCCACCTGGCTTCGCGCTGGAGGATTCTTCGAGGCGTGGGCCTCGACCTCTTCCTTCCTCTCTTCCTCCTGGCTCCGCGCTAGAGGATTCTCCGAGGCATGGGCCTTGACTTCTTCCTTCCTCTCTTCCTCCTGGCTCGGCGCTGGAGGATTCTCCGAGGCGTGGGCCTCGACCTCTTGCTTCCTCTTTTCCTCCTGGCTCTGCGCTGGAGGATTCTCCGAGGCGTGGGCCTCGACCTCTCCCTTCCTTTCTTCCTCCTGGCTCCGCGCTGGAGGATTCTCCGAGGCGTGGGCCTCGACCTCTTCCTTCCTCTTGGTCCTCCAACCTCTGAGCTGGTGCTGGTGAGTTCGCCAGGGCGTGGCCCTGTTCCTCCTCGCCTCTTCTCTCGGGGTCCTCTTGCCCTACATTCACGCTTCTTGCCCTTGATATGGTGTTCATCTTCGATGCCTAGACTGGTTCCCACAGACGGCGCCAAGCTGATGGTGTATAAATCGGAAAGTACGTAGCCTAGGCACGTGCGCACCAAATCAATTCAAGAAGCTAAAGAAACGAAATGAAAAATGTAGAAGTTGCTATATTATTCATAGAAAAAAGATGAGATTACAATGAATTCACCCCCCATTTATAGTAAATTTTTGGGGGTGAAATTACAACGTTGCTCTTTGATCCTACGGCCTAAAATTGATCTGCTGAGGGTATTTTCGTCGTTTTGCCAGTCCACTTCTTTCTTAACTTCCCTTCTCTCAACTCCCCTCAACTTCTCTTCTAACCTCCTTCAACTTCTATTTGGGGTCTTGGCGCAATTAACAATAAGTTTGAGGGTCTTTTTGCAAATTTGGTTTTTTCTCCACATCACCTTGAAATTTAATATCAAAAGGTGAAGGTTGCCAAAAATAAAAAAATAAAAAATTAAGGAGATGCACTCAAAGCTAAATAATTTAAGCTCTTTTGCCAATGTGTTTTAGTGCTTGATTCGGTGCTATGATCACTTGAAGAAGGAGATTTTTCTTTGAGGTGGTTGCTTTTACGATTTTGTCACTTGTCCAAATAAGATTTTGCTTCAGTACATGTTAGATCTTTCAAAAGTTTTAATTTGAATTTCTATTTATAGAGGTTTTCCATTTCATCATGCTCTTTTTTTTTTTTTAAGTGAAAGCGATGAATATTATTAATGGAAATAAATCGATTCACACTAGCCTAGCCACACAACCACTCATTTGTTCTTAGATTTCCGGGAGGACTAAGGGGGTGTTTGCAATAGCTTCTGCTTCTACTGTGAAAATAAATTGTAGAGAAAATTATAAGTTAAGTAGTAGTAAAAGTTTAGAGTGTTTGAATAGAAAGTGAAAAGTGAAAGGATTAAAATTCAAGTGTTTGAAAAATAAGCTACAATTTTAAACACTTATGTTAAAATTTACTCATTTGTCCCTAAATAAAAATTATACTATTTTTCCTTATTTGCTTTTGATTCTCCACTTTCTCCATTTCTTCCCCCCCCCCCCCCAATTTTTTCAGCTGCTTACACCCCATTTTTCCTACACCCCATTTTTCCTCTTTTCCACTTCAATTCCTAATTCACCTCTCACCTCCCTCCATCAAACCACCTTCTTCCATCTCGTCAAGGCTCAAGTCCGATTGCCTCCGGCTTTGCCGTCTGCCATTTTCAACGGTGCATACATCCACAAACACTTAAAATACATGTATACAAAACTTATATATATATTTATATATGTATGTGTATATATTAACTTATTTTTAATTATATATATTTCTTAAAATACATTTCTCTCTCTATATATATATATAGACACACAGTGTGGTGGTGGTGGCAGAAATGGTGTTGGCGATGGTAGTAATGGGTGTGTAACAGTGATGATGGTGGTGGTGGGTATTATTGTAAAAATATAGAGAAAGAAAAATGTTATAGTACAAAAGCTGGAAGAAGCATCTATTTTGGTACTTGGAGCTTTTACTAGGAAAAAGCTAAATTTCAATTTTTGAGAAGCTGAAGCAGAAATTTCAAACACTCATTTGCACCTTAAATTTAATTTATTTAACCATAAGCTAAAAATTATTATTTTGCTAAAATTACATTTTTGGTCCTGTAAGTATAGGTCATTAGCACTTTTGGTCCTATAACTTACTTCATTTACAAATTTAGTCCTTTTTTGGACGAATTTGGTCCTGAACATCTCACATTTGATCTTTTTTGACCAATTTAGTCCTGTGTATATAAATTTGGTCCTATTCTCATTCAAGTAGATATTATTTCTTGTTTTGTAAGTATATTCACTAGGACCAAATTTGTCAACACAGGACTACATTTACCAAAAAAGGATCAAATTTGATATGTGTTGGACTAAATTTGTCAAAAAAATGGACTAATTGTGTAAGTGGAATAAGTTACAGGACCAAAAGTACTAACGACATAAAGTTACAGGACTAAAAATGTAATTTTGCCTATTTTTTTTTTTTTAATTTTTGCAAACACCCGCTAACTTATTGTGTTGGTGTTCCTTCTTCTTAATTGCAGAAACTTCTACTTATTCACATTGCTTCACTTCTTTATTTTTCCTGCACTTCCCTTATTTGGGTGCATGATAATTATTATTTTTAATTCCACTACTCTAGAATGTTCGTGATTTCCCTCTAGGTGTTACAACATTTTACAAATAGGAAAACTGCAAGCAACCTCCTGTGATATTACAAATGAGCAAATTACTCCTCTATGAAAAATAAAGTAGCAATTTACCTCCCTGTGTTCTTTAAAATGAATCAATTTACCTCCCCGTATTTTTTAAAATGGAGCAATTTACCTCCCTCTATAAGGAGGTGAATCGCTCCATTTTAAAGAACATAGAGAGGTAAATTGCAATTATTTTTTCATAAGCAGGTAATGTGCTCATTTGCAATTTTATAGGTGAGCAACGAATTAAAACAATCGATTGACCCGGTCCTTATTATATACATATATATATATATGTAGCATATCAATACATTATATATTAACAGATTAAATAAATACAATTTATAATATTTTTTTTATAAAATGGTACAATTTATCAATGAATACACTAAATAATAATTTAATAATAAAAACCAGCGAACTTCTAATAAGTGAGGAAACCCCGTTGATTTTGAAGGGAGACTAATCCCCAATAGAGGGTTGCTTTTGATGCATGAGGACATGGGGATTTTCTATGCAGAAACTACATCCTCAATGGCTTGAGCGATACTTTGTACAACGTATATAGCTCAGTCAAGACTGCAAAAGCCCTTCGAGAATCCTTGGAAAATAAATACAAAACGGAGGATGCCGGCTTGAAGAAATTCATAGTCGAGAAGTTCTTGGAATTCAAAATGGTGGATTCCAAAACGGTAAGGAGCCAAGTCTAAGAATTTCAAATGATCTTGCATGCGGAAGGAATGAGGCTCAGTGAATCCTTCAAAGCAGCTGTTCTGACTAAAAAGCTATCTTCGCTATGGAAGGAATTCAAAAATCTTGACTACCAAAGGAATGTTGACAAAATATTTTGCTATGAAAGATATGGGTTTAGCTGACATAATATTAGGGATTAAGATCTCTAAAACGTCTGACGGACTGGTCTTCTCACAATCTCACTACATTGAGACTGTGCTTAGAAATTTCAAGGCTTACGATAGTCCACCTGCTAAGACTCCTGTAGATCTAAGTTACACTTAGCAAAGAACAAAGGTGAACCCGAATGTCAAGTTGAATAATAATTGGTAGTTCGATGTATATCATGAATTACACTCGTCTGGATATTACGCACTCAGTAAACAAACTGAGTAGATTTACAAGTAATCCTAGCAAAGATTATTGGAAGGGTTAATTAGGGTGCTTTGATACCTAAAATACACTTTAAACTATGGATTACATTATACAAGATATCCAGCTGTGTTGGAAGGATACAATAATGCCAATTGGATATCTGATACTAAAGATACTAAATCCACAAATGGCTATGTATTCACCATTGGAGGTGGTGCAGTATCTTGGAAGTCCTCAAAACAAACGTGTATAGCTCGTTCCACAATGGAATCTGAGTTTATCGCTTTAGATAAAGCTGGAAAAGAAGCTGAATAGCTTCGTAATTTCTTGGAGAACATTCCTTGTTCGACTAAACCAGTGCCTGCAATTGTGATACATTGTGATAGTCAGTCGGATATTGGAAGGGCACAAAATAGTATGTATAATGGTAAATCGAGAGATATACGTCGAAAATATAATACCATTAGACAGTTGATCTCTAACGGAATCATATCTATTGACGATATAAACTCAAAGGATAATTTAGCGGATCTATTAACGAAAGGCCTTTCTAGATATCAAGTATATTGTTCGTCGAGGGGAATGGGATTAAAACCCGCCAATTAAATCTCTATAGCGGTAACCCAACCTTGTTGACTGGAGATCCCAAGATCTTGGTTCAATGGGACAACTAAGTTATAAAGATTGTGGAAAGCACTTGTAGTTTTACTCCTTCCCATTTCTATGACAAAAAGTGTTGAAGACGGGCCGCTTCAAATGTAAAACACTTATGAATCCAAGATGGAGTCCAGGGCCAAAACGGACTCAACCGAGAGAACCAAAGATATTAGAGAAGGCATTGTAGGGGTACTACTGTCTTGGTTTACACCAACAGCTGAACAGTTCAAGACATCATGTTCAATGATTAACCAAGTAAATCCGATGGTATTCCCTTGAGGAAGGTTCAAAGCCACAAACTACCGATCATGATGTAATGACTTCTCGGTTGAAACCATGGTTTAAAAATTTTCATGCGTTTCCATCTAAATTATGGAAACGTTTCCCTTTTCAATGTTACGGAAACAAAAATACATCGTAGTTTCGAAGTTATCTAGTTTCCTTCGAAACACTTCATTTTTTCTTTTTTTTATTTTCCTTCAAAATCATTGAGTTTCCTAAGAAACTTTTTATTTTTTCTAATTTTTCAATGAAACATTTATTTCATACTTTGAGCTACAAATATATAAATTCTTGTGTTATACATAAGTATTTCATTTAATGATAAAAAATTTAATATTAAGCTAAATTAGTAATGTTATATGTATAAATATCAACGTGATATAGATATTTTATAACACATAGTTAAACATAAATATTATATTATTATTTAGTTTCAATAGCAACTGCATCAATTAATAACTCCAAATGCATAATTATACTACAAAAAGATAATGTTAATTGGCTAAATGATACAAAATTAAACTATATATATTGGAATTAAAAAAAAGGGTAATATTTTAAATTTTTCTACGACTATTATATATGTTTCTTGAATTTTACGAATTTTCTATAGCGTTTCCGAAAATTTTCTAATATTTATAATCTCGAAGCATTGGTTGGAAACGAAACTTTAATCCATGGTTGAAACTCTATTAAGTGCCTGCATGCTCATATGCATTAATTTTCATTCATGTGGGGGATTGTTGGAAAATGATGAATGATAAATTAAAGAATAAATCGTGACAAGTGTTTGGTTACGATGTGCGATGAATAACAAGCTCGTGACACGTAGATGATGATTGATGGGCCCCAATCATCATCTGGTTGTGTCTGATCAACCTAATGGGTGTGTCTTTTGGTTGAAATGATGTGTCCATTGGGTGAACAATGCATCCATTTGGGTGAAACGATGCATCCATTCGGACGAAAGGTCATAACCTTTCAAAGGCATCTTTTCTAATTGGACATGTCCATTCGATGATAGCTTCCCAACTCCTATAAATAGGCCCTTTCATTTCATTTCCTTTATGGATGATAGTCCTTCGACTCATTCATAATATTCGTAAGCATAAAAACATTCTGCAAGTAGAGTTAGCAAGAGAGTTCCAAAATATTATTTGGTTCGCCGTTTCTCAAAGTTTGTAGTGCTGCTACTTTGAGATAGAAAGTCGTTGTATCTTGGGAGACAAATTGCCGATTCTGTGAGCACCAAAGCGGTGCAGTAATTGTCTTAAAGATAAAGAGTCTAACCCTTGCCTCGATTTTGTAATACACAATTTTCCGGACTATCCATCTCGTTCATTCCCTACAAATTTTCATCAATTTGGCAATCAAAGCAAGTAAACATAGAATAAATAATCTTTCTTATATCCAATCCAATCATACATGTAATCATGGATTATCACATCACCCCTTTCATACAAAAAACTAAACGGGATAAATGTTGGTGTCATCTAATTCTCCCGGAGTGTCTTGATGTGGTCTCATCCTTATGGGATCACAAAGTGACCAATTTTAGAAGTATAACCAAATCGATTTTGTGAAGAATTCCCAATTTATTCAATACAATTAGATCTGATCCAAATTTGAAAATATTGTAAAAGGGTGGAAATTCATAATATCATACAAAATTGAGACTGAACTTTAATTTTTGTATGACTCAAAATGAGAACATATATGATCATAGAATATTTTCATTTAATTCACCATCCTCATGCCCTTTCCAACCTTATTAAAATATGAATGGCTAAGTGATTTTTTTCTTTATTTATTTTTTGTTTTTGGATGGCTTAGTGAAAGATGTGTGCCACAAAACCTAAAATGGAACTGAAAATTTACCCAAAGTAGAATGAACACACACATACACACACATACTTAAAAGGATTTCTTGGAATTATCTACCAACAAACTAATGAAAGTTGGGCCAAACTTGAGCCCAATAGAAACTAAGAAATCTAAAAGAAGTTACCCAAAAGTAGAGATTCGTAGAGAGAGCGTAGATGCAGCCTAAGAATCAGCGCTGACGCTCTTCTCTTCTCTTCTCTTCTCTTCTCCGGCGAGTCTTCTCTTCTTACCCAATTTCTTCTATTATTGTAATAGAAAGATTCCCACAGTGGAGGAATTTGATTTCCAGATTTGATGATATAGGCGCGCTCAGGCGTAGATAAATTTCAGTATAAACCTTGAGAGCCGTGTAGCAGACTGTACAAAACGGGTTTCCCATCGTTCTGGAGTTTGATCTTTTCTATTGAGTAATATTTCTATCTGTTTGATTCTGGGTCTCTGTTGCTTTGTAAAAATTTGGTGATTAGTAGATGATGGAGAGTATAATCGGGAAAATACGGAGCCTGGATGCGTACCCTAAGATCAATGAGGATTTCTACAGCAGAACCCTCTCCGGAGGCGTTATAACCCTGGCTTCCTCCATCGTGATGTTCCTCCTCTTCATCTCTGAGCTCAGTTCGTATTTCTTAATCCATATCTCTCTGCCCCTTGAGATTTCTATGCCTTTGCGTGTGCAGATGTACTAACTATGTACCCTATGTTGTGATCTTCTGATGTTTGATGGAGTTTCTGGTTTTGTGTGTTTGGTTTATGATTGGTGCTCTGTTGGCATGTTTCAAAAGATTTGAATTGTTATTTTCATCTGTGTGTTGCCAAGCTTTTGCTTCGAGGCTTATGTATTGTAGTGTATTGGGGATTTAGTAGAGATTCAGCCGAAAATCGTCATGTCTTGCATGTTAATCTTATTGAGAGAGCAAATGAAATGCTAGCTAAGAGACGATAATGTTGAATTTTTTCTGGAATTGCCTTGTCTTAGTGCTCATGGAGGTATGCTTTCTATAGGGTTGGAATTTTGTAGGAAATCCATTGTAATTTAGTATTCATATCTTTGAATGTGGTAGCCCTGATAACTCGGTGACATTACACTCCATTTTTCCATACCTGAGGTTTTATGGTGGTGCACTTTCCCTTCTCAAATATGTTTACCTGCTTGTGCCAAAAATTGAAAAGAGCAGTTGAGATTCTAATCCAGTTCCATCACTTATGCTTCTAACTTGTATTGTCTCCGCTGGCCACTGGTCTTGCATGCACTGCAGGGTCAATATTGTAATAAACTTGTTTGTAATTGCGTTCTCCCATTTGTTCTGCAAATGCAGCTCTAAAGATTACTTGTGATGTGAAATTGAGGTGTATTTGGTTATGTTGTAGGATAATTGTTAAGCTGCAAGACTAGGTAAGTTAAGCCCTGACGTCCTTAGTAACGAGAAACCAATGTCTTTGTGGTGATTATGCGTTGGATCTCTGGAATCTAGTCAGATTTGTTATGACCTCTGGATTCTCTTAACTGCATGAAATAAGACTTGAAAGCCGGACTTTCCCAGCAAGAGAATGGAGAATAAATGCTGCTTGTCTTGATTTCTGGATGATGTTGGACAATCACCAAACGAACAGAGTTCTACATTTCTTCAAATTCCATCATCATTCTGCTTCTGTGGATTTAACTATTTGGTTCACACTCCAAGCTGATGCAGACCTTTCTGATAGCAAATTGAAATGAAACGGGGAAGCAGAGTATTAATGTTAATTCAAGGCTAGAGTTTCAGATAATAAATTGAAACATTTGTAGAACGTAAGAGCTTTTAAGTTTGTGGATTCCAGTTGCAGCCTAAGAGACACGATTTTTCATATTGATTCCTTGGATCTTCTATTATCGCTCACGACAAAATTATAAAATTGTCTTGGAAATAATCCGTGGACCGAATTTATATTATGACTTCTGTGAAGTATGAAATATTCTATTCCTGTATGTTTAAGAGTTCCTCATTAATAGCATTGCATTAAGCTATCAGAGCTTTTGCCTGTTCTTTCTAACCCTCAATGCCATGTTATACAATTCCATGTTTTTCATGTTTTCTCCTTTCCAGGATTATATCTCAATGCAGTAACTGAGACAAAGTTAGTTGTAGATACGTCAAGGGGAGAAAGACTCCGTATCAATGTAGAGTACTTTCTTCTCATTGCTGTCTTTCTATATTGATTTACTAAAAATTTGTTGCCTGTTTTAAAATTTGATAGTTTTTCACTTGTTTTTGCCTTAATGTATTCAAAATCAGCTGTATGCTTCAATCCTTTTCATCTTTTATTTTTCTTTTATTTCTTCTCTCTCTCTCTCTCTCTCTCTCTCTCTTTCTCCCCTCTCCCTCTTTGTATGCATATGAGTGCACGTGTTCGGCTTTTTGTTTTTCTGATGGAAGGATAGGGGCATAGGATTGTATTATTTGTTGGTTATTATGGGGTCTGTAATACATTTTCAGTACTTGATATGACTTTCAAATTTAAAATCGGGAAAAAAAAAATCTCAATGAACTTTTACACTTATCTTTTTACCTGAATTAGTTTCTTTGTTTATCAGAAAAGGATATACTGTGGCATGTCGATCACCTACAAGTCTCCAACAGATCTAGGTTAAAGTGTACTTGTGTCAAGCTTTTGGCTGATCTTAACAAATCAAGTTCATCAACTTTTTACATCTCTAGTATGGAGTCAATTAGCTAGAAGGCTCTCATAGTCTATAGACAGTCTCTAGTTGGGTTTCACCGGTTAATTTATGTTGAAACTGAAATAGTTCATTTGTAGTATCAAGCAGAGCCCAAACAACCTGATAGTCACAATCTATTTTGCCACCTCTGTGCCATATTACTACAATTAATCTCTTTAGTTATTATTATTTGATACTCCTGCCTGGAATATTTTGCAAGACTATACTTAAATAAACTAATTGATGGTTCCTCTATTACTTGCATAATTGCAGTTTGATGTGACTTTTCCAGCACTCCCGTGCTCTATCGTCAGTCTTGATGCCATGGATATAAGTGGAGAGCAACACCTGGATGTTGTAAGTGCTTCAATCTGATCACATCTTTCAATTATTTTATGGGTTCAGGATTCTGTTTTGTTTATGTCAGATTTCGTTTCTTACTGTCATTTACATGTGTAGACTCACATGGAAAATATAGAATTATAGAAATTCAAGTTTGTTAATAGTCAGAACTCATTTTTTCCAATTTTCCTGGACATTAACGTCAGATACGGATCTATCACAGAATATGATCACAAGTCACAACAAATATTTTTTCTCGAAGTTAGCTTATAACATGATTTCTGTGGTCAGATAATTTTTACATAGCCCAAAGCATAATTTGGCTCCACGTTTTGGAATATTGCTTATGATTTCCCAGCTAAGAACTTTAAATCAATGCTAACTGGAAAAATAATATCTGTATATGACAAGTAGAAATGAATTTGAGAAATATTACATTGATGATTTTTTTCTCCAGGAAATTGCTAATTTGTTTCTGCTTTCTTTATTATTTGTTTTTATGGCTCTTGAAGTGACATTGCATTAATTCCTGCAGAGACATGACATTATCAAGAAGAGGATTGATGCTCATGGTAATGTGATAGAAACAAGGCCAGATACTATTGGTGCTCCCAAGGTCAGTCAGGAGATAAACTTATGCACTGTAGACATGTGCAAACTTTTGGCACTATCCATTCTTCCCTTTTTCATTAGAGTGTTTCATCCTTTGGTATGTGAACATGTGTGGATGATTTCATGAAGCATGCGAAATAGCCTCTCTTCATTGTGACTATTGTAAAAAGATGTAAAGTTGTTCTCTTACTGCTTATTTAGTTTCTGATAGATGGGTTTTCTCTTTTTATGTTTTTAACTGGCATAGATAGATCGGCCTTTACAAAGGCATGGTGGACGGCTTGAACACAATGAAACCTACTGTGGCTCATGTTATGGTGCAGAAGCGGTACTCTCCTATTCTGAACTTATGCTAAATTACTACTATATTATGGTTTGGTGGATCAGGAAGAGACAAATGGATATCAAAATGTTAAATGATAATTTATGTTACTCTTCTCTGTAATGAATTTGGTTCTATATGAGGAAAATATCTGTGTAATCTTGATGTTGCCTTTATTTCCTCGGACTTTTTTCTCTTTGCTGCAGGCAGATGATGATTGTTGTAACAATTGTGAAGAAGTTCGTGAAGCTTATAGAAAGAAGGGCTGGGCATTATCAGATCCTGATTTGATCGATCAGGTCTATATCTTCACTTATTGGCTTCTTGTCTAGTCGACGTCTACTAGTTCTTTTAAAATATATAAAAAATCACTTCCACCTGGTCCTACCCAAAAAGCGGTTGCTCAGGCTAAGATAAACATATTAGTATATTACCCTTGTAGTAAGTAGTATCAGATACATCAAATGTCTAGAAAATGAAGTTTCTGAAGAGTGGTAGTAGATCAAATGTTATTTCTTGGAGGACCCTTTCATGGTAAATTCCAGTAGATACCATAGGTGCAATTGATGATTCAGAAGTCCAGTAAGCTAAAGATCCAATTATCCAGTTTGTTAAGTCATTTTAATTAGAATTCCAAAATTATACCCAAGGTGATTTGGCCACTATATTAAGTGTAGAAACATAACAGCTCCAGTTCAGTAGTAACATGTCATTGTGCATTATAAAGCTGCACAGTAAAAGGATTCATATTGAGTATTCAACGTTGCTTATGCTCGGTTCAGTGGGACACCTGTCAGCCAGAGGCCCCTGCTTCATACAATGGTATACTATTCATTGCCACTTTATAGCAACTGTAGTATCTTATATCATGAATCTCACAGGGTGAATATATTAGGACTTAATTTGGGTGAAATGGCTATGTGAACATAATTTTGAAATGCAGAGTCCATTTGCTTGTTGCTGCAAATATCCACATTATTTTCCTGGAGTTAACACTCCAAGCTATGAGTAAAGAAATATGATTCTTTTATCATGATGTGCACTGTGGCAATTGCCTCATGCAATCTCATTTGAATGAATACTCTTCGTCTCCCTTGGTATGTACATGCTACAAGTCTTTAATGTCCCCCACCCTTCCACAAAAAGATAAAGAGAAGATAATCAGACATAAAGAGAAACTGAATTAAAAGGGGAACCCCATATGCTTTAAGAAGTACCCGTATAAAAAGTTGAATGAATTTCTTATCATGGTGATAGTTGAAGTAACATTTTGGGGTAGGTGATGTGCCAAATCATATCGGGCAAACTATTCTACATACAAATTCAGGAAAGATGATAACCAGTTCTGGAAATGTGAGACTGCTCATAGGACTAGCATTGAAGTGTCACAGAAGAGGAATAATCAAGAAAGTGTGTAGGTGAGGTTTGGGTCAGAGGTATATTGGTGACTAATCTCTATCAAGAGTCCAGGACCAACTCCGGAAACAGCACATGTTATAATTATGTTCATTGCATGATTTCTTGGGATTAGCTGTTCATTTTTTCCATGACATAGTAAGATATTCTATGATATGTAATTTGTGAATGTTGTCCAGCCATTTATTTCTTTCTTAGACTATTAATTTTTTCAGTGAAAATTTCAACAAAGAAGTACCTTTTACTAAGTCATCTTCCATTTTTCTTGTGTTTTCTAGTCACTTCCCTAGTAAAATCTAGGCTATTCTTCTATCAGTGTACTGGCTCAGCATCACGATCCACATACCTAAATAATTAATGGCAAAAGAATATCTAAGCGCAAATTTTTTGGTTTAAAAAATTTACATTGGCAATTATTGACATGGCTCTGAACTATGTCTTGTTATGTTTTCATATTTTTCATGATAAATCAGTGCAAGAGAGAAGGTTTTCTGCAAAAGATCAAAGACGAAGAGGGTGAAGGATGTAACATTTATGGATTCTTGGATGTCAACAAGGTAGCTGGTAATTTTCATTTTGCACCTGGAAAGAGCTTCCAGCAGTCAAATGTTCATGTTCATGACCTGCTAGCATTTCACAAGGACAGTTTTAATGTAAGATGACATCCTTCTGCCCTTATGTTTGCTGCACCTTAGGATATTGATTATACTAGAAATTGCCTTCTTCATTTCATTATGTACTTACTATAAGACAAGTTAATAAATTACGGGATTTGTACCACAGATAAGTCATAAGATCAACAGATTAGCATTTGGAGACTACTTCCCTGGTGTTGTAAATCCTCTTGATGGGTATTTTATCTGTTCATTTTCTACTATCCGTTAAGTGATGTGATTTTATGCTCCTCTCTGGCGGTGTGCAAATGGATCTAACATAAAAACATCTGCCTTTGTTTCTACCTGCAGCGTGCAATGGACACAACACACACCAAATGCAATGTATCAATACTTCCTCAAGGTTAGTAGTTATGTAAATTCCCCATTTGTAGCTGAGTTCTGTCGCTTTATTTTTTTAACAGTTGTTTAACTTTGTATTTCTTAGTTGTATTGGCCAGAGATGCTTTGCCTTCTTAGTCATCATGATTCTTTATTACGAATATGCTTTTATCTTGTGATCCTGATTTCGCTATGGATTTGAAGTTAGGATTTGTCATTCATTGAATTCACTGACAAATTAAATGAAGTTAGGTCATAATATTAATTAAAGGGCATTTAACAGACCATAGTTGGAAAGAGCATCCATTTTTCGGGGAACCAAAGATAATCATGGAATAATACCATTGACTAACACGTGCATGTAGCAATGTGATCTATGGAAAGGGAAACACAAGACTTAGCAGTCTAAAGTGTTATTAATATTCCATCTTTCTTCAACTCGAACCCACTGAACAACACTTAAGCTGGAAACTTTTGGTCTAAGTTTTCTAGAATGCGCCTCATGTACTACTGCTTCAAGGCAATATGCAAGTTGAAATGCAGTGGGGAGTGCTTGTAAAGTCATCTGTACATTATTCTGAGAAGTGCTTGATGATTATGTACTGAGTTGGGATGGCAATTATGGAAATGTTTCATATTTCTGTGGCAGATTAGTTAAATCAACAAGAGCAAGACTTTTACCAGTCGAAACAGCTAAGCACCACACGACTTTATGATGATAAATGGGTTACACAGCACACTCAAGAGCACATTAATTTATTATGACCTTGGCATTATTAGTCAAATAACAGGCCTACATTATATGGGAATTGCCACTTTTTTTGAGGAAATAAAAAAAAAATTATTATCTTATGGTGCACATACAATCACTTTATGCTATTACTAACTAGTCTCAGATTCTAATCTTTATTGATTAGAACATAGATGCCTTGGGTGTCTTACAGGAAAGCTCAAATTTCCTTTCTATGTTTGCATGTATGAACCCGAGAGTGTTGGTAGGAATGATATTCTACAAATTCTATATTGCCGAGAAAATAACGATTCCCTTGTCTCTTCTTGGAGTTTGCAACATAGCCTATGTATTTGAAATGTTATGTGGTATATTGGTATGGTATGTACAAGAATAGGTTTGGAGAAGGCAGGGTGATCTTATGTCAGCAAGAAAACTAGTTCGGTGCATTGTTAAGCATTCATGCTCAGGATGTATGGTTGTTTCCTTTTCAGGGTTAACATTCTTACAACTGGGATCTGTAATCATAACTATGTAGTACATTATCCTTTAAATTGAGTTAGTTCCTGCCCGTGAAGTCATAAAAAGTACAATCTTCCAGCATCCATTTTTTAGATGATGTCTCCCTTGATTATCTATATTGGGGAATAACCTGTTGTGCTTCCATGGAACAATTTATTTATGAGTGGTTTTGTAATGTTTCCATATTCCGTCTAGAATAATAGCTGCTCACTATAGTCATTCACTGGAACTACTTAAGTATTGTGTTTGTGCTTCCTGTGAGAGAGTGTTGCTGATGTGCCTGTTTAACTTTTTCTAATATTCGTACAGCATCTGAAAGGTGTACGACAAAGGGTTGTCCGAATTTTGATCAATAATTGGAATATGTACTTTCAAGCAGCATGCTGTACAACTTAGCTGTGTAACAGGGTTAACTAAGCTAGCATACCCTATGTAACGGCTTAATCATGAACTCCTTCCATCTCTATGATTACCCAAAAAACTTCCCCTAAGTTTATCATGTGTCTCAAGCTTTTCCGGATGTTATGGTTTCAAATAGAAAATTATGATATCAGAAAATATTTTTAGTAAACTATCAACTATGTCTCTGATCGACTGTGCTTCTGCTTTTTTCTATAATTGTAAAAGGAGGGAGGAGTTGTAGTTTAGCTATTTAGGGAGGAGGTAACTGTGAATAATACTTTTAGAAAAATTCCTGCTCCTGCTTTCTCCCTTTGTACATTTTTCATTATGTATCTTCAGCTGTACCAAAGTGGCAGATTCTTCTTATTTCAATTGTCATTTGTATTTCATTATTGCGCGATATTGCAGGTTGTACCGACTGTATTCACAGATGTCAACGGACATGTCATCCAGTCAAATCAGGTTACACCAAGACTCTAAAGTTCACTATCTGATTCATATGATTGCTTGTGTGTGTGTATGTGATTGTTATAATATTTAGGAGCCTTTTCTGGGACGGGACCGGATTCATGAGATTTTGTCCCATTGCAGTTCTCTGTAACTGAACATGTTAAAGGAGCAGAATTGGGTCAACTTCAGTCCCTTCCTGGAGTATTTCTGTTTTATGACCTTTCACCAATTAAGGTGGGTATGCCCTTCCCAATTGCAAGTGCTGATTGATTCCTATCAAACACTGTGATCAATTTTCTATGTTCGTATCCCTTGTCTGGCTTTTGTTGCCCCCTCCCTGCAATTTCCTGGTCCCTAGCTCTGTTTTTTCTATCTTATCTGCTGACAGACATATGAATTGCACTTGTGAAATGGCATAAGAAGTTTTCAGTTATTTTTCGATTTCCTGAATGACAGGTGACATTTACAGAGACACATGTTTCGTTCTTGCACTTCCTGACCAACGTCTGTGCCATTGTTGGAGGTCTCTCTCTCTCTCTCTCGCTAGAAGATCTAGTTTTGCTTTTTAATAACTAGTTTTTTGTTTCTTCAGTGACATTGTGAACCATACCAATCCATGAAGTTATACTTGCACATTTATGTACGTTAAAGAATTCTGCTCAATGTCCAGGTGTCTTTACTGTCTCGGGCATAATTGACTCTTTCGTATATCATGGTCAAAAAGCAATCAAAAAGAAAATGGAAATAGGTAAGTTCAATTGATGCTTGACGCTTCTGAAAATATCACCTGGTGCTTTGGAATTGGAATTGGCCCTCCAGAGAATCAGTGCTTCAGAGCAAAAGGAAGATAAAGTTCGGACTTTCCAAGCCGAGGTGTTGTCAAACTACTTAACGGCCCTATCGATGGTGTTTTGATATTTGTTAATGGATGCATTAACCCATTTAGTTGATTTATAATTCTAAGTGTTTTTTTTTTTTTTTTTTTTTTGGGAGGTTTACAATACACCTATATATGTGATGGGAATTAGTGATTTACAAGCAGGGTTCATGGTCACTTTGAAATTTAAGCGTAGATTTTGTGGCTGTATTATAGATCTGCAACAGTTTTGATATTTAATCCCATTTTAGAGGACGTTTCAGTGAATGCAATGGGAAAAAAGGGTATAGTTGTTGCTGGAGTTTTAACAAAGTGTCGCTTTGGTCTTTCCGGTGATCCAATTTAAATGCTATTTAGAATTTGATTTGTGGATTTGTTAATCCTTTCTCTGCATTCTAGTCACAAAATAATGGAATTTGGATCTCAATCATATTGAATCAATTAATTCCATATGCGCGGGTTTTGAATAGAAAATTCAATCCAGATAAATAGTATGAACCTATATATATTACTTCAAAACGATAGGTTTTACAAAGGGGGAGGAAGGCCTTCTACTATGCATTTGTACATTATCCTTGAGTAGAAGTGGTGACAAAAACAGTGGACAACAAAAGAACATAAAATGTCCATCGTGACTTGCAGCAGCAGTTTTGGCAAGTAAATCAGTCACTCCATTAGCCTCCCTGTAGCGAAAGTTCAGATGGACATGTTCAAAATCAGTCAATATCCTCCACGAGTCCATCATGAGGTAGATGAGGTCCCTCGGAGGAGGATCTTCCCCGCTGTCCAAAATGTGAAGTAAAGCAGCCGAATCAGATTCCACAATAAGCTTAGTATTCTTAGGGGCCGTTTAGATGAAAAATCTGATGAATTTGACCTGTTTGGATAACAGCCCATTTCGAAGCACGCAACACTCAGCAACCATATTTGTATTAGTACCTATATGCGGAAGAAAATAGCTTTGTTACGCGCTTGCAAAATAAACCACAGAAAATAACAAATTTCCTGTTGAGTAACATTTGAATGTCCATATTTATTTACAATAGTAAGAACATTTTCAGACCCAAGTGAGTTGATTTCATAAAACCTTAAAAGTGAGGCTACGGAAAACCACACAATTCACAAAGAGATGAGCAGTATCTTCCTAGGCAGCTTTACAAAGAGTGCAAATTAAAAACATAACTTTTGCAGAATATGCCAAGGAAGATTTGGATTGAAACAGTCCCTCCATTTAGAAAACTTTAACAGGAAATTTACCATACTTGCTCCATGCCCATACTAACTTATCTTCAGTGGGGGACAGGACAAAATACGAGCACAAATAAAAGACGGGAGATAATTCTCTAATAGTCCAACTTGCCACATATGAGCACAACATAAGGAAGAGTCCATATATATTATGCAGCTGCAATCCAAGTTTCAAAAGACATGCCTGATTTAATGCATATTGTAGATAAATTAATTTTTCACCAAATCAAATGACGATAGGTGAAAAATATATATTATTTATCAATTATATATATATTTATTTATATTTTAGAATTTATTAAATTAAATTTAAGTGTAAATAGTTAATTTAATTGATATTTTAAATATATATTTCGTTATCAAATCAAGGACCGACAAGTGTCAAGCTGAAGTGTTTCGGCCAATCGAGCAAGACGAATATTTTTAATATTTATTTATTTGAAAAATACAAATATTAAAGAGATAATATCAAAATTGACCAATTATGTCCTCCCCAATATTTAATGTATTTATCTCTTTAAATTTAAATAAATAGAGAATACAAAATGGTGTTCAAGTTTGCCATAATTCTACCTCTTTGACAGTTATATAAAGGGGTTTTTGAAACTCATTCAAAATACATACACAATTCAAGATACAAGCAAAAGAGTATCCGAGAAGTCCAAAAATTCCCTGAAGTGCAAATCAAGGAAGACCCATAGCATTCAAGGTAAGAATCAAGTCGTTCGTCGTGAAAAATATCCAAAGTCAACGTTTGATTCGAGAAGAAGTCAAAAGACCCGTGAATTAACGTCATCAAGAAGTAAGTCCATCTTGACTGAAGATCAAAACTTCAAATTCACTAAGAAATATTCAAGTTCAAGTCAAAGATTCCAAGTTTATAGCGTTTAATCAGAGAATAAGTCGGAAGACCCCTAAATTAACATTATTTGAACATCGAGGTCAACGTCGAAGGAGATCAAACGTCAAGTTTCACCTCCGAAGTTGCAGAAATCAAAGATCCCATTCTTGAAGTGAAGATCAGAGGTTTTAAATAGAGATTTTGTACCCACAAATATTTAATCAAATTCAAAGAATTTATTTGCAATATTTTCTTGTTTCAATAAGTTCAGGAACACGAAAATTTATTTACAAATTTTGGCATGCCTAGTGGGACCACTCTACCTCTCATCTCTTCCCTTCATCAAAGTCTGAAGTATTTAGATGGATACTCAAGGAATAGCTATGACGACGGTGAATTCCAAACTGGCCACAACAAAGTCTCCGAGTGCTAGTATGAAGAGTATCGGAGTTACTACGAGAAGCATGTCGAAGACACTTAAGGAATCTTCCCAGATGACTCCTCCCATTGAGTCTGCTTAGAAAGACGTCATCGTACCTAGCCATGCAAGTGAAGATGACGAAGATAAATCTCCTCTGTCCTCTCCTCACTCCGTGTCTAGCTATTCCTTCATAATGAATGTGGCCATGGTCATGGTGACGAATGCTGCAACCATAAAAGAGAAAATTGCAAGTCTCACAAGAGCCATCGAAGGACTCACAAAGCATGTCTAGGAGCAAGATGCCCATATTGCTAGGTTGATCAACAAGCCATCTAACGTTGACACAAGCCATATCAGGGGGAAACAAGTTGAGGCTCATGATGAAGTAGACGCATCCACAACCGAGAAGGATAAAGCTGCAAAAGAGCTTCAAGTCTCGTCTGATGGATTGATTGTGGTAGACTAACTGAAAGAATTTATTGAAGGGACCATCAGAAGCAAAATCGAGGGAAGCTCAAGGTCATCCTTTACTTACTCCAAGCGCTACACTCAAAGGTTTGACAGCTTGAAGATGCCAATGAGCTACCAACCACCAAAGTTCCAATAATTTGATGACAAGGCAATTCTAAGAAACATGTGGCTCACTTCGTGGAATGTGCAACAACCCTGGAACATATGGGGCTCATCTAGTCAAACAGTTTGTCCGATCACTGAAAAGCAACACATTTGACTGGTACACCGATTTGGAGGCCGGTTCAATTGATGGATGGGAACAACTAGGCCTGTAAATGGGTCTATTTTACCCAGGCCCAGACCCAGGCCCAACAATTACCCAGGCATATATTGCTGGGCCCGACCCGACCCGGTCTGGGACCCGATGGGTCTGGAAAATGGGTCTAACATACCAGACCCGAAAATTCGGGTCGGGTCTGAACCCGACCCGTTTTGTTGTTGTTGTTGTTGTTGTTGTTGTTTTTTTTTTTTTTTTTTTTTTTTTGCATTTTTTAGTAGTTATGAGAAAGAGAAAAAATACAGCAAATATACACTAAAAATAAACCAAAACCTTAAGCGAAAAAACAAAATTATACATATACAAGGATATGTAAAGTGATATGACAAAATTACAAAAGTGCATGCTCAAATACATATTTTTTTTACTAAAAAATAAATATATATTACAAGAAAGAGAGCATGAAAAGGTCCTAAACTAGTATTCCGAGCTTCACAAAAAAGAACCCACGATCCAACTGAAGGACAGCACAGGGGGCAAAGTTTATGTCAATGTGGATCTTTGAGGAGAATCGAAAACCTCTTCCAATTTCCAGTTTCCCAGTAGAGAACCCACAAACTAAAGCTAAGAATTCCAAAAATTTACATTCATACAGATAACAAAACTTCCAAATTCACACGAAAAAGAGCTCCATATCCACATTTCTTTGTTTCCAAATTCGCAAGCAACAAAGAAACACAACGAACAAAAATACACAATCTCAGTTCCACTAAATTTCCTAAAACTTTATCCAACTAGACAGAAAGACAACACTTTTCATCAAAATCAGGTACAAGGCTTGAAATTCAACAAGCCTGGTCGAAATTGATAGAGCCCATGAATCAAAGTCCATTTTTCTTGAAACTAATTAATTATTTAAAAAAAGAAAATTACCAAAAAAAGCTCACTCTCAGAATTCTGTATCTTCCCGCAGACACACACCCACAACTCAAACTGAAAGTGAGAAATGAAGGCATGTATCATGTATCCTTTTACTAATTAGTTATATCTTATATGCAAAATAGCACCAAAACCCATTCTTGATTTACAAATTTCAACCTATTAAATCCAGAGCCAACAAATTTTTATTGGGAAATTCATCATCATCAACATGAAAAAATCCAAGAAAAAACAATCCACGAAAATGAAACCAAGAATGAGAACAAAGGCATACCTTTTTTTTTTTTTTCTTTCTTTCTGATTAGAACAAGTGATCCTCTTATTACTTGAATATTATTACAACAAACGGGTTTCAAGAAAAGCTGCGAGTTCGATTAAATGCAAAGAGAAGAGAGGTAAAAGGAAGAAGGGGTGAAATATTAATGGCGGAGTGGCGGCGCAAGCGGCGGAGTGGCGCTGGCAGCGGCGGCTTTTGAGTAGGTTTCTCTGCGGGTTTCAAGCGAAGAAAGAAAATATGGATTCTGGAGTTAGTACGATCTGGGATGAGCAGATGACAAATTGAGAATTGGATTAGATTTCGGTAAAATTGGGTAGAACGGGTCTTGTACCCGACCCAGACCCAATCCTTTAATTGAATGGGTCTAGTTCTGGGTCTGGGCCTTATTTTTATTATAGGGTCTGAATCTGGGCCAGACCCATTAAAATGGGTCTGGGCCTGGGTAAAATAGACCCATTTACAGGCCTAGGAACAACTAGAGCAAGAATTTCTCAATAGATTTTATAACACTAGGCAGACTGCCAGCATGATTAAGCTTACAAATTCCCGCAAGTAGAAGCATTAGCTGGTCATCGATTATATCAATAGGTGGAGGAATCTGAGCCTTAACCGCAAAGATCGATTATCTGAAGCTTCCACCATCGAGATGTGCATTCAAGGGATGCATTGGGGCCTTCGCTATATTCTCCAAGGAATCCTATCTAGATCATTCGAAGATTTAGCCACTCGAGCACCTGATATGGAGTTAAGTGTGGTAGCAAGTGGAGTGGAAAGGTCACCTGTCCAAGAACCCCGCAGAATCAAGGAAAGGCAAGAAATCAAGAAATATGGCAAACCTTTTATAAAACTCCAAGCAAGGAATCAATGGCAGTGAATATATCACAATTCAAGCTTAGGAGCGCAACAAAAGACAACGTTACCCCAAAGAATAGCGCTCCTTACAAGAGACCGCAAAGAAAATTAACTTTGAAGAAAATACAAGCAAAGCAATATCCTTTCCTTGATTCCGATGTCCTTGGAATATTTGATAACTTGCTAGAGGCTAACCTTATTGACTTGAGTGAAGCGACCTAAAGAAGACAAACGAATAAATGAACCAAAGTACTGCAAATATCATCGTTTGATGTGTTCAAGGACAAGGTTATGCAACTAGCTCGCCAAGGTAAAATCTCTTGAAGAAGATACCACAACAACATATATTACCACGATCAAGGGTGGGTCTCTCAATAATGACAAAGAATCATGCAATACCACACATGAGAATGATATTGCGGTTAATGAGGATGCATTATTCGAGAAGGAAGATTTCTATTATAGATGCTAAAACTTCATACAACATGATTCTTGGCTACCCTTGGTTGCATGAAAATGCTGTAGTCCTTTTAACATGGTATCATTGCTTCAAGTATTGCCGAAGTTGAGTGGGACTTTGTCGACGCTAAGTACTGTGTCAAAGCTGCCAAAAGAAAAGAGATTTTACCCTAAAAAAACCAAAGTCACATGACGATTGAAGCATGAGGAGAAATGAGCCACCCACAATCGAGGCTGAATTTTCAAAGAGTCTGACTATACTATTGACTCAAATCAACATGTAGCAACCACTCAAAGGATTTGTGTCCTCAACCTAAGAAGAAGAAAAGGGACATGAGTCGTTGGCTATAGATGGAGAAGGATATGATCCTAAAGCCTTCAAACTGTTTGTTAAAGCCGGGTATAATCCACAAGAAAGGCTAGCCTTTGGAAAACTTCCTCCTAAAGCCACTAATAAGAAGCTCCATGGACTCAATGCCACCTAAGTAATGTTGAAGGAAAAGGGGCATGCAATCCCATATTCTCGTATAGGTCTTGGCTTTACCCCTCCTAGGCCTATCCACATCGCCATAAAAATGGCCAATAACAACCATGTCAGTAAAAGTTTCTCTTCAACTGAATATGACCAAAGGGAAGAAAATCCACGAGAGTCTGTCTTTAATAGACTTGGCCTGTGTAAAAGGATGATGCGTGGACAAACCAATAATCAATCTTCTTGCCTAAACTTGGTCCACGGAAAAGAATGATGTATCAAAAGAAAGGCATATTCGAGGTGGCCGCACAATCAAAGAAAAACATCACGTCCTCATGTACACAGAAACTCGGAAGTTTAATTCCTTCTAGGATGAGACGCTACAGAACTTTACCCTTATTATGTGACAGAATCTTGAAGGTTAAAGCACAAACTATGGTCTTCACGCAAGCTCAAATTGATGACGAGGATGATAGAGAAAGCATAGCATCATCTAATTATATTAGCAGTTATACTGAAGAAGATGTTACCTAAGCTCATCACATCACCTTAATTGAAAATGATGATGTTGAAGAAGAAGATATTGAAGACGCTCCTTTAGAACTTGAGGAAGACAATATAACCACCACTGATGAGTTGAAAGAAGTCTATCTAGGTGATACTGAAGAACTTCCAACCAATTTACACAAGCGCCTCTCTAACCCTAGAATAGGAGGAGGCTTATGTTGCACTACTTCATGAGTATAAGGACGTGTTTGCATGGTCCTATAAAGAAATGCTCGAGCTAGATCCAAGAGTAGTTGTGCACCTCTTGTCAGTAAAGAAAGGGCTCGTCCTGTCAAGCAAGCCCAATGAAGATTCCGACCTGAGCTGATCCCGTTGACCGAAGGCGAAGTAAACAAACTCATCGAAGTCTGTTCATTCGAGAAATCAAGTATCCTGCATGGATTTCCAGTATCGTTCCTGTGAGAAAGAAGAACGGGTAGATTCGAGTATGTGTCTACTTCAGGGACTTGAATAATGCATGCCCACGGTAGATTCGAGTATGTGTCTACTTCAGGGACTTCCCATTACATTTTGTTTAATGAATGATAGACGCCACTACGGGTCATGAAGCCTTATCTTTCATGGATGGATCGTTTGAATATAATCAAGGGTAAATTACAGCTACCTCCCCTGAGATTTGGCATAATTGCAAATACCCCCTCATTGTTTGAGAAATTATAAATACTCCCCCGAGGTTTGTAACCGTCTAACAAATAACCCATTTTCATCCATTTTTATGGAGGAATTGACCAAAATGCCCTTAGACACTGAATTATATTTTATTTAATTCTTAAAAAAAAGTTGACTACAATGCGCAAGGAGAGGTTTCTTAAGTTTTTTACACAGAGGAGCAATAATGCAATTTGCCTCAGCTGATTTTTCTATAATTTTAATAAAAAATTTAAGGGCAAAATGGTCAATTTAGGCCTTTGGTTAAAAATTACAAATCTTAGGGAGTATCTGTAATTTTTCAAACAACAAGGGGGTATTTGTAATTATACCAAACCTCAGGGGAGGTGGTTGAAATTTTTCCTATAATCAAATACGTATGGCACCGGCAGATTAAGAATGCCAAGGCTACATATCAAAGGGCAATGTAAAAGATCTTCGACGACATGCTCCACAAGAATGTAGAATGTGTTAGAATAGGTGACCATGTAGCCAATCTTGGCAGGCAAAATGTAACCTATGTCTAAACAATTTCAAGGATTTGATAAATTATTAATGAATATGAAGTGAAATTCATTTTGGCATTTACTTTGTTTGTGTTCACTTTATCTGCTTTATACATATCTGTTCACTACACAAACAAAGCCCACAGACTGAAAACACATTTCGGGGACTGGGACTACGCTTGGAGGTAGGTCCATGAAATCAGTCCCGCCAAATCAGTCCGGAAATCTCCAAGTCAAGGAATCTCGAAAATGGGTACCGAGATTCCCCCTGAGACTTGCACTAAGCATCTGCTATCGTATTTCATCGACGGGTGACGAAGATCGTCTAAGCAGTGTTAGTAGGTTAGCCTGCTGGGGAGCAACTGACTGAGGTGACTCGCGGGAACCGTCTTACGGAGGACCTTGAGTAGGATCGGTTAGGTATGACGTGTGCTCCCGGTTCCAACAGTACAGGTCAAGTCCTTTGACTTGAGGAACTGCTGAGTTTACTTGTATATAAGGGCTGTATCTTAGATATGGTGAGAGATTGCCAAGAAGCACTTGAATAGTCATAAGCCATGTCTAGTACAGCTCCAGTGTACAAAGTGACAGTAGTTTCCAAGAAAGGATCTGTCTCCTGTCAAAATGCATGGACAGTTGAGTCTCACAAATGCTTTGTGTCTTGTCCCTAAAATCTGTGGCCACAGTAACTGAACAGAAGGGAAGGTTTCCCTTGCGGAATTTAGTAAAGGACAGACCGACACTTAGGTCCAAAATGGGTACCTGCATTTTCCGTGCCCTAGACCCTAAGTGGTGAGACCGTAAACGGAAGGACAAGTGTATTGTCAGAGCCTAAATGTTCATCCCCGTACATTCACCTAGTCTGTAGTGCCATGGACCGTTGCTAGATGGCCACCCATGGTAACGGGCGGATTCTAGGAATCCGACCAAGTCTAGCTGAAGGTGAACCTAAAGAGTCACACACAATCCGCACACATTAAAGTATTTAATTAAGAATTAAATATTTGGAGAAATGGAATGATTAAATTGGATTTAATCGGGTCCTTAATTTTCTTGGAGAGAATTAATTCCTTTTATTGGATAAAAGGAATTTATCTAATAAATTAGATTTATTAGAAAATTAGGTCAAATTACTACTTTGACTAGGACTTTGACTAGGTCAACATCCTAGTCAAATTAGTCTTCTTAGAGTTGGAGTTTGAAGAGGATTAAACTCCTCTTCTATATATACTCCTAGCCCTTCACCTTTAGAGAGATGATGATTCTTCAACACACACACACATACACACACTAGAACTCGTGTGCCTCTCCCTCTCTCTCGTTCGCCTCTCTCCTCTCTTCAACACACACACACACACACACACACACACTAGAACTCATGGTGCGCGCAGTTAGGCCTACCGGGCGATGCGGCCGGGCGGCAAGCGAAGGCGGGTAGTCGGGCGCGCGCGCACGGGCAGGGAAGCCCGCGCGCGTGCACCAGGCTAGCGCGCAGGAGCGCCTGCGCGCCCGGACGCGCGAACAGAGAAGCCGCGCGCGAGCGCGCGCATGTGGAGTCTGTGTGCGCGCGCCTGCGTGCTGGAAGGGCTGCGCGCTCGCGCCCGGGGCGGCCGGCAGGCTGGCGCGCGCGGGCAGAGGAGCCTGCCGGCGTGCGGCCGTGCAGACAGCTGCCGACCAAGCGCGGGCGCACGCAGGCAGGGGCTTGCGCGCGCGCCCGGTCAGGCAGCGCCTGCGCGCGCACAGGGGCAGCAGGTTGACTGTTGCCGGTGGCGGCAGCCGGTTGACGCCGTCGCTTTCCTCGTTATTTTCAGTTTTCTTTTTTTTTTTAGTTTTTTGGATTATTCTGAAAATTCGTTTTGTTTAATTTTGCCTATTTTCTAAGAACATTATTTTGGGAGGTGAAGTTTATTGGATTTGGAATCCCGGGGTAACTTACCTACAAATAATGAGGAAGGGTCTTCCTAAACGGGAAGTATTATTGCCAATGGTTGTACCATATTTTTTTTCATACGTGGCGCATTTATTTTATCGAGAATTGATGTGATTGGTAATCATGGAATGTTAGCATATATTTATGTGATTGGATCATTTGATTATGTGCGTTGAATGGAAATGGATGATCACGAGCCCTTAGACCGAATGTATGGTTTAATTTTATGTTGGGCCTGTGTGCCTCTTTCTAGTTGCCTTGGAATAATAAGGCATTCTTTCTCCCTTCTTATGTACTCCCCCGGGTCTTCGCTGGGGTTTCTTTTTTATATATGTAATGAGAGTAGAATAGGAGTGAGGATTTATTTTTAATGTATTTGGTGGAGAAGATGGAAGGTCCACATGGAGAGCCCAGAATGGAGGATCTAAGGCGTTTCCATGAAGAAATGAAAGAGAAAAGAAACCAAGGCCCATCAAAATGATGATTGGGTTACTATTAATGTAATAGTGTAGGACCAACCCTGGATTGACCATAGATCCACTGCGGGCTCAGTGGGTCGCATAGGATTCGGGCTCGTGATCATCCAACAGGGGCGTGCTAGGCTTTAATTTTGCATGTGGCTATTATGATGGACAATGATTTTTTATTTATCATATAACTGCTATAGGATGCAATTTATTTATTTACTCATTATGGATGAATGTGTTTATATTTACATATGAGATCTCGGTCATTCACAACTCTCACATTGGTTGGACTAATGTCCAAATATTAGGCCCTAGACAAAATGGACATGGACTCTAGGAGTTTGTCCATGCCTTCCAGACCATGGCATAGTGAGGAAGTTAATTTAGGTCGATAGCGTGGTCTCACGAGTCGTGGCACGTCTATCGTACTTAAAAGAAGCTGCACTATGTCATGAACGAAAATTAGACCACTATTACCTGTCTCACGAGTCGTGGAGGTAGCAGCGGGTCTATGATTCGGTTGATTGGGTCGGGTCTAACGCCCGATTAGCATGATTCGCTTGGAGTCCTCAGGATCATGTGAAAGGGTGAGGCAATAATCTTGGGAATCTCGTGGAACGAGAATGGTATGGCATGCCTCCCACAGGATTCTTCCCATGCGAATCGTAAAAGCGGGGTATGGGAAAATTCGCTGTGGATCCCAAGCCCACTAGGAAAAAGTTTCCCGAAAACAACGTCTGAGAGTATCGTGTTTTCGTATAAATAGTGGGAGCATTAAATGACTAAAGACCAAGCGTTTAATTATTATTTATCAAACTTCCGTCGCCTTTTAAATTCTGCTGATCGCGAACTCTGTTTTTTTAAACGTAGATTTAAAATGTCTAAGAACCCACTATCAATCATACTTGAGACCAACAAATTCAATGGAACCAATTACAACGACTGGTTGCGCAATCTCAGGATAGTCCTAGATTACGAGAACCAAGGCTACGTCATGGACGAGCCTCTCCCTAGGACCTTACCGGAAGGATCCACGCCAGAAGAATGTGAGACGTTCAAGACTTGGCATAAGGATAACCGAAAGGTCCGTAGCGTCATCCTTGCTTCAATGACGAATGAGATTCAGAAGCAATATGAAAGGCTAGATGATGTCCCTTCCATTATGGATCGCCTTAAGGATTGCTATGTAGTCCCGGACCGGCATACTAGGTATGTCGCGACTAAGGCATTCTTTGGAACCAAAATGACAGAAGGATCCTCTGTACAAGAGCACGGGGTTAAAATTCTTACCCTGGTGGAAAAGCTCGAGGACCTAAAGGCAGGCCTCGATAATGAGATGTACATAGATGTGATCCTTCAGTCTCTCCCACCCTCCTTTGACCAATTTATTGTTAACTATAACATGAACGCACTTGAGAAGGGCATTCATGAGTTGATCAATATGTTGGTGCAATACGAGGCAACAACCAAAAAGTCCACACCTTCGGTATTGTTTGGAGGTGCTTCAACTTCCAAGACGAAAGGCAAGGGTGCCGGACGTTGGAAAAGGAAGAAGGGAAAGGGAAAAACAGTCAAATCAGCTACAAACACTAAGAGTGTTCTCATTGCCAAAGAGGGGAAAGGCAAAGGAAAGGGGAAGGTTGTCTCCAAGCAACAGTCGAGGGCATATGACATATGTATCAATTGCCGTGAGAAAGGGCATTGGAAGAGGGAGTGCCCCAAACTCCTCAACACAAATGTAAAATAGATAACAACGGGAACGCATGACTGTGGCACGCTAGGCTAGGTCACATATCTCAAGACAGGATGAAGAAATTGGTAGACTCAAAGAACCTAGAGGTAGGAGACTTGAGTGAGCTACCAACTTGTGAATCCTGTCTAAGAGGGAAAATGACCAAGAAGCCCTTTGTAGGACAAAGCAGGCTTGCCACAGGTCTGTTGGACCTGGTCTATACAGACGTATTGTGGACCACTAAGGACGCAGGCTAGAGGTAGGTTCTCCTACTTCATAACCTTCACTGATGATCATTCATGGTATGGTTATGTATACCTGATGAGGTACAAGTCTGAAGCTCTTGAGAGTTTTAAAGAATTCAGACTTGAAGTTGAGAACCAGACCAGCTGCAAAATTAAAGTCCTACGGTTAGACCGAGGCGGAGAACAACCTTAGTACTGAGTTCCTTGATTATCTTAAAGAAAATGGTATAATATCTGAATGGACACCTCCTAGGACACCACAGTTGTATGGTGTCTCTGAAAGGAGGAATCGAATCTTGTTAGACATGGTTCGATCCATGATGAGTTTTACCGAATTGCCCTTGTCCTTTTGGGGCTACGCATTGAAAACGGTGGCCAAGTTATTAAATTTGGCGCCAACCAGTGTATTGATCTAAACGCCATATGAAATATGGTACGGCAAGCCTGCGTCCTACAACTACTTGAAAGTGTGGGGTAGCCCCGCATACATCAAGAGGTTAGTGGGAGATAAGCTAGAATCCAGGTCTAGCTTATGCAGGTTCGTTGGATACCCTACGGAAACTGCAAGTTATTACTTCTATGACCCCTTGGAACAAAAAGTATTTGTTTCAAGGAACGCAGTATTCCTGGAACAAGGCTTTCCAGAGGATATCCAACCTGATGAACTGATCCTTGAGGAATCAAGTGATGGAAATCAGTCATCAGAGGTAGCAGCAGCGGATTCCTCACTTAGAGGATTCAGATAGATACCCGAAGGACTGACTAACCTCGAGAAGTCCAGCATGCTAGGCATGAAGGACAGCCTCAGGAAAGGCCAGCCTTGGTACCTGAACCGCCAGCTCCTATACAGTCAGCGTCCACAGTCACCACTGATGTTCCCGTTCTCCGTAGGTCAACTAGAGAGTCTAGACTTCCAGTGAGATATGACTTTCTAAATACGATCGGTCTACTGAATAACGATCCTAAGACATACGGAGAAACGATGTCTGACATCGACTCCGAGAAATGGCTTGAGGCCATGAAAACCGAAATGGACTCTATGAGCGAGAACCAAGTCTGGAGAACTGATGCAATTGGGCCATGCATTGGATGGTGGTCGTGAAACCAACTGATAAAGAGTTGGGTCTGAAACATTCCAAGTCGAGGAACTCGAGACAGAGCATCGAGATTTCTATTGAGACTTGCACCAAGAGTCATATTCATTGGATGAGTGCCATATTTCATCAACGATAGCGTGGGACGCCTATACGATCTTGGTGAGTTGGTCGACTGGGGTCGAACCGACTGAACTGACTTTGGGGAATCATCATATAGACGCCTTGGAGGCTTGGTAGGTAGGAATGCATTTCCCCAGTTCCGATAGTATAGGAGTAGTCCTCAAACTTGAGGAACCATGGCAGTAATGTGCACACGATGGCTGTATTTTGGATCTGGCGAGAGGTGGTCATTCTCTAAGATGATCATTATAAGCCTTGTCCAGTGCAGCCGGAATGTGCAGCGATGACTGTGGGTTCCAAGAAGAGGATCCGTCCCCTGTCAGTATGTGACAGAGGTATATCCTATGCACTCGGAGACACGTTCATGCTGCTTAAACCTGTGGCCATAGTGGTTGGTCGAACAGAAAATGGTTTCCTGTGTCGATACAATGAGGCATGCGTAGTCTGAGTATTAACCATAGATGCCTAGTCAAGGATGGGAACCGACGTCCAATTCTATACCCTAGACTAAGGCCGGGAAACGGTAGACGGAAGGATCGTACCTATACGGAATCGGTGCCTAAATATTCACGCCAACATTCACCTAGTCTCTAGTGCCATGTTCCATTGCTAGACGACCACCCATGGTAACGAGCTCCTATTGGACACGGGCCCAAGTCTGGCTGAGGGGGTGAACTTAAAGGGTCACACACAAATCACCGAGAAGGTGGAGAAATTAACTTGGAGTCAATTTCAGAGGATAATAAGTAATTGGATTACCTAAGGGATTGTCCATTGGATGGACGGACCGATATTGTATCAGGCTTTTGTTTTAATCGGTAAATGGGATTTATCGGTTAATGTAGAGAATCAAGAATCGGATATTTTAATTGGATTAAAAGATCAATGATAATTATTTAAGTGGACCTTGAATTAAATGGGATTTAATTTTGGGCTCGTTGTAATTGGATTACAATGAAACCCAGTCCACTAAATTTTGGCCCAAGAGGTGTGTTAATTCCAATTTTGGAAAGAGAAGAAGTTGAACTTGTTCCCAATATAGGTTTGGCCGAAAATTACCACTCTTGGAGAGGTAAAAATCGGCCATACATGGCCTTAGTGAGGTTGACTTGTCTCTTTTGGTAAGGGACAAATCAATTCCAATCAAGCCTCTCCCATTTGGTATGATTAAATCATACCTTATGAGATAGTAGGCTTGATTGATGAATTAGTGGGATAGATTGGGATGTATCTAGACACATTCCAATAATCACATTAATTTTGTATATATATGAGTATTGGAATGTGTCTAGGTTCATCCAAGGATGTCTAGATACATCCCAATCAATCCCACTAATTCTTTAATCAAGCCTACCATCTCTTAAGGTATGATTAAATCATACCAAAAGAGAGAGGCTTGATTGGAATTGATATGTCTCTTACCAAAAGAGACAAGTCAACCACATCAAGCTCTAGCATGGCTGATTTTTGTCGCCTTCAAGGTGGCATTGTCGGCCATGCCCATTTAAGGAAGAAGTCCAACTTCTTCCTATTCCAAAAATTGAATTAACACACCTCTTGGGTCAAAATTTAACGGACCAGATTTCACTGAAATCCAATTACGACGAACCCAAAATTAAATCCAATTTAATTCAAGGTCCACTTAAATAATTCGCATTGATCTTTTAATCCAATTAAAAGATCCAACGTCTCAATTTTCTATGTTAATCGATAAATTCTATTTACCGATTAAACGGGGGCCCGATCAATATCGGCCCGTCCATCCAATGGATAATCCCTTAAGTAATCCAATTACTTAACTATCCCCTGAAATTGACTCCAAGTCAATTTCTCCACCTTCTCGGTGATTTGTGTGTGACCTTTTAAGTTCACCCTCAACTAGACCTGGGCCCGTGTCCAACAGGGGCCCGTTACCATGGGTGGCCATCTACCAACGGTCCATGGCACTAGAGACTAGGTGAATGTTGGCGTGAATATTTAGGCGCCGATTCCGTATAGGTACGGTCCTTCCATCTACCGTGTCCCGGCCTTAGTCTAGGATATGGAATTGGGCGTCGGTTCTCATCCTTGACTAGGCATCTATGCTCAGTACTCGAGACTATGCATGCCTCATTTTATTGACATAGGAAATCATTTTCTGTTCGACCAATCACTGTGGCCACAGGTTTAAACAACATGAACGTGCCTCCGAGTGCATAGGAGATACCTCTGTCACATAATTGATCCCCGCGAGTCAATTCAGTCGGCTCGACCCTAGTCGACCAACCCATCAAGATCGTGTAGGCATCCCATGCCTGTCGCTGATGAAACACGACACTCATTCAATGAACACGACTTTTGGTTCAAGTCTCTATAGGAAACTCGATGCCCTATCTCGAGTTCCTCGACTTGGAACGTTTCAGACAAAACTCTTTATCAGTTGATTTCATGACCACCATCCAATGCGTGGCCCAACTGCATGAGTTGTTAATCATGGTCTGTGGGCTTTGTTGCGATATATGTAAAATACCATTTTAGCATATAGAAAATGAGCGCAACAAAGAGAGTACCAAAGGTAACAAATACTCATTTTATTCATTACATAGTATTACATTATATGAAGTTGTCAAATAGGCTACAAAATGCCAAACCTATTTGCTTTCTGGTCACCTATTCTAACAATCTCTCAGTTGACCTAAAGCCAATCACCCATTAACCTCAAACCCATTTTATCCAGATGCTGAGTATGGGCAACTTGCGACACGGGCTTGGTAATTGGATCTCCTATGTTTTTTGTGGAGCTGACTCGGTCCATCCGAACATCAGCCCTGCTAACTATCTCTTTGAGCAGATGATAGCGTCTAAAAATATGCTTGGATCGGTGATGAGATCGCATTTCATTTGCTTGCGCTACGGCCCCGTTGTTATCGTAGAAGATAATCACTGGCTCAGCAATGCTAGGCACCACAACCAACTCTACGGACCCGTTGTTATCGCAGAGGATAATTAGTGTCATTCGACTGGAAGCTAGCATCGCTATAGCCTTCTAGTATCAATTCTCCACCATCGTAGATCAAGAACATATCCTTAGTCCTTTTCAGGTACTTCAGGATGGTCTTGACCGCACTCTAGTGTGCCTCCCCGGCACACGACTGATATCAACTAGTCACGCTCAAAGCAAAAGCCACATCAAGTCTAGTGCATTGGACAACGTACTGAATGCTGGCTCTAGCTGAAGCATAGGGGATGTCCAACATCCATTTAAGCTCCTCATCAGTCTTAGGAGACTACTTCTTGGACAGCTTAATTCCATGCCTCATAGGAAGGAATCCTCATTTTGAGTTCTCCATCTTGAATCTCTTCAAGACGTTGTCAATGTACGAGGACTGGGCCACTCCTAACATCCTTCAAGATCCGTCCCTGTAGATCTTGATCCCAAGGATGTAGGATGCCTCGCCCATATCCTTCATGGAAAATTGTATTGACAATCTAGCTTTAGTGGTTCCCAACATCTTAGCATCATTCCCAATGAGCAAGATGTCATTCATGTAAAGCACCAGGAATGCAACTGAGCTCCCACTGATCTTCTTGTATACACAAGGATCAGACTTGCTCTTGATGAAATCATATCCCCATATGACTTCATCAAAACTTATGGTCCAGCTTCGGGAAGCTTGTTTGAGACCATAGATGGACCTTTGGAGACGGCAAACCTTTTGCTCTTCTCCAACAGATGTGAACCATTCTGGTTGATCCATATATATCTATTCATCTACGAAACCATTGTGGAAGGCAGTTTTCACGTCCATCTGCCATATTTCATAGTCATACCATGCTGCTATGGCAAGCAGTATCCGATGGACTTAGCCATTGCTACAGGTGAGTAGGTTTCCTCAAAATCGACCCTGGGTCGTTGAGTGTAATCTTTTGCCACAAGCCTGGCTTCGAAGGTTGTAACTTCCCCGTCAGGTCCAAGCTTACGTTTGTAGACCCATTTACACCCTACGGGTTTTACCCCCTTGGCTGGGTCTACTAGGGTCCAAACCTGGTTTGCACCCATCGAGTCCATCTCGAATTTCATGGCCTCAAGCCACTTATCCGAATCGATGTCCGACATCGCTTCTCTGTACGTCTTTGGATCATTATCCAACTGACCGGTCAGGCCCAAAAATCCATACCTATCAGGTGGTTGGGATACTCTGGCCTACCTACGAAGGAGTGGAACATCATCAGTGGGAACTACTGGCTCAGATGTCACTACCACCTTATGGGGTACCTCACTTGATTCCTCAAGGGTACCTCATCGCGTGGACTATCCGATGGAAAATTCTTTTCCAAAAACACTGTGTTTCGTGAGATAAAAACCTATTGCTTGGAGGGATCAAGCAAATAATACCCCGTAGTTTCTTTTGGATACTCGACGAACCTGCATAAACTAGACCTGGAGTCCAGTTTATCTCCCACTAATCTCTTGACATATGCGGGGCAACCCCACACTTTCAAGTATTTGTATGAGACATGCTTGCCATGGCATATCTCATATGACGTCTGGGATATCTTCTTAGATGGCGCCAAGTTCAAAAGTTTGACCGCCGTCTCAAGAGCATATCCCCAGAAGGATAAGGGGAGTTCGGTAAAACTCATTATGGATCGGACCATGTCCAATAGGGTCTGATTCCTCCTTTCAGACACCTTTTAGCTGTGGTGTTCCAGGAGGGGTCCACTGAGAGAGAATCCTATTCTCTTTTAGATAATCAATGAACTCTCCACTTAAATACTCTCCACCTCGGTCCGACCGAAGGGCTTTGATTTTACGACCGGTTTGGTTCTCTACTTCAAGTCTATATTCCTTAAACCTTTCAAAGGCTTCAGAACTGTACCTCATCAGGTAAACATAACCATACCGTGAATGATCATCAGTAAAGTTTATGAAGTACGAGTACCCACCTCTTGCCTGAGTATTTAATGGGCCACAGACGTCTATATGGATCAAATCCAACAGACCATTGGCTAGCATACTTTGTGTTAGAATAGGTGACCATATAGTCAATCTTGGTGGGCAAAATGTAACCTATGTCTAGACAATTTCAGTGTTTTGATAAATTTATTAATGAATAAAGAAGTGAATTCATTTGGCATTACTTTGTTTGTGTTTCAATTTAATCTGCATTACGTATCTGTTCACTACGCGAACAAAGCCCACGGGCTAAAAACAAGTTTCGGCGATTACGACTACGCTTGGAGGTAGGTCCATGAAATCAATCCCGCCGAACCAGTTCGAAAATCTCCAAGTCAAGGAATCTCGAAAATGGGTACCGAGATTCCCCTTGAGACTTGCACTAAGCATCTGCTGTCGTATTTCATCGACGGGGGACGAGGGTCGTCTAAGCAGTGTTAGTGGGTTAGCTGTTAGGGAGCAGCTGACTGAGGTGAATCGCGGGAACCGTCTTACGGAGGACCTTGAGTAGGGTCGGCTAGGTATGACGTGTGTTTCCGGTTTCAACGGTATAGGTCAAGTCCTTTGACTTGAGGAACTGCTGAGTTTACCTGTATATCAGGTCTGTATCTTAGATATGGTGAGAGATTGCCGAGAAGCACTTGAGTAGTCATAAGCCATGTCTAGTGCAGCTCTGATGTGCAAAGTGACAGTAGTTTCCAAGAAAGGATCTGTCTCCTGTCAAAGGCATTGACAGTTGAGTCTCACGTATGCTCTGTGTCTTGTCCCTAAAATCTGTGGCCATAGTAACTAAACAGAAGGGAAGGTTTCCCTTGCGGCATTTAGTATTGACAGACCGACACTTAGGTCCAAAATGGGTACATGCATTTTCCGTGCCCTAGACCCTAAGTGGTGAGACCGTAGACAGAAGGACGAGTGTACTGTTAGAGCCTAAATGTTCATCCCCGAATATTCACCTAGTCTCTAGTGCCATGGACCGTTGCTAGATGGCCACCCATGGTAATGGACGGATTCTAGGAATTCGATCAAGTCTAGCTATAAGGTGAACCTAAAGAGTCACACACAATCCACACACACTAACTATTTAATTTAGAATTAAATGTTGGACAAAAGGAATGATTAAATAGGATTTAATCGGGTCCTTATTTCTTGGAGAATTAATACCTTTTATTTGATAAAAGGGATTAATCTAATAAATTAGATTTATTAGAATATTAATTTAATGGGCCTAGAATAAATATTTATATTCATTATATTTATTTATTTGGCCTTTGGAATATTTAAATAGGTTTTAAATAGTCCATCAAATTAAATTAATGGTTGAGATGGAAAGGGAGAGATGGATGGCTAGGATTACTTTGACTAGGTCAAAATCCTAGTCAAAATAGTCTTCTTTAGAGTTGGAGTTTAAAGAGGATTAAACTCCTCCTCTATAAATAGTCCTAGCACCTCACTATTTGAAAAGTGATGAAATTTCAACACACACACACACACACACACACCACTCGGCACTCCCTCTCTCCCTCGTCCCCCCACTCTCTCTCTCTCACAAGAAAACACTTTTCTTGTTCTTTTGTTCTTGGAACAATCGAACTCAGGAGAATTAATACCGTTAATTAATAACGTGTGATTAATTCATCCTCTCCAAAATACTTGTTCGGTCCCTAGCACGACGTGCAAGATACGTGGGTGGATTGCGTGTTACTGTTTGGAGAGTCTCAAACACGAGATTTGGTGCAAAACGGGGAACAACGCGAGTACCAGTTAGAAGACGAAAACGACAATCGGTAGGTTTCGATTTAATTTTTTGTTCCTCTTTAATTTTAATCCCTATGGCCTCCATGATTATTTTTGTATGCTTTTAATTCATGTGATACACTGAACACCCGAAAAACTTCAAGGGTGCACCCCTTGAACGTGTTCTTTAATTAATTCAAAGCATGTTTTAATTTTTGTATTTTATTTTATACCGCGCTTCCGCATTCGCGCTATTTCTCGGGATGATCCACAATCTTTTACTTTTTCCAACAAAGGGTTTCGTGGTCATCTTTCCCTCCAGACAGGATTCACAGGTCGGTAGGTTGTCCAAATCGTCTATTTCTAGACTCTTTAAGTCCGCCAACCTTCTTATCCTGTCCTCATAAATATGACCTAACCTCGCATGCCAAATCTATGCATTATCTTGATTATCATGTTTCCATTTGTGTTCCGGAGTCATAATCCAATTAGACTGTTGAAGTATGTATAGACCGTTCACCAATGTACCAAGCAAATGAGAAACATCGTCATGTATAATATAAAAGCCATTTTTATTGATGGTGAAAGAATATCTCTCCTTATCAAGGACAGGGATTGATATAATATTCTTAATCATGCTAGGTACATAGAAACAGTCGTTCAGTACAATCCTAACATGACTACTAATGGCTAACTTCATTGATCCTACGACTTCCGCAGCAACGACCTTGCCATCGCCTAGCCTCAGGATCATCTCATCCTTGGTTAGCCTTTTGCTTCTTTGCAGTGCAGATGTGAGCACCACACCTGATATCCAATACCCATGAAGCAGAATTAGTTATCATGTTTACTTCAACCACAAACATACCTGGATTGGAGAGGAGTTATGGGCACTCCCTCTTCCAATGGCCCTTTCCTTGGCAATGCATGCAGACATCAGTTGCCTTGGGCACTGAGAACCACGGGCCTTCCTTTCCCTTTGTCCATTCCCACTGGGCAACAGGGGCGCCAGGAGCACGAGCAGGGGCCGCAACCGTTTTCCCCTTTCCCTTCTTCCTCTTCCAGCGTCCGGCCCTCTTGCCATTCGCCTTGGAGGTCGAAGCCTCTCCAATCAATACCGCCGGTGCCGACTTGTGGGTCGTAGCTGTTAGAATAGGTGACCAGAAAGCCAATGTAAATGTAATATTATTATGTGATGAATAAAATGAGTGTTCGTCACTATTGGTGTCTACTTTGTTGCGCTCATTTCACGTATGTTAAAAACGGCGTTTTACTTATATTGCAACAAAGCCCACAGACTGAAAGATTGTGGATCGTCTCGGGAAAATAGCGCGAATGCGGAAGCGCGGTATAAAATTAAAATACGGAATTTAAATATGCTTTAACGAGAATTAAAGAACACGTTCAAGGGGTGTGCCCTTGAACTTTCCCAGGTGTTCGGTGTATCTCATGAATTAAATCCATACAAACAATCATGGAGGCCATAGGGATTAAAATTAAAAGGGGCGAAAACGTAAACCGAGACCTACCCGTTGTCGTTTCCGTCTTCAACGGCTACTCGCGTTGTTCCCCATTTTGCACCAAGATCTCGTCCTTGAGATCCTCCAAATCGTGACACACGATCCACCCACGTATCTTGCACGTCGTGCTAGCAACGAACAAGTATTATTTTTGGAGAGGATAGATCAACCACGCGTTATGAATTAACGGGATCGATCTTCCTAAGTTCAATTGTTCCAAGAACAAAAGAACAAGAGTATTTTCTTGTGTGAGAGAGAGAGGGGCGGATGAGAATGGGGAGAGAGGGAGCCGAATTCAAGTGTGTGTTGTGTGTGTGTTGGAAATTCATCATCCTTGAATTGTAGGAGGCTAGGGGTTTATATAGAGGAGGAGTTTAATCCTCTTTAAACTCCAACTCTAAGAGGTCCATTTTGACTAGGATTTTGACCTAGTCAAAGTCCTAGTTAAAATAGTATTTGACCTAGTCAAATTAATCCTAGCCATCCATTCTCCCTTTCAATCTCAACCATTAATTTAATTTAATGGAATATTTAAATCCTACTAAATATTCCAAAAGGCAAAATAAATATAAATATTTATTCTGAGCCCATTAAATTAATTCCCTAATAAATCTAATTTATTAATTTAATTCCTTTTATATATTTATTCTGAGCCCATTAAATTAATTCCCTAATAAATCTAATTTATTAATTTAATTCCTTTTATCAAATAGAAGGAATTAATACTCCAAGAAAATAAAGGACCCGATTAAATCCAATTTAATCATTCCTTTTCTCCAATATTTAATTCTAAATTAAATACTTGATGTGTGTGGATTGTGTGTAACTCTTTAGGTTCACCTTTCAGCTAGACTTGGTCGGATTCCTAGAATCCGTCCGTTACCATGGGTGGCCATCTAGCAACGGTCCATGGCACTAGAGACTAGGTGAAATATTCGGGGATGAACTTTGAGGCTCTAACAGTACACTTGTCCTTCTATCTACGGTCTCACCACTTAGGGTCTAGGGTACGGAAAATGCAGGTACCCATTTTGGACCTAAGTGTCGGTCTGTCCTTACTAAACGCCGCAAGGGAAACCCTCCCTTATGTTCAGTTACTGTGGCCACAGATTTTAGGGACAAGACACAGAGCATACGTGAGACTCAACTGTCAATGCCTTTTGACAGGAGACAGATCCTTTCTTGGAAACTACTGTCACTTTGTACACCAGAGCTGCACTAGACATGGCTTATGACTACTCAAGTGCTTCTTGGCAATCTCTCACCATATCTAAGATACAGACCTGATATACAGGTAAACTCAGCAGTTCCTCAAGTCAAAGGACTTGGCCTGTACCGTTGGAACCGGGAATACACGTCATACCTTGCTGACCCAACTCAAGGTCCTCCGTAAGACGGTTCCTGCGAGTCACCTCAGTCAGCTGCTCCCCAGCAGGCTAACCCACTAACACTGCTTAGACGACCTTCGTCACCCGTCGATGAAATACGACAGCAGATGCTTAGTGCAAGTCTCAAAGGGAATCTCGGTACCCATTTTCGAAATTCCTTGACTTGGAGTTTTCCGGACTGATTCGGCGGGACTGATTTCATGGACCTACCTCCAAGCGTAGTCCTAGTCCCCGAAATGGGCATTTAGTCCGTGGGCTTTGTTTGCGTAGTGAACAGATAGATAAAGCAGTAAAGTGAACGCAAACAAAGTAATGCCAGAATGAATTTCACTTCTTTATTCATTAATAGTTTATCAAAACAATGAAATTGTATAGACATAGGTTACATTTTACCCGCCAAGATTGACTACATGGTCACCTATTCTAACAAAGACCATGGTTAACAACTCGTGCAGTTGGGCCACGCATTGGATGGTGGTCATGAAACCAAATGATTGAGAGTTGGGTCTGAAACGTTTCAAGTCGAGGACCTCGAGACAAGGAATCGAGAGTCCTATTGAGACTTGCATCAAGAGTCGTGTTCATTGGATGAGTGCCATGTTTCATCGGCGACAAGCGTAGGACGCCTACACGATCTTGATGGGTTGGTCGACTGGGCTCGAGCCGACTGGACTGACTCGTGGGGATCATCATATGGAAGCCTTGGAGACTTGATCGGTATGATTGGATTTTCCCAGTTCCGATAGTACGGGAGTAGTCCTCAGACTTGAGGAATTATGGCAGTCGCGTGCACAGGACAACTGTATCTTGGATCTGGCGAGAGGTGATCATTCTGTAAGATGGTCATTATAAGTTTTGTCCAGTGCAGTCAGAATGTGTAGCGAGGTCGGTGGATTCAAAGAAGAGGATCCTGTTAGAATAGGTGACCATGTAAGCCAATTTTGGCGGGTATATGTAACCTATATCTAGACAATTATGGGTGTTTGATAAATCATTGATGAATAAAGAAGTGAATTTCATTTGGCATTACTTTGTTTGTGTTCACTTTTCTATATCTGTTCACTACGCAAACAAAGCCCACGGACTGAGAATCAATTTCGGGGACTGGGACTACGCTTGGAGGTAGGTCCATGGAATCAGTCTTCCCGAATCAGTCCGGAAATCTCCAAGTCAAGGAATCCCGAAAATGGGTACCGGGATTCCATTTGAGACTTGCACTAAGCACCTGCTGTCGTGTTTCATCGACGGGTGACGAGGGTCGTCTAAGCAGTGTTAGTGGGTTAGCATGCGAGGACGCAGCTGACTGAGGTGACTCGCGGGAACCGTCTTACGGAGGGCCTTGAGTATGGTCAGCAAGGTATGACGTGTATTCCCGGTTCCAATGGTACAGGTCAAGTCCTTTGACTTGAGGAATTGCTGAGTTTACCTGTACATCAGGGCTGTATCTTAGGTATGGTGAGAGATTGCCAGAATTCTCTTTGGTAGTCATAAAGCCATGTCTAGTGCAGTTCTGATGTGCAAAGTGACAGTAGTTTCCAAGAAAGGATCTGTCTCCTGTCAATAGGTTTTGGCAGTTGAGTCTCATGTATACTCTAGGTCTTGTCCCTAAAACTGTGGCCACAGTAACTGAACAGAAGGGAAGGATTCCCTTGCGGCGTTTAGTGAGGACAGACCGACACTTAGGTCCAAAATGGGTACCTGCATTTTCCGTGCCCTAGACTCTAAGTGATGAGACCGAAGACAGAAGGACAAGTGTACTGTTAGAGCCTAAATGTTCATCCCTGAATATTTCACCTAGTCTCTAGTGCCATGGACCGTTGCTAGATGGCCACCCATGGTAACGGAAGGATTCTAGGAATCCGACCAAGTCTAGCTGAAAGGTGAACCTAAAGAGTCACACACTATCCACACACATTTAGATATTTAATTAAGAATTAAATATTGGAGTGAAGGAATGATTAAATTGGATTTAATCGGGTCTTTATTTTTTCTTGGAGAAATAATTCCTTCTATTAGATATAAGGAATTAAATTGATAAATTAGATTTATCAAAGGGATTTATTTAATGGGCTTAAATAATATTTATATTTATTTTAGCCTCTTGGAAATATTTAAATAGGTTTTAAATATTCCATTAAATTAAATTAAATCAACGGTTGAGATCAATGGGAGAGATGGATGGCTAGGATTGTTTTGACTAGGTCAAAACACTACTTTGACTAGGACTTTGACTAGGTCAAAATCCTAGTCAAATTAGAGTTCTTAAAAGAGGAGTTTAAAGAGGATTAAAACTCCTCTTCTATATAAACCCCTAGCATCCTACAAGTTGAAGGATGATGAAATTCCAACACACACAACACACACACACACTCGGCTCTCTCTCCCTCCATCTCGTCCGCCCTCTCTCTCTCTCTCACACTCCAAGAAATTATTTTCTTTGTTCTCTTGTTCTTGGAACATTAGAACTTGATGAATCAATACCGTTAATTCATAACGTGTTGTTGATTCATCCACTCCAACATATTAACTTGTTCGTTGCTAGCACGACGTGCAAGATACGTGGGTGGATCGTGTGTCACGATTTAGAGGGTCTCAAAGACGAAATGTTGGTGCAAAACGGGGAACAACGCGTGTAGCCGTTGAAGACGAAAACGACAACGGGTAGGTCTCGTTTATGATTTTCGTCCTCTTTTATTTTCCAACCCTATGGCCTCCATGATTTATTTTATGTTATTCGTTCATGAGATACACCGAACGCCCGGGAAATTTCAAAGGCACACCCTTTGAAACGTGTTTTAATTTAAAAGCATGTTTAAATTCCGCATTTATTTTTAATTATACCGCGCTTCCGCATTCGCGCTTTTCCCGGGATGATCCACAATTCCTTTCAGATCCGTCCCCGTCAGTATGTGACAGAGGTATCTCCTATGCACTCGGAGACACGTTCATGCTGTTTAAAGCTGTGGCCACAGTGGTTGGTCGAACAGGGAATGGTTTCCTGTGTCGACGCAATGAAGCATGTGTAGTCTCGAGTATTAAGCATAGATGCCTAGTCAAGGAAGGGAACCGACGCCCAATTTCATACCCTAGACTAAAGCCGGGAGACGGTAGACGGAAGGACCGAACCGTACGGAATCAGCGCCTAAATGTTCACGCCAACATTCACTTAGTCTCTAGTGCCATTGACCGTTGCTAGACGGTCACCCATGGTAACGGGCCCTTGTGGGACACGGGCCCAAGTCTAGCTGAGGGTGAACCTAAAGAGTCACACACAAATCACCGAGAAGGTTGAGAGATTGACTTGGAGTCAATCTCGAAGGATAAATAAGTAATTGGATTACTTAAGGGATAGTCCATTGGATGGACGAGCCGATATTGTATCGGGCCCTCGTTTAATCGCTAAATTGGATTTGTCGATTAAATATGGAAAGTCGAGATGTTGGATCTTTTGATTAGATTAAAAGACCAATGGGAATAATTTAAGTGGACATTAAATTAGATTTAATTTTGAGTTCGTCGTAATTGGATTACGATAAAACCCGGTCCGTTAAATTTTGACCCGAGAGGAGAATTAATTCCTATTTTGGAATAGGAAGAAGTTGGACTTGTTCCCATATTGAGCATGGCCGAAAACACTCCCTTGGAGGAAGCAAAATTCAGCCATGTTCCATGCAAGGTGGCGGTTGACTTGTCTCTTTTGGTAAGAGACAAATCAACTCCAATCAAGCCCTTCCCTTTTGGTATGATTTGATCGTACCTTAAATGTTGGTAGGCTTGATTGAAGAATTAATGGTGATTGATTGGGATGTATCTAGACATCCTTTGATCAACCTAGACACATTCCAATAATCACATTAATTATGTATATATATGAGTATATACAACACCTTGTGTATGAGAATCATAATTCATCTTTTCAAGGAACAGAGAAACAAATTCGGCCTCTCTCTCCCTCATTCATCTCGGCCATTCTCTCCCTCTCCCACTTGTGTTCTTCACTTGATCTTGGATCAGGAAGAATAAAGTAGGTTTAAGAGAACACTAATTCATAGTGTTTATTCTGTTAAACCGGTTCCTTCACAAACCCGTTTTCTTCTAGCAAGGAGAACGTGTGTTCACTTCTGGTGTGGTGTGGATCACCTTTGGATAATCCATACATTTGGATTTTCTGAATATTTCGGAGAAGGAACAACACAAGCAACCACGCATACGTGAAATCAACAAAGGTAACGCTTTTATTACGCTTTGGTAGATTTGCGTTTTATCTATACCCTATGTATTATATGCTTCTTTTTAATACATTCTACATCAAACGACCGGTTGAGCACCCAAGGGTACACCCCTTGGGATCACGTTTATTTAATTATTTTAAATTTATATATCTCCCGGGTGGATCCGCTTGTCCTTCAGTAGCTTCGTATTGCACCAGCATGTTGATCAACTCATGAATAGACTTCGCAAGTCCGTTCATGTTGTAGTTTACAACAAATGGGTCATAGGACGGAGGAAGCGATTGAAGGATCACGTCAATGTACGTGTCATTGTTAAGCCCAACAAATGGGTCAATGTACGGTGGCGGCGGCCGGCGGCTGCTGCAGCTAGGGTTTTTTTTTGAAACCCTAGCATTATTATTTTTTATTTATTATTTACTTTTCAGTTTTAATTTTGAATTAATTCTGAAAATTCGTTTTTTGGGTTCAATTTTGCCTAAATTCCTAAAGACATTATTTTAGGAGTAAAATAAATTGGATTTGGAATCCCGGGGTTATTTTACTTAAAATAATGAGGAAAGGTTTTCCTAAAACGAGAAAAATATTATTACCAATATTTGTGTTTTATTTTTCACACGTTGCGCACATGATCATTTATTTCTGTTTTGAATTATTATGATTGGAAATTATGAATTATTGGTATATTGTAGTTATGTGATTGGATCATGTGATTATGTGTGTTGGATGGAAATGGATGATCACGAGCCCTAGACCAGATGTATGGTTTAATTTTCTGTTGGGCCTGTGTGCCTCTTTAACTGCTTTCTCCTTCTCTCTTTCTAGTGCCTTGGAATAATAAGGCTTTCTACCTCCCTCCTTATGTACTCCCCCCGGGTTTTCGCTGGGGTTTCTACTTTTTAATATGTAATGAGAGTAGACTAGGAGTGAGGTTTCCATTTTTTGTAATTGGTGGAGAAGAAGGAAGGACCACATGGAGAGCCCAGACCGGAGGTCCCTTGGCGTTTTCCATGAAGTGAAGAAAGAGAAAAAGAGACCAAGGCCCATCAGCATGATGATTGGGTTACTATTATTGTAATAGTATAGGACCAACCCTAGATTGACCATAGATCCACTGCGGGCTCAGTGGGTCGCATAGGATTTGGGCTCGTGATCATCCAACAGGGGCGTGCTAGGCTTTAATTTTGCATGTGGTTATTATGATGGATGAATGGCTTTTATTTATCATATAACTGCTATGGATGGATTTTATTTATGCATTATGGATGAATGTATGGATATATTATGAGATCTCGGTCATTTCACTACTCTCACATTGGTTGGACCAATGTTGAAATATTAGACCCTAGATAAAGTGGACATGAACTCTAGGAGTTTGTCCATGCCTTCCAATCCATGGCACAGTGAGGAAGCTGTTTTAGGTCAATAGCGTGGTCTCACGAGTCGTGGCACGTTATTGTACTTAAAAGAAGCTGCATTGTGTCATGAACGAAAAATGGGCTGCTGTTACCTGTCTCACGAGTCGTGGGGGTACTAGTGGGTCCATGGCTCGGTCGATTGGGTCGGGTCTAACGCCCAATTAGCATGATTCGCTTGGAGTCCTCGGGATCATGCAAAAGGGTGAGGCAATAATCTTGGGAATCTCGTGGAACGAGAATAGTATGGAATACCTCCCACAGGATCTTTTCCAAGCGAATCGTAAAAGCGGGGTATGGGAAAAATCGCTGTGGATCCAAGCCCACTAGGAAAGGATTTCCCGAAAATCACGTTTGAGAGTACCGTGTTTTCGTATAAATAGTGGGAGGATTAAATGACTAAAGACCAAGCATTTAATTATTTCATCAAACCACCGTCTTTATTTTCTGCTGATCGCGCGTTGTTTTCTAAATGTAGATTTTAAAATGTCTAAGAACCCACTATCAACCATTCTTGAGACAAACAAATTCAATGGAACAAATTACAACGACTGGTTGCGCAATCTCAGGATAGTCCTAGATTACGAGAACCAAGGCTACGTCATGGACGAGCCTCTCCCTAGGACCTTACCGGAAGGATCCACGCCAGAAGAACGTGAGACGTTCGAGACTTGGCATAAGGATAACCGGAAGGTCCGTAGCATCATACTTGCTTCGATGACCAATGAGATTCAGAAGCAATATGAAAGGCTAGACGATGTCCCTTCCATTATGGCTCGCCTTAAGGATTGCTATGCAGTCCCGGACCAGCATACTAGGTATGTCGCGACCAAGGCGTTCTATGGAACTAAAATGACAGAAGGATCCTCTGTACAAGAGCATGGGGTTAAAATGCTTACCCTAGTGGAAAAGCTCGAGGACCTAAAGGCAGGTCTCGATAATGAAACGTACATAGATGTGATCCTTCAGTCACTCCCACCCTCCTTCGACCAATTTATCGTCAACTATAACATGAATACACTTGAGAAGGGCATTCATGAGTTGATCAATATGTTGGTGCAATACGAGGCAACGACTAAGAAGTCCACGCCTTCGGTATTGTTTGGAGGTGCTTCAACTTCCAAGACGAAAGGCAAGGGTGCCGGACGTTGGAAAAAGAAGAAGGGGAAGGGAAAAGCCGTCATAGCAGCTACGAACACTCAGAGTGTTCCCATTGCCAAAGAGGGGAAAGGCAAAGGAAAGGGAAAGGTTGTCTCCAAGCAACAGTCAAAGGCATATGACATATGTATCAACTGCCGTGAGAAAGGGCATTGGAAGAGAGAGTGCCCCAAACTCTTCTCAAACCAAGGTATATTTGTGATTGAGGTTAATATGGTCACTAATTCTGCCTCTTGGGTATTGGATACCGGCTGTGGAGCTCACATTTGCAATGATTTGCAGGTGCTGAAAAGAAGCAGAAAACTAAGTAGCGGGGACATGATCCTGAAGCTCGGAAATGGCAAGGCCATCTCGGCAGAAGCAGTAGGATCCACCACTTTAGTAATTAGTGATACCATTAGCATAGAATTAGAGCAGGTTTATTTTGTACCTAGTATGATTAAGAACATCATTTCCATTCCATTGTTGGACAATAGTGGTTATGAGTTCAGAATCAATAAAAATTGCTTTTATTTGATGAGGTGTGGAATTGCTCATCTACTTGGTACATTGCACAACGGGCTCTATATCTTGCAACAAACGAATTTCGTTCTTAACGCTCAACACAAACGGAAATTAGATAATAACGGGAACGCACGTCTGTGGCACGCTAGGCTAGGTCACATATCCCAAGATAGGATGAAAAGGTTGGTAGACTCAAAGAACCTAGAGGTTGGGGACTTGAGTGATCTACCAACTTGTGAGTCTTGTCTAAGAGGGAAAATGACCAAAAAAGCCCTTTGTAGGACAAAGCAGGCTTGCCACAGGTCTGTTGGACTTGGTCCATACAGACGTATGTGGACCACTAAGGACGCAGGCCCGAGGTGGGTTCTCCTACTTCATAACCTTCACCGATGATCATTCACGGTACGGTTATGTTTACCTGATGAGGTACAAGTCTGAAGCTCTTGAGAGGTTTAAAGAATTCAGGCTTGAAGTGGAGAACCAGACCAACTGCAAAATTAAAGTCCTACGGTCAGACCGAGGCGGTGAATACCTTAGTGCCGAATTCCTAGATTATCTAAAAGAAAATGGTATAATATCGGAATGGACACCTCCCGGAACACCACAGTTAAATGGGGTCTCTGAAAGGAGGAACCGAACCCTGTTGGACATGGTTCGGTCCATGATGAGTTTTACCAAATTGCCCTTATCGTTTTGGGGTTGTGCATTAGAAACGGCAGCCAAGTTGTTGAATTTGGCGCCTACCAGTGCATTGACCCAAACGCCATATGAGATATGGCACGGCAAGCCTGCGTCCTACAACTACTTGAAAGTGTGGGGTAGCCCCGCATACGTCAAGAGGATAGTGGGAGATAAGCTAGAATCCAGGTCTAGCCTATGCAGGTTCGTTGGATACCCTAAAGAAACTGCGGGTTATTACTTTTATGACCCTTTGGAACAAAAGGTATTTGTTTTCAAGGAATGCAGTATTCTTGGAGCAAGGCTTCCCAGAGGATATCCAACCTGATGAGCTGATCCTTGAGGAATCAAGTGATGGAACTCAGCCATCAGAAATAGCCGCGGAAACCTCACCAAGAGGATTCAGGATTAATGAACGGAGGACTGACCAACCTAGAGAGAAGTCCAACATGCTAGGCATGAAGGACAACCTCAAGAAAGGCCAGTCCCGGTCCCTGAACCGCCGGCTCCGATACAGTCAGCGCCCACAGTCACCACTGACGTTCCCGTCCTCCGTAGGTCCACTAGAGAATCCAGACCTCCAGTGAGATATGGGTTTCTAGGTGCGACCGATCTTCTGGATAACGATCCTAAGACATACGGGGAAGCGATGTCTGACATCGACTCCGGGAAATGGCTTGAGGCCATGAAGACCGAAATGGACTCCATGAGCGAGAACCAAGTTTGGAGACTCGTAGATCCACCGAAAAGTGTTAAGCCAGTGGGCTGTAAGTGGGTCTACAAGCGCAAACTCGGCGTTGATGGAGAAGTCACAACCTTTAAGGCTAGGCTTGTAGCTAAGGGATACACTCAACGACCCGGGGTCGATTTTGAGGATACCTACTCGCCAGTAGCCATGGCTAAGTCCATTCGGATCCTGCTTGCCATAGCAGCATGGTATGACTATGAAATATGGCAGATGGACGTGAAAACGGCCTTCCTCAACGGTTTTCGTTGAAGAAGAGATCTATATGGATCAGCCGGAGGGTTTCACGGTCACTGGAGAAGAACAGAAGGTCTGTCGTCTCCAAAAGTCCATCTATGGCCTCAAACAAGCATCCCGAAGTTGAAACATTCGATTTGATGAAGTAATACGGGGATATGACTTCATCAAAAACGAATCCGACCCTTGTGTATACAAGAAGGTCAGTGGGAGCTCTATAGTGTTCCTAGTGCTTTACGTGGATGACATTCTGCTCATTGGTAATGACGTCAGAATATTAGGAAACACAAAAGCATGGTTGTCAACCAAGTTTTCCATGAAGGACTTGGGTGAAGCCTCCTACATCCTAGGCATCCAGATTGTCAGGGACAGATCTAAAAGGATATTAGGGCTCACCCAAAACTCGTATATGGAGAAAGTCCTAAAGAGATATCGAATGGACAACTCCAAACGAGGATTCCTTCCAATGAGGCATGGGATCAAGTTATCCAAGAAGCAGTCCCCGCAGACTGATGAGGAACTTGAAAAGATGAAAGTCATCCCCTATGCTTCTGCCGTAGGTAGCATCCAATATGCGGTCCATTGCACCAGGCCTGACATTGCATACGCTTTTGAGCGTGACAAGCAGATATCAGTCCTGTGCAGGAGAGGCACATTGGAATGCCGTTAAGGGCATCCTTAAGTACCTTAGGAGGACTAAGGAAATGTTCTTGGTCTATGGCAATGGAGAACTTATTCTGGAAGGCTTTAGCGACGCTAGTTTCCAGTCTGATGACGATGATGCCAAGTCTCAATCGGGGTATGTATTCAAACTCAACGGAGGAGTAGTGGCTTGGAAAAGTTCCAAGCAAGCAACCACTGCTGACTTCACCACTGAGGCTGAATACATAGCAGCTTCAGAAGCTGCTAAGGAAGCGGTTTGGATGAGAAACTACATCCAAGAGTTGGGTTGTGGTGCCTAGCATCGCCGAGCCCGTTGTCATCTTCTGTGATAACAACGGTGCAATAGCGCAAGCAAAGGAACCGAGATCTCATCACCGTTCCAAACACATTCTTAGACGCTACCATCTTCTTAGAGAAATGGTAGGAAGAGGTGACGTTCGGATGGACCGAGTCAACTCAGCAGACAACACAGCAGACCCGCTGACAAAGCCTATGTCGCAGAGTGCTCATACGCAACATCTTGAGAAGATGGGGATTAGGCATATGGGTGATTGGCTTTAAAGGTCAAGTGGGAGATTGTTAGAATAGGTGACCATGTAAGCCAATTTTGGCGGGTATATGTAACCTATATCTAGACAATTATGGGTGTTTGATAAATCATTGATGAATAAAGAAGTGAATTTCATTTGGCATTACTTTGTTTGTGTTCACTTTTCTATATCTGTTCACTACGCAAACAAAGCCCACGGACTGAGAATCAATTTCGGGGACTGGGACTACGCTTGGAGGTAGGTCCATGGAATCAGTCTTCCCGAATCAGTCCGGAAATCTCCAAGTCAAGGAATCCCGAAAATGGGTACCGGGATTCCATTTGAGACTTGCACTAAGCACCTGCTGTCGTGTTTCATCAACGGGTGACGAGGGTCGTCTAAGCAGTGTTAGTGGGTTAGCATGCGAGGACGCAGCTGACTGAGGTGACTCGCGGGAACCGTCTTACGGAGGGCCTTGAGTATGGTCAGCAAGGTATGACGTGTATTCCCGGTTCCCAACGGTACAGGTCAAGTCCTTTGACTTGAGGAATTGCTGAGTTTACCTGTACATCAGGGCTGTATCTTAGGTATGGTGAGAGATTGCCAGAATTCTCTTTGGTAGTCATAAGCCATGTCTAGTGCAGTTCTGATGTGCAAAGTGACAGTAGTTTCCAAGAAAGGATCTGTCTCCTGTCAATAGGTTTTGGCAGTTGAGTCTCATGTATACTCTAGGTCTTGTCCCTAAAACTGTGGCCACAGTAACTGAACAGAAGGGAAGGATTCCCTTGCGGCGTTTAGTGAGGACAGACCGACACTTAGGTCCAAAATGGGTACCTGCATTTTCCGTGCCCTAGACTCTAAGTGATGAGACCGAAGACAGAAGGACAAGTGTACTGTTAGAGCCTAAATGTTCATCCCTGAATATTTCACCTAGTCTCTAGTGCCATGGACCGTTGCTAGATGGCCACCCATGGTAACGGAAGGATTCTAGGAATCCGACCAAGTCTAGCTGAAAGGTGAACCTAAAGAGTCACACACTATCCACACACATTTAGATATTTAATTAAGAATTAAATATTGGAGTGAAGGAATGATTAAATTGGATTTAATCGGGTCCTTTATTTTTCTTGGAGAAATAATTCCTTCTATTAGATATAAGGAATTAAATTGATAAATTAGATTTATCAAAGGGATTTATTTAATGGGCTTAAATAATATTTATATTTATTTTAGCCTCTTGGAAATATTTAAATAGGTTTTAAATATTCCATTAAATTAAATTAAATCAACGGTTGAGATCAATGGGAGAGATGGATGGCTAGGATTGTTTTGACTAGGTCAAAACACTACTTTGACTAGGACTTTGACTAGGTCAAAATCCTAGTCAAATTAGAGTTCTTAAAAGAGGAGTTTAAAGAGGATTAAAACTCCTCTTCTATATAAACCCCTAGCATCCTACAAGTTGAAGGATGATGAAATTCCAACACACACAACACACACACACACTCGGCTCTCTCTCCCTCCATCTCGTCCGCCCTCTCTCTCTCTCTCACACTCCAAGAAATTATTTTCTTTGTTCTCTTGTTCTTGGAACATTAGAACTTGATGAATCAATACCGTTAATTCATAACGTGTTGTTGATTCATCCACTCCAACATATTAACTTGTTCGTTGCTAGCACGACGTGCAAGATACGTGGGTGGATCGTGTGTCACGATTTAGAGGGTCTCAAAGACGAAATGTTGGTGCAAAACGGGGAACAACGCGTGTAGCCGTTGAAGACGAAAACGACAACGGGTAGGTCTCGTTTATGATTTTCGTCCTCTTTTATTTTCCAACCCTATGGCCTCCATGATTTATTTTATGTTATTCGTTCATGAGATACACCGAACGCCCGGGAAATTTCAAAGGCACACCCTTTGAAACGTGTTTTAATTTAAAAGCATGTTTAAATTCCGCATTTATTTTTAATTATACCGCGCTTCCGCATTCGCGCTTTTCCCGGGATGATCCACAATTCCTTTCAGATCCGTCCCCGTCAGTATGTGACAGAGGTATCTCCTATGCACTCGGAGACACGTTCATGCTGTTTAAAGCTGTGGCCACAGTGGTTGGTCGAACAGGGAATGGTTTCCTGTGTCGACGCAATGAAGCATGTGTAGTCTCGAGTATTAAGCATAGATGCCTAGTCAAGGAAGGGAACCGACGCCCAATTTCATACCCTAGACTAAAGCCGGGAGACGGTAGACGGAAGGACCGAACCGTACGGAATCAGCGCCTAAATGTTCACGCCAACATTCACTTAGTCTCTAGTGCCATTGACCGTTGCTAGACGGTCACCCATGGTAACGGGCCCTTGTGGGACACGGGCCCAAGTCTAGCTGAGGGTGAACCTAAAGAGTCACACACAAATCACCGAGAAGGTTGAGAGATTGACTTGGAGTCAATCTCGAAGGATAAATAAGTAATTGGATTACTTAAGGGATAGTCCATTGGATGGACGAGCCGATATTGTATCGGGCCCTCGTTTAATCGCTAAATTGGATTTGTCGATTAAATATGGAAAGTCGAGATGTTGGATCTTTTTGATTAGATTAAAAGACCAATGGGAATAATTTAAGTGGACATTAAATTAGATTTAATTTTGAGTTCGTCGTAATTGGATTACGATAAAACCCGGTCCGTTAAATTTTGACCCGAGAGGAGAATTAATTCCTATTTTGGAATAGGAAGAAGTTGGACTTGTTCCCATATTGAGCATGGCCGAAAACACTCCCTTGGAGGAAGCAAAATTCAGCCATGTTCCATGCAAGGTGGCGGTTGACTTGTCTCTTTTGGTAAGAGACAAATCAACTCCAATCAAGCCCTTCCCTTTTGGTATGATTTGATCGTACCTTAAATGTTGGTAGGCTTGATTGAAGAATTAATGGTGATTGATTGGGATGTATCTAGACATCCTTTGATCAACCTAGACACATTCCAATAATCACATTAATTATGTATATATATGAGTATATACAACACCTTGTGTATGAGAATCATAATTCATCTTTTCAAGGAACAGAGAAAACAAATTCGGCCTCTCTCTCCCTCATTCATCTCGGCCATTCTCTCCCTCTCCCACTTGTGTTCTTCACTTGATCTTGGATCAGGAAGAATAAAGTAGGTTTAAGAGAACACTAATTCATAGTGTTTATTCTGTTAAACCGGTTCCTTCACAAACCCGTTTTCTTCTAGCAAGGAGAACGTGTGTTCACTTCTGGTGTGGTGTGGATCACCTTTGGATAATCCATACATTTGGATTTTCTGAATATTTCGGAGAAGGAACAACACAAGCAACCACGCATACGTGAAATCAACAAAGGTAACGCTTTTATTACGCTTTGGTAGATTTGCGTTTTATCTATACCCTATGTATTATATGCTTCTTTTTAATACATTCTACATCAAACGACCGGTTGAGCACCCAAGGGTACACCCTTGGGATCACGTTTATTTAATTATTTTAAATTTATATATCTCCCGGGTGGATCCGCTTGTCCTTCAGTAGCTTCGTATTGCACCAGCATGTTGATCAACTCATGAATAGACTTCGCAAGTCCGTTCATGTTGTAGTTTACAACAAATGGGTCATAGGACGGAGGAAGCGATTGAAGGATCACGTCAATGTACGTGTCATTGTTAAGCCCAACAAATGGGTCAATGTACGGTGGCGGCGGCCGGCGGCTGCTGCAGCTAGGGTTTTTTTTTGAAACCCTAGCATTATTATTTTTTATTTATTATTTACTTTTCAGTTTTAATTTTGAATTAATTCTGAAAATTCGTTTTTTGGGTTCAATTTTGCCTAAATTCCTAAAGACATTATTTTAGGAGTAAAATAAATTGGATTTGGAATCCCGGGGTTATTTTACTTAAAATAATGAGGAAAGGTTTTCCTAAAACGAGAAAAATATTATTACCAATATTTGTGTTTTATTTTTCACACGTTGCGCACATGATCATTTATTTCTGTTTTGAATTATTATGATTGGAAATTATGAATTATTGGTATATTGTAGTTATGTGATTGGATCATGTGATTATGTGTGTTGGATGGAAATGGATGATCACGAGCCCTAGACCAGATGTATGGTTTAATTTTCTGTTGGGCCTGTGTGCCTCTTTAACTGCTTTCTCCTTCTCTCTTTCTAGTGCCTTGGAATAATAAGGCTTTCTACCTCCCTCCTCAACTGTCGCCCCCCACAACTCGTGAGACAGGGAAACAACGAGTGCAATCTCTTTGTTCACAATAATGGTACAACTTTCCCCTAGTCCAAGTGTGCCACGACTCGTGAGACCACACTTGGGTAGTGGCAGCTTCCTCACCATATTGTTGTGGATGGAAGGCTTGGACAGATCAAAATACCATTTTGATCTAAGTCCGTTCTGGGCCTAATATTTAATTTAGTCCAACCAAAAGAGAGTTTAGATAATGGTCGAGACCTCATCACATTAAGTGTTTTAGCATGCATAAATATCCAGTATTCATTAAAGCGTTTAAATAAATACGCCGCACGTAGAAAACATAGCATACCCCTGTTAGGATGATCACAAGCCCAACCTATGTGACTCACTGAGCCCGCAGTAAGTCTTGTCTAGGCTAGTAGTATATTATTACAAAAGTAATAAACCCAATGTCATTCTAATGGGCCTTGTGGCTCTTCTTGTTTCACGCCTTGATGTTTCACCTTGGGTCTCCGACTCCATGGGCTTTGTCAAAAAATAAAACCTCACCAAAACTATCAACTCTCATTACATATGAAAGTAATACATGAAAATTTACCAATAAGCCTTAACATCATGAGGCCAATAAAAAACGGGAGATGATAGTCCCAAAACAAGAGGCATGCAGGCCCCACCCGACAGAAATGTAAATAAAAATGACATACATCCATACACAAGGTCTAGGGCTCTTGTGATCATCCCATGTTGATCCCATCAACACATATAACACAATTATACCAAATAAACATGCTTAACCATGGATATTTAAAATATCCAAGTGATGTCCAACATGACAAGGTATAAATATACAAATAATATACAAAGTTCAAATTTCAAATTTAATAGATATTACATACAATGCATCCAATGCATGTATCAAACCCAAATTAATTAAGCAAATTTAATCTAAGAAAAAATCCAATAATCCTAAAATCAGATATGCAAAATTAATTCATTTTCAGAATAATGTTCAGAAATCCCAGAAAATCCAATTCACAGGCGTGTGCGCGTGCGTGCCCGATGCAGCGCTGGCCAGGCGGCCAGCAGCTGCGCGCCCTATGTAGCGTTGGCCAGGCGACTGAAGCCCAGCGCGCGCAGGCGCAGTGTACGCGGCCGCCCCTGCCAGCGCGCATGCTGGTAGGCACGTCGACCAGGCTGCGCGCTGGCGTGAGCCTGCGCGCGCCCGTCCAGCTAGTGGCCGGCCGGCAGGGGCGGCAGCCAACTGCTGCCGCTGCTGTCCCAATTTTAAATGTTTTTCGATCTTTCCTTTCAGCATATAATATACAATATAAACTGAAAATAAACATGCAATTTTAAGATCCAATCTTATAAAAATCGCCTGCATAATATCCATTAAATTCAAACAAATGAACAATCACATTGATTCATATATTAATACAACAACACATGCTCATAAAGCCGTAAGACAAGTAGATCATGCCAAGCACATAGATCTATACCCCTTACATCGAACCGGGCTCTGATACCAGTTGAAGGACAAGCGGATTCGCCCGGGAGCACGAGCAAGCATGAGAATACGGATATTTAAAAATTAATTAAAAGCATAATCGTAAGTCCCAAAGGGTGTACCCTTGGATGCTCAACCGGGCGTTCGATGTAGGATGTATCAATATAAAAATGGATATCGTACATAGGGCATAGAATTGAAACGTAAACTAATAAAGCGTAAAACCAACGATACCTTTGTAGTTTAACTTTTGATCGGCAACTTGCTTTGTTCCTGTCTGAAAATGTACACCAAGTTCAAAGTGTATGAACTGCTCTAAAGGTGATCCATACCACACCGGAAGAGATCCTCATTTTCCTTGCTACAAGAAAGCTGATCTAGGAGGGTTCGGGTTAAGAAGATAAACATTATCAATTAGTGTTCTTCTTAAACTTACTTTGTCTTCCAATTGATCCATAATAAAATGAAGAACACAAGTATAGAGGGAGAGAGCGGCTGAGAGTATAGAGGAGAGGGTTTGAATTTTTCTTCTTCTTTTTTCTAGAAAAAGATGAATTATGATTTTCTTGCTATGATGTTTTGTATATACTCATATATATATACAAAATTAATGTGATTATTGGAATGTGACTCGGTTCATGCAAGGATGTCTAGATACATCCCAATCAATCCCACTAATTCTTCAATCAAGCCTACCATCTCTTAAGGTATGATTAAATCATACCAAAAGAGAGAGGCTTGATTGGAATTGATTTGTCTTTTATGAAAAGAGACATATCAACCACATCAAGCTCTAGCATGGCTGATTTTTGTTAGAATAGGTGACCAGAAAGCCAATAGGTTTGGCGATTTGTAACCTATTATACAACTCGATGTAAATGTAATATTATTACGTGATGAATAAAATGAGTATTCGTCATGTTCTGGTACTCTCTTTGTTGCGCTCATTTCACATTTGTTAAAACGGTGTTTTGCTTATATTGCAACAAAGCCCACAGACCACAGTTAACAACTCTTGCAGTTGGGCCACGCATTAGATGGTGGTCATGAAACCAAGTGATTTAGAGTTGGGTCTGAAATGTTCAAAGTCGAGGACCTCGAACAGGGCATCGAGAGTCCTATTGAGACTTGCATCAAGAGTTGTGTTCATTGGATGAGTGCCGTGTTTCATCGGCGACAGGCGTGGGACGCCTAGAAATCTTGATAGGTTGGTCGACTGGGGTCGAGCCGACTGGACTGACTCGCGGGGATCATCATATGGAAGCCTTGGAGGCTTGGTCGGTATGATTAGATTTTCCCGGTTCCGATAGTACGGGAGTAGTCCTCAGACTTGAGGGATCATGGTAGTCGCGTGCACATGATGGTTGTATCTTGGATCTGGCGAGAGGTGATCATTCTGTAAGATGATCATTATAAGCCTTGTCTAGTGCAGTCGGAATGTGTAGCGAGGACGGTGGATTCCAAGAAGAGGATCCGTCCCCTGTCAGTATGTGACAGAGGTATCTCCTATGCACTCGGAGGCACGTTCATGCTGCTTAAAGCTGTGGCCACAGTGGTTGGTCGAACAGGGAATGGTTTCCTGTGTCGACGCAATGAAGCATACGTAGCCTCGAGTACTAAGCATAGATGCCTAGTCAAGGATGGGAACCGACGCTCAATTCCATACCCTAGACTAAGGCCGAGAGACGGTAGACGGAAGGACCGTACCCTTACGGAATCGGTGCCTAAATGTTCACATCAATTCACCTAGTCTCTAGTGTCATTAACCGTTGCTAGACGGCAACCCATGGTAACTGGCCCTTGTGGGACACGGGCCCAAGTCTAGCTGAGGGTGAACCTAAAGGGTCACACACAAATATCCGAGGAGGTTAAGAAATTGGCTTGGAGTCAATCTCGAAGGATAAATAAGTAATTGGATTACTTGAGGGAAAGTCCATTGGATGGACGGGCCGATATTGTATCGGACTTTCGTTTAATCGGTAAATTGGATTTTCGATTAAATATGGAAAGTTGAGACGTTGAGATGTTGGATCTTTTAATTGGATTAAAAGATCAACGAAAATACTTTAAGTGGACATTAAATTAGATTTTAATGTTAGGTTCGTCGTAATTGGATTACGATGAAACCCGGTTCGTTAAATTTGACCCAAGAGGAGAAATAATTCCTATTTTGGAATAGGAAGAAGTTGGAATTCTTCCCATAATTGGACATGACCGAAATGCTCCCATGAAGGAAGCAAAATCAACCATGTTTTATGCAAGGTGGTATGTTGAAATGTCTCTTTTGGAAAGAGACAAATCAACTCCAATCAAGCCCTTCCCTTTTGGTATGATTTGATCATACCATAAATTTTGGTAGGCTTGATTGAAGAATTGATGGTGATTGATTGGAATGTATCTAGACATCATTGGATGAACCTAGACATATTCCAATAATCACATTAATTATGTATATATATGAGTATGTACAACACCTAGCATAAGTGAATCATTATTCATATTTTCCTAGGGAAAAAGAAGAAGAAAAATTTGGCCCTCTCCTGTCTCTCAACTCTCGGTTTTCTCCTCCCATTTCTACTTGTGTTCTTCACCTGGTTTTGAATCAAGAGTAAGAACAAAGTAGGTTTAAGAGAACACTAATTCATAGTGTTCTTCTCTTAAACCGATTCCTTCATTAAACCCATTTTCTTCTAGCAAGGAGAACGTGCGTTTCTTCCGGTGTGGTGTGGATCACCTTTGGAGAATCCATACGTTTGGATTTCGTGAGCATTCCGGAGAAGGAACAACGCAAGTAGCCGAATATACGTTGATCATCAAAGGTAACAATTTCATTATGCTGTGCGCAGACGGCTGAGGCCAGCGCCGCATGGAGCGCGCGCGCGCTGCCCTGTGTGCGCCGGTGGCCGGCAGGCACAACGGCTGGGCCGTTTTGTGCCGTTTTTCAACATTTTCTAGAAAATTTGATTTTCTGTATTTTCTGCACAATATTCTGAAAAATGTGTTGATTTTGCATATTTGATTTTGGAATAATTGGATTATTCCTTAGATTAATTTGCTTAAATAACTTGGGATTAATACATGCATTGGATGCATTGTTTGCAATGTCCATTAAATTTGAAATTTGAATTTTGTATATTATTTATATATTTATGCCTTTGTGATGTTGGACATCACATGGATATTTGGAATATCCATTGGTTTAATGCATGATTATTTGGAATAATTGTGTTATGTGTGTTGATGGAATCAACATGGGATGATCACAAGAGCCCTGGACCTTGTGTATGGATGAATGTATGATCATTTATTTTCTGTTGGGTGGGGCCTGCGTGCCTCTTGTTTTTGGGACTGTCATCTCCCGTATTTTCAGCCTCATGATGTTAAGGCTTGTTTTTATTATTACCAATGTATTGCTTTCAGTTGTAATGAGAGTAGATAGGATAGGTGTGGTTTTATTTTTAACAAGCATTTTGGAGTCGGAGACCCCAAGGAGGAGCATCAAGGCGTGGAACAAGAGCACTACAAGGACCATTGAAATGACAATGGGTATATTGTTATTGTAATAATTTAGGACCACCCTAGACAGACCATAGACTCACTGCGGGCTCAGTGGGTCGCATAGGTTGGGCTTGTGATCATCCTAATAGGGGTACGCTATGTTTTCTGCATGCGGCGTATTTATTTAGTCGCTTTAAATATTGGATATTTATGCATGCTAAAACACCATAATTGAAAGATTGTGTGGATCGGCCCGGGAGATGAGCGAGTATAGCGGAAGCGCGAAATAGTGCGTAATAAAAATTACAAAGCATAATTAAACGGAATTTAAATCATGCATAACATACATAAACGAATCAAGGGGTGTGCCCTTGATTCTCCCGGGCGTTCGGTGTATCTCATGTTCAATAAAACACAACATGGAGGCCATAAAATTAGAAACGAAAACCATAATTAAAGAACCTACCCGGTTGTAGTTTTGTCTTTGTTCGGCTACATGCATTGTTCTCCGTTTTGCACCAAGATCTCAAAGAAGAGACCTTCTAAATCGTGATACTCGCTACACCGGAAAGCAATGAACCCTTGTGCTAGCAAGAAAATCATTTGGGAGAAGACACATCGGTACACGCTATCAATTAACGCAACCGACGTCTCTTATGTTCTACCTTGAATAAATCAAGAAGAAAAAAGTAGAAATCTTGGAGAAAAGAAGAGGGGATGGACGAAAATCTTGAGAGAGATGAGAGATGAGAGTTGTAGAGAATACTAGGTGTGAGTGTGTGTTTTTTGAGTATTTATAGAAGATGAAATTTCCTATTCCTTCTCAAACTCTTCCAAAGAAACACACTTTGACTAGGATTTTGACCTAGTCAAATCCTAGTCAAATTAGGCTTTGATTAAGTCAAATTAATCATGGCCCTTCATCTCATCATTCTCTAGATCAAATCTTGTCCATCCATTTTGATGGGCTTTATGGAATGGGCCTATTTAATTCTAAATTAAATATTCCCATGGACTTTATATTAAATCATATTTAATATACTAAGCCCATTAATTAATTAATGAAAAGGACTTATTTAATTCTAAATTAAATAGTCCCATGGACTTTATATTAAATCCTATTTAATATACCAAGCCCATTAATTAATTCCATAGAATGGGATTATTTAATTCTAAATTAAATAGTCCCATGGACTTTATATTAAATCCTATTTAATATACCAAGCCCACTAATTAATTAATTCACCCTTTTAATCTAATTAAAAGGAAAGCCCATACTTTATAAAATTCATAAATCTAATTTATGAACTCAAGCCCGATTATTCCAAATAATTCATCGAGGCTTGAATCTCCAAGAAGTATAATTTAATTCCATTAAATTAAACCTTCTCCCGAAATTGATTCCAAATTAATTCCCTTTCATTTGGTGTAGCGGGTGTGAGTCTTTAGGTTCACCTTTCAGCTAGACTTGGACCTACTTCTTGTTATTTCATAACCAAAGTAGTCCGTTACCATGGGTGGCCATCTAGCAACGGTCCATGGCACTAGAGACTAGGTGAATATGTGGTGTGAACATTTAGGCTCCGAGTTATACGCAGGTGCGGTCCTACCGACGCTCGATACGTACGGGTACGGTCCTACTGTCGCCTGTCTCCCAGCCTTTAGTCTAGGGGTCGGTTCCCATCCTTGACTAGTCAACTATGCATAATGCTCGAGATAGGTTTAACTCGACGTAGGAAATCCTTTCCCACTACATCAAGTGCTATGGCCATAGAATTTGTGAGTCTAAACCATCTCCGAGCGCATAGGAGATCTTGCTCTCATATCCTTTGACAGGGGACAGATCCTATCTTGGAATTCACCATTCTTACATACTCCGACAGCACTGGACGAGGCTTATGATGACCATGTAATATAACTGGTCAAATTTCACCATATCCAAGATACAGCCTTAGTATATAGGGGACTGCCGTGATCCTCAAGTTCGAGGACTAATCCCGTACTATCGAAACCGGGAATACGAGTCATACCGACCAAGCCCGAGTGGCTTCCATATGACGATTCCCGCGAGTCACCTCAGTCGGCCGCTCCCCAGCAGGCCGACCCCTTAACACTGCTTAGACGATCCTCGTCACCCGTCGATGAAACACGACAACAGATGCTTAGTGCAAGTCTCAAATGGATTCTCGATGCCCTGTCTCGAGATTCCTTTGACTTGGAGTATTTCAGACTGATTTGGCGAAACTGATTTCATGAACCTACCTCCAAGCGTAGTTCCAATTTTCCGAAATGTTTATTTCAGTCTGTGGGCGTTTGTTGTGACATCGTAACGATACAAGCAGTAAGCACAACAAACTCATGCCTATGAATCCTTACTACATTCATTAACATAATATTACTTGTTCACAGATTGACGAATGGTTATCAGAACAGCCAATACCATTGACTTTCTGGTCACCTATTCTAACAATCTCCCACTTGACCAATACGTCAATTACCCATTTTGTTCGGAATCCTCTGAGTATGAGTAATCTACGATACCGACTAAGGTTTTGTGAGTCCACTTATATTTCCTTACGAAGCAATACGGTCTAACCGTGTTACCTCTATCCACCATTGCCTCCTAGAGATGGTGGTTGTCTAAGAATATTTTCGTGGATCTTGTGATGAGATCTCGTGCCAATACTCCATAGCCAAGTTGCCTGCCATATAGGCGAACATGGCTTGGTCGTGCTAGGCGCCACGTCCATCCTATGGACGCGGTCTTCATCAGTGACCACTATCCGATGCACTCGTCATTGGGCCTGACTGTACATACCTTTGAGACTAACTGGTTTTCATTTATGCTCTGCAAGCTAGTATCGCTTTAGCCTTCCAAAGCAACTCTCAATAGACGGTGCATCATGAACACATCTTTAGTCCTTATTCAGGTACTAAGGATCGTTCTTGATTGCTGTTTCAACCCCTCAGTGCATTACCGATTTATATTGAGCCATGCTAGAAGCACTCTCAACATCGGTTCCTATGCACCGAGTAAACATATCATATGTTTGCCTAGGGTTAAGACGTAGGGGATACTCAACATCTAAGCCTTCTCATTAGTCCACCGTGACTTAGTCTTGAATGGCTTGATGCTTTATGCATAGCATCCAAGTTTTCTCATCAGTCTTACTATGACTGAGTCTCGAACAACTTGTCCCTCTACATGTTTGAGCTTTCTCATCAGTCTATCACTGACTGAATCTTTGAAAAAACTCAATTCATGATATGTATGGGGAACCCTTAAAATGTCATGGAGAATTTTCGTGAGTTACAGTTGTGTTTTAGTGATTCCTAATGTCTTCAATTCATCCATGGATCAAGACATTACACACTTAAACACATGGAACACCATTTCTACTCCCACTGATCACCTACGTCGTTTAAGACCGAGTCATGCTCCGTATGAGCTCGTCAAAACGAATATTCCAGTTATGCGGTGTTTCAAACCTTGTTTGAATTTCCTAGCGGATTCTATGGCTCCTCTCCATAAATCCTACTACGATGTCCAACATCACGTTCCGCAGGTCATTTGGATTACTATCCAAATTTGACCGAACATATCCCGATCACTCGTATCTCTTACGACATTCGGGTTCATTCTTAAGGGGACTTGGAATATGATCAGTTTAAGAAATGCGATTCTAAGCAACGTTAGTATTATTCTGTCGTAAACTTGTACAAATTAGACACGGAGTCTAATTTGTCTCCCACTAGTCCCTTGACGTATGTAGGATCCTTCGACATGCGCAAGGACTTTGTCGGGACACAGGCTTTCCAAACCGTGGCTCCTTGTGCGTGACTCCTAGCAAAGTGCCATGTTCCTTACGTTGGCAATTTTCGAGTCTATGTCTTGACGGGCTAAGGTAATTGGGCGAAACTTCGATCGATCTTCGTCCAACGAGATCCGATCGTTCCCTTTATCAGAGACCGTCATACTTGGCCTTTACAGGAAACGTTTCATTGAGAATTCCATTCTCAACTTGGATGCTCAAGAGCTCCCACTAAATACACGGCCTTTTCGATCCTATCAAAACAAGTTTAATTTTGCAACCATTTATGATTCACCTCCTTAAGTCTAATTCCCAAACCTCCTATGGACCTTTAGACTTTTGAACCCTCTTATGGTCTTGTGTATTAGTAACCTACAGTTGTCTTATTGGATCCCTTCCAATAGACTATTTGGCAAGCCTACTTCGTCCAACAAAGAGCTTTGGGACTTTCTTCTTTATAAAAGACTCGTAAATTTAGTTGATTTGAATCATCTATTTCTAGATTCATCGAACTTTCCAATTTACTTATCTTTTAATAAGAAGAAACGTCCTAGCTGTTGTAGATGCCAAATTTGTAAGTTGGTCTTGATTAATCCATTTAGATAATTTGGATTTTGAGTATGCATAAACCTTTTATGGGATGGTGTTCTAGGAATTTACGTGTAACTACTAGCAAAAATGAATCAATATTCAATAATTTTGTTTGATCAAATATGTATGTAATAAAACCTTTGTCCAACAAAGAGACATACTTTTGATCATGCTAGGTTACGTAATTCCTATATTATCCTAACATGATCACGATTATGGGCCTAACAAGTCTCTAGTCCTTTTCATCAATGGACCTTGCCATTGTTGAATCCTAGAATTGTTCTTGGTTTTTAAGTCCTTATTCACTTTCTGCAAACCACCCGCAGATTAGTGATAGGAATGGTATGAAATACCAAATACAGAAAAAGTGATCATGTCAATACTCAATATCAAATTTTACCTACATTGGAGAGGGGTTTAGAATACTCCCTTTTCCAATGGCCCTCTTTACGACAGTAAATGCTTACGTTCTTAGAATCTATGAACTTGACTGCCGAACCTTTTGCTTTTTCCTTTACCTCCACCTTGTGTTGTAAAGGAACAACACTTGAAGTGCTTTAATGGTTGATGTTACCTTACCCTTCTTCCTCTTTTGGCGTCTGGCACCTTTGCCTTTCGCTATGGAGGTTGAAGCCTCTCCTACTAGTACCGACGGCGCAGATTTTGCAATCGTTGCTTTGTACTAGACCAACATAATTACCAACCTATGAAGATCTTTTCTAAGCTCATTCATGTTGATAATTAATGGTTCGTAGGAGGGAGGAAGAGACTCAAGGATCATGTCAATGTACGTCTCTTTTTCAAGACTGACGTGGAGGTCTTTTGAGCTTCTCCACTAGGGATTGCATCATCACTCCATGTTCTCTGTACTGACATCCCTTCCGTCATCTTAGCTCCAAAAATGCCTTCGTTGCATTTTACCCCACATGCTGGTCCAAGACCATATAGACATGATGCAAACGAAGCATAGTTTGAGCCAACATCATTATATCCTACTTGCCGGTGGTCATCCTTCAACTTTTGAATGCCAAGCATTGCCTTAGTTTTCGACCCCTCCGGCAAGGGCTGAGGAACGTCCTCATTCCGGTATGTGAGTTAAGGCTCTAGAAATCTAAGACCATCTTAAGATTTTGCAGTCAATTCGTGTAATTGGTTCCCTTTTAATGAGCCTCTTAGTGATGTGTTTGGTGGATTCTTAGACATTCACAACATATATATAAAGCAGAAAATAATAAGCAGAGTGAAGTAATATTTTGGTTAAGTCTCGGTCTTTAGTCCTTAACCTCTCCCACTATTTCTACGAAAACACGGCACTCTCAAACGTTGTTTTTGGGAAATTCTTTCCTAGTCGGCTCGGGATCCACAACGATCTCTCCCACACCCCGCTTTTACGATTCGTATGGGAAAAGAACCTATGGGAGGTATTCCATACCATTCTCGTTCCACGAGATTCCCAAGATAATTGCCTCACCCTTTCACGTGATCCCGAGGACTCCAAGCGAATCACGTTATTCGGGCGTTAGACCCGACCCAATCAACCGATTCATAGACTCACTGCTACCTCCACGACTCATGAGACAGGTAACAGCAGTCTACTCATCGTTCATGACAAAGTGCAGCTTATTTTAAGCACGATAGTCGTGCCACGACTCGTGAGACCACGCTATCGACCTAAAAGATCTTCCTCACTTTTGCCATGGATGGAAGGCTTGGACAGACTCCCAGAGTCGTAGTCCATTTATTAAGGGTCTATATTTAACTTGGTTTAACCAAGTGAGAGTTTTGATAGAACGAGACCTCATCACATATATTAAGTATTGCATTGCATGCGTTATGGCAGAAATATTCTAAGCATGAATATAACCATACATAAAGCATATAGAATAATCATAATTATATAATACGCATCGCATGCAAAATAAAGCCTAGCACGCCCCTGTAGGATGATCACAAGCCCAAACCTATGCGACCCACTGAGCCCGCAGTGGATCTATGGTCAATCTAAGGGTAGGCCCTATATTATTACAGTTTTAATAACCCATTACATGCAATGGGCCTTGTAAGTCCTCTTTATCTTCTTGGGCTCTCCATCGTGGGCCTACACCGGGCTTCTTCTCCATGGATCCTCCGTGGGGCATCCGATGGCAACCTCCATGGGCCTCCAACACCTTGGGCTTGTCTTCTCTTGCAGTTTTTATTTACAAAAAATAAAACCTCACCACTAATTCTACTCTCATTACATCATAAAATAAGAAACCCCAATTAAACATTTGGGGGGAGTACATTAGGAGGGAGAGAGAAAACCTTATTATTTCAAGGCAACTAGAAGAGAGACAGAGAGGAAAATAAAGAGGCACACAGGCCACAACCCAACAAATAAATATAAATAAACCATACATGCAGTCTAGGGGCTTTATGATCATCCTTTGTCAAATCAATTAACACAAATAGCACAAATACATATCCCACGTAAAATATGCTATACCAACATCCATGATAACCCATACCATAAAAAATAAATGTAGAAATTACATGTAAAAACAGTTTTTGAAAAACGAGCCAAAAACGGGAGAGAAACGAAAAACGCACGGCCGGCCGGCCATGCGCGCGCGCGCGCAGGCTCCTCTGCCCAGCGCGTGCCTGCGCCTAATGCTTGCGCACGCGCGCAGGTCGCCATGCCTGCGCGCGCGGCTGGCACAGCGCGCGCGCTGTCCGCGCACGCTGGGCGCGCTGGCCCCTGCCTGCACGCGCGGCCAGCGTGCTGCTGCTGCCGGTTCGCCGTTTTTCACTCTTTTTCGACTTTTTCATGCTATTTTCTTAACCACAAGATAAATTCAACCCTAGAACATGTATTAACACATTCAAGAAAACCAAGATCCAAAATCCCATGCAAAATTAAACGCCAATAAATATCTACGATAAACATGCTATAAACGTAAATTAAAACACGTTTATCATGCTTAAACGCACATAGCACATAGAATTCTAGGCCTATACACCGAACTGGGCTCTGATACCACTGGAAGATTGTGTGGATCGGCCCGAGAGATGAGCGCGTATAGCGGAAGCGCGAAATAGTGCGTAATAAAAATTACAAAGCATAATTAAACGGAATTTAAATCATGCATAACATACATAAATGAATCAAGGGGTGTGCCCTTGATTCTCCCGGGCATTCGGTGTATCTCATGTTCAATAAAACACAACATGGAGGCCATAGAATTAGAAACAAAAAATCATAATTAAAGAACCTACCCGGTTGTAGTTTTGTCTTCGTTCGGCACGTGCATTGTTCTCCGTTTTGCACCAAGATCTCAAAAAAGAGACCCTCTAAATCGTGACACTCGCTACACCGGAAAGCAACGAACCCTTGTGCTAGCAAGAAAATCATTGGGGAGAAGAGACATCGGTACACGCTATCAATTAACGCAACCGACGTCTCTTATGTTCTACCTTGAATAAATCAAGAAGAACAAAGTAGAAATCTTGGAGAAAAGAAGAGGGGATGGACGAAAATCTTGAGAGAGATGAGAGTTGTAGAGAATACTAGGTGTGAGTGTGTGTTTTTTGAGTTTTATAGAAGATGGAATTTCCTATTCCTTCTCAAACTCTTCCAAAGAGACACACTTTGACTAGGATTTTGACCTAGTCAAATCCTAGTCAAATTAGACTTTGATTAAGTTAAATTAATCATGGCCCTTTATCTCATCATTCTCTAGATCAAATCTTGTCCATCCATTTTGATGGGCTTTATGGAATGGGCCTATTTAATTCTAAATTAAATATTCCCATGAACTTTATATTAAATCATATTTAATATACTAAGCCCATTAATTAATTAATGAAAAGAACTTATTTAATTCTAAATTAAATAGTCCCATGGACTTTATATTAAATCCTATTTAATATACCAAGCCCATTAATTATTTCCATAGAATGAGATTATTTAATTCTAAATTAAATAGTCCCATGGACTTTATATTAAATCCTATTTAATATACCAAGCCACTAATTAATTAATTCACCCTTTTAATCTAATTAAAAGGAAAGCCGATGCTTTATAAAATTCATAAAATCTAATTTATGAACTCAAGCCCGATTATTCCAAATAATTCATCGAGGCTTGAATCTCCAAGAAGTATAATTTAATTCCATTAAATTAAACCTTCTCCCGAAATTAATTCCAAATTAATTCCCTTTCATTTGGTGTAGCGGGTGTGAGTCTTTAGGTTCACCTTTCAGCTAGACTTGGACCTACTTCTTGTTATTTCATAACCAAAGTAGTCCGTTACCATGGGTGGCCATCTAGCAACGGTCCATGGCACTAGAGACTAGGTGAATATGTGGTGTGAACATTTAGGCTCCGAGCTATACGCAGGTGCGGTCCTACCGACGCTCGATACGTGCTGGTACGGTCCTACTGTCGCCTGTCTCCCGACCTTTAGTCTAGGGGTCGGTTCCCATCCTTGACTAGGCAATTATGCATAATGCTCGAGATAGGTTTAACTCGACGTAGGAAATCCTTTCCCACTACATCAAGTGCTATGGCCATAGACTTTGTGAGTCTAAACCATTTCCGAGCGCATAGGAGATCTTGCTGTCATATCCTTTGACAGGGGATAGATCCTATCTTGGAATTCACCGTTCTTACATACTTCGACTGCACTGGACGAGGCTTATGATGACCATGTAATATAACCGGTCAAATTTCACCATATCCAAGATACAACCTTAGTATGTAGGGGACTGCCGTGATCCTCAAGTTCGAGGACTAACCCTGTACTATCGGAACTGGGAATACGAGTCATACCGACCAAGCCCGAGTGGCTTCCATATGACGATTCCCGCGAGTCACCTAAGTCGGCCGCTCCCCAGCAGGCCGACCCACTAACACTGCTTAGACGATCCTCGTCACCCGTCGATGAAACACGACAGCAGATGCTTAGTGCAAGTCTCAAATGGATTCTCGATGCCCTGTCTCGAGATTCCTTTGACTTGGAGTATTTCAGACTGATTCGGCGAAACTGATTTCATGAACCTACCTCCAAGCGTAGTTCCAATTTCCCGAAATGTTATTTCAATCTGTGGGCGTTTGTTGTGACATCGTAACGATGCAAGCAGTAAGTACAACAAACTCATGCCTATGAATCCTTACTACATTCATTAACATAATATTACTTGTTCACAGATTGACGAATGGTTCTCAGAACAGCCAATACCATTGACTTTCTGGTCACCTATTCTTACAATAATGTGATGAGGTCTCGATCGTACACAAACTCTCATTTGGTTGGACCAAATTAATTATTAGGCCCAGAACGGACTTGGATCAAAATGGTATTTTGATCTCCGAGCCATCCATCCACAGTAATGTGGTGAGGAAGCTACCACTACCCAAGTGTGGTCTCACGAGTCGTGGCACACTTGGACTAGAGGAAAGCTGCACCATTGTTGTGAACAAAAAGATTGCGCTCGCTGTTTCCCTGTCTCACGAGTCGTGGAGGGCGTCAGTTTGAGGCATGATTTGGTTGATGGGTCTGGCCCAACACTGAGTAACATGGTTTGCTTGGAGTCCACGGGACCATGCGAATAGGTGAGGCAAAATATCTTGCGAATCTCATTGGATGAGAATGATATTGTTAGAATAGGTGACCATGTAGCCAATCTTGGTAGGCAAATTGTAACCTATGTCTGACAATTTCAAGGATTTGATAAATCATTAATGAATAGGAAGTGAAATTCATTTGGTGTTTACTTTGTTTGTGTTCACTTTATCTGCATTATATTTCTGTTCACTACGCAAACAAAGCCCTCGGACTGGAAATACATTTCAGGGACTGGGACTACGCTTGGAGGTAGGTCCATGAAATCAATCCCGCCGAATCAGTCCGGAAATCTCCAAGTCAAGGAATCTCGAAATTGGGTACCGAGATTCCCCCTGAGACTTGCACTAAGCATCTGTTGTCGTATTTCATCGACGGGTGACGAAGGTCGTCTAAGCAGTGTTAGTAGGTTAGCCTGCGAGGGAGCAGCTGACTGAGGTGACTCGCGGGAACCGTCTTTGGAGGACCTTGAGTAGGGTCGGTTAGGTATGACATGTGTTCCCGGTTCCAACGGTACAGAACAAGTCCTTTGACTTGAGGAGCATCTGAGTTTACCTGTATATCAAGGTTGTATCTTAAATATGGTGAGAGATTGCCAAGAAGCACTTGAGTTGTCATAAGCCATGTCTAGTTCAGCTCCGGTGTACAGAGTGACAGTAGTTTCCAAGAAAGGATCTGTCTCCTGTCAAAAGGTATTGACAGTTGAGTCTCACAAATGATCTTTGTCTTGTCCCTAAAATCTGTGGCCACAGTAACTGAACAGAATGGAAGGTTTCCCTTACGGTGTTTAGTAAAGGACAGACCGACACTTAGGTTTGAAATGGGTACCTGCATTTTCCGTGCCTTAGACCCTAAGTGGTGAGACCGTAGACGGAAGGACAAGTGTACTGTTAGAGCCTAAATGTTCATCCCCGTATATTCACCTAGTCTCTAGTGCCATGGACCGTTGCTAGATGACCACCCATGGTAACGGGCGGATTCTAGGAATCTGACCAAGTCTAGCTGAAGGTGAACCTAAAGAGTCACACACAATCCGCACACATTAAAGTATTTAATTTAGAATTAAATATTTGGAGAAATGGAATGATTAAATTAGATTTAATCGGGTCCTTAATTTTCTTGGAAAGAATTAATTCCTTTCATTGGATAAAAGGGATTTATCTAATAAATTAGATTTATTAGAAAATTAATTTAATGGGCTTAGAATAAATATTTAATATATTTATTTATTTATTGCCCTTGGAATATTTAAACAGCTTTTTGAATATTCCATTAAATTAAATTAATAGTTGAGATTAAAAGGAGAGATGGATGGCTAGGATTTATTTGACTAGGACTTTGACTAGGTCAAAATCCTAGTCAAATTAGTCTTCCTAGAGTTGGAGTTTGAAGAGGATTAAACTCCTCCTCTATGTATATTACTAGCCCATCACCTTTAGTGAGATGATGAATCTTGACACACACACACACACACTAGAAATCGTGTGCTCTCTCCTCTCTCTCGTCCGTCTCTCTCTCTCTTTCTCTCCAAGAAAATTGTTCTTGCTCTTTTGTGTTAACAATTGAACATAGGAGGATTAATCCCGCTAAATTAATAACGTGTGATTGATCCGTCCTCTCCAAAATACTTGTTCATTCGCTAGCACGAAGTACAAGATACGTGAGCGGATTGCGTGTCACGAATTAGAGGATCTCACATACGAGATCTTGGAGCAAATCGAGGAACAACGCGAGTACGGTTAGAAGAGGAAAACGACGAACCGGTAGGTCTCTTTTTACGTTTTCATCTTCTTTTATTTTACAAATCCTATGGCCTCCATGATTGCTATGCATGTTTATTTTAATTCATGCGATACACCGAACACCCGGGTATTTCAAGGGCACACCCCTTGAAACGTGTTTTGTTTTATACGTATTATGCATGTTTAAATTCTTGTAATTTAAATTTATACTGCGCTTCCGCATTCGCGCTATTCCCGGGACGATCCACACGCCTACCCAAGGCTTTCAGATATTGGATATCTCCCACGAGGTCTTCTTCATGTGAATCGTAAAAGGGGGGCATGGAGATTACGCTTGTGGATCCCGAGCCCACTAGGAAATGGTTTCCCGAAACTCCGCTTGAGAGTGGCGGACTTTCGTATAAATAGTGGGAGGGTTAAAGACTAAAAGACCAAGTCTTCAACTTGAACAATAATATTACCATCATCTGCTAATTTCTGCTTTACATTTCATTAATGTAGATATGTCTAAGAATCCATTAACCATGGTACTTGAGACTAATCAATTCAACGGAACCAACTACTCGGACTGGCTAAGAAACCTGAGGATTGTCCTCGGTTTCGAGAACCAAGGCTACGTCTTGGACAGGCCGCCGCCGAGCGACTTACCGGAGGGGTCTACGCCAGAAGAACGTTTGACGTTCGAGAAATGGCATGAGGACAACCAGAAAATACATAGTACTGGCTTCGATGTCTAACGACATCCAGAAGTCGTATGAGAGGCTGGACAATGTCTACGCCATAATGCTCCGCATGAACGAGGTTTATGCAGTTCCAGATAGGCATATTAGATATGCCGCCACAAAAGCATTCTTTGGCACCAAGCTTGCTGAAGGAGCGTCTGTACAAAGTCATGGGGTCAAGATGCTCTCCTTAGTGGAGAAACTCGATGACCTTAAAGCTGGGCTTAACAATGACACATACATTGACGTGATCCTTCAGTCGCTTCCCCCGTCCTATGATCCGTTTGTTTTAAACTACAACATGAACGGACTTGAGAAGTCTATTCATGAGTTGATCAACATGCTGGTCCAATACGAGGCAACGACCCACAAATCGGCGCCGGCGGTATTGATAGGAGAGGCTTCAACCTCTAAGGCGAATGACAAGAGGGTCGGACGCTGGAAGAGGAAGAAGGGGAAAGGGAAGACGGTTGCAGCCCTTGCTCGCGCTCTGGGCGTCCCTGTTGCTCTGGTGGGACCGAGCAAAGGGAAAGGGAAGGCCCGTGGTTCTCAGCGGTCCAAGGCAAATGATGTCTGCATGTATTGCCAAGGGAAGGGGCATTGGAAGAGGGAGTGCCCACAACTCCTCTCCAACCCAGGTATGTTTGTGGTTGAAGTAAATATGATTACTAATTCTGCTTCATGGGTATTGGATACCGGGTGTGGTGCTCACATTTGCAATGATTTGCAGGCACTGCAAAGAAGCAGAAGGCTAACCAAGGATGAGATGATCCTGAGGCTAGGCGATGATAAGGCTGTTGCTGCGCAAGTCGTAGGGTCACTAGAGTTAGCCATTAGTAGTCATGTTAGGATTGTACTTAACGGCTGTTTCTATGTACCTAGCATGATTAAAAACATTATTTTCATCCCGGTCCTTGATAAGGAGGGATATGAATTTACCATCAATATAACCGGCATTTTTATTATTAAAGATGGTATTTCTCATCTGCTTGGTACATTGGTCAACGGTCTGTACATACTTCAACAGTCTAATTGGATTATGACTGCAGAACACAAATGAAAACGTGATGATCATAATAACGCACAGATATGGCATGCGAGGTTAGGTCATATCTCTAAAGATAGGATGAGAAGGTTGGTGGACTCAAAGAGTCTAGAAATAGACGATTTAGACAACCTACCAACCTGCGAATCCTGTCTGAAGGGAAAGATGACCAAGAAACCCTTTGTTGGACAAAGTACGCTAGACAGTGGTCTGTTGGATTTGATCCATACGGATGTCTGTGGCCCATTCAATACTCAGGCTAAAGGTGGGTATTCGTACTTCATAACCTTTACCGATGATCACTCACGGTATGGTTATGTTTACTTGATGAGGTACAAGTCTGAAGCCTTTGGAAGGTTTAAGGAATACAGACTTAAAACTGTGGGGTATTATTTCTATGATCCCTCCGAGTAAAAGGTTTTTGTCTCGCAAAATGCAGTGTTCTTGAAAAAGTGTTTTCCATCGGATAGTTGACGCGATGAGGTACTCCTTGAGGAATCAAGTGAGGTACCCTATGAGGCAGCAGTGACATATGAGCCAGTAGTTCCCATTGACAATGTTCCAGTCCTCCGTAGGTCGGCCAGAGTATCCCATGCACCTGATAGGTATGGATTTCTGGGCCTGACCGGTCAGTTGGATAATGATCCAAAGACGTACGGAGAAGCGATGATCGGACATCGATTCGGATAAGTGGGTTGAGACCATGAAATTTGAGATGGACTCGATGGGTACAAACCAGGTTTGGACACTAGTAGATCCATCTAAAGGGGTAAAACCCGTAGGGTGTAAATGGGTCTACAAACGTAAGCTTGGAGCTGACAGGGAGCTTACAACCTTCAAAGCCAGGCTTGTGGCGAAAGGTTACACTCAACGACCCGGGGTCGATTTTGAGGAAACCTACTCGCCTGTAGCAATGGCCAAGTCCATTCGGATACTACTTGCCATAGCAGCATGGTATCACTATGAAATATGGCAGATGGACATGAAAACGGCATTCCTCAACGGTTCTGTAGAGGAAGAGATCTATATGAATCAGCCGGAAGGTTTCACAGCTGTTGGAGAAGAGCAGAAGGTCTGCCGTCTCCAAAGGTCCATCTATGGCCTCAAACAAGCTTCCCGAAGCTGGAACATACGTTTTGATGAAGTCATACGGGGATATGATTTCATCAAGAACGAGTCTGATCCTTGTATATACAAGACGATCAGTGGGAGCTCAGTTGCGTTTCTAGTGCTTTATGTGGATGACATCTTGCTGATTGGGAATGATGCTAAGATGTTGGGAACCACTAAAGCTTGGTAGTCAACACAATTCTCCATGAAGGATATGGGCGAGCCATCCTATATCCTTGGCATCAAGATCTACAGGGATAGATCTAGAAGGATGTTAGGAATGGCCCAGTCCTCGTATATTGAGAAAGTCTTGAAGATATTCAAGATGGAGAACTCAAAACGAGGATCCATTCCTATGAGGCATGGAATAAAGTTATCCAAGAAACACTCTCCTAAGACTGATAAGGAGGTTAAACGGATGCTGGACATCCCCTATGCTTCAGCCACAGGCAGCATACAGTATGCTGTTCAGTGCACTAGGCCTGATGTGGCTTTCGCTTTGAGCGTAACTAGCCGATATCAGTCGTGTGTCGGGGAGGCACACTGGAGTGCAGTCAAGACTATCCTGAAGTACTTGAAAAGGACTAAGGACATGTTCTTGATCTACGGTGGTGGAGAGTTGACACTGGAAGGCTATAGAGACGCTAGCTTCTAGTCGGATGACGATGATGCCAAGTCTCAGTCTGGTTATGTGTTCAGACTTAATGGTGGTGTGGTTGCTTGGAAGAGTTCCAAGCAGGCTACCACGACGGACTCCACCACAGAGTCTGAATACATATCAGCTTCGGAAGCTGCTAAGGAGGCGGTTTGGATGAAGAGCTATATCCAAGAGTTGGGTGTAGTACCTAGCATCGCTGAGCCAGTGGTTATCTTCTGCGATAACAACGGGGCTATAGCGCAAGCAAAGGAACCGAGATCTCATCACCGATCCAAGCATATTCTTAGACGCTACCATCTGCTTAGAGAGATGGTTAGCAGGGGTGACGTTCGGATGGACCGAGTGAGCTCCGCAGAAAACATAGCAGATCCACTTATTAAGCCCGTGTCGCAAGTTGCCCATACTCAGCATCTGGATAAGATGGGTTTGAGGTCAATGGGTGATTGACTTTAGATCAAGTGGGAGATTGTTAGAATAGGTGACCAGCAAGCCAATAGGTTTGGCGATTTGTAACCTATTATACAACTCGATGTAAATATAATATTATTATGTGATGAATAAAATGAGTATTCGTCATTTTCTGGCACTCTCTTTATTGCGCTCATTTCACATTTGTTAAAACGGTGTTTTACTTATATCGCAACAAAGTCCACAGACCACGGTTAACAACTCATGCAGTTGTTAGAATAGGTGACCATGTAAGCCAATTTTGGCAGGAATATGTAACCTATGTCTAGACAATTTTTGGTATTTGATAAAAATATTTATGAATAAAGAAGTGAAATTCATATGGCAATACTTTGTTTACGTTCACTTATCTGCATTTACATTTCTGTTCACTACGCAAACAAAGCCCACGGACTGAGAAACGATTTCGGGGACTGGGACTACGCTTGGAGGTAGGTCCATGAAATCAGTCTTACCGAATCAGTCCAGAAATCTCCAAGTCAAGGAATCCCGAAAATGGGTACCGGGATTCCCTTTGAGACTTGCACTAAGCATCTGCTGTCGTATTTCATCGACGGGTGACGAAGGTCGTCTAAGCAGTGTTAGTGGGTCAGCATGCTAGGAAGCAGCTGACTGAGGTGACTCGCGGGAACCGTCTTACGGAGGACCTTGAGTATGGTCAGCAAGGTATGACGTGTATTCCCGGTGCCAACGGTACAGGCTAAGTCCTTTGACTTGAGGAACTGCTGAGTTTACCTGTGCATCAGGTCTGTATCTTAGATATGGTGAGAGATTGCCAAAATACTCTTGAGTAGTCATAAGCCATGTCTAGAGCAGCTCGGGTGTACAGAGTGACAGTAGTTTCCAAGAAAGGATCTGTCTCTTTGTCAAAAGGTATTGACAGTTGAGTCTCATGTATGCTCTGTGTCTTGTCCCTAAAATCTGTGGCCACAGTAACTGAACAGAAGGGAAAGGTTTCCCTTGCGGCGTTTAGTAAGGACAGACCGACACTTAGGTCCAAAATGGGTACCTGCTTTTTTCGTGCCCTAGACTCTAAGTGATGAGACCGAAGAGAGAAGGACAAGTGTACTGTTAGAACCTAAATGTTCATCCCCAATTATTTCACCTAGTCTCTAGTGCCATGGATCGTTGCTAGATGGCCACCCATGGTAATGGGCGGATTCTAGGAATCCGACCAAGTCTAGCTGAATGGTGAACCTAAAGAGTCACACACTGTCCACACACACTTAGTATTTAATTTGGAATTAACTATTGGAGTACAGGAATGATTAAATTAGATTTAATCGGGTCCTATAATTTCTTGGAGAAATTAATTCCTTCTATTTGATAAAGGGAATTAAATTAATAAATAGTATTTATTAAAGGGTTGATTTAATGGGCTTAGAATAAATATTAATATTTATTTATTATATTATATTTATTCTTTTAGCCTTTTGGAATATTTAATGGGATTTAAATATTCCATTAAATTAAAATCAACGATTGAGATGGAAAGGGGAGATGGAAGGCTAGGATTTGTTTGACTAGGTCAAACACTAGTTTGACTAGGACTTTGACCTAGTTAAATTAGAGTTCTTAGAGTAGGAGTTTTAAGAGGATTAAACTCCTCCTCTATAAATACCTCTAGCTTCCAACCTTTTGAGGTATGATGATTCTTGAAATCACACACACAATACACACTCGTCTCTCCTCTCCTCACCTCTCGTCCGCCCCTCTCTCTCTACAAGAAAATTGTTTCCTGTTCTTTTGTTCTTGGAACATTAGAACTAAGGAAGATTAGTCCCGTTAATTCATAACGTGTGATTGATCTATCCTCTCCAAAAATACTTGTTCGTTGCTAGCACGACGTGCAAGATACGTGGGTGGATCGTGTGTCACGATTTGGAGGGTCTCAAGAACGAGATCTCGGTGCAAAACGGGGAACAACGCGTGTAGCCGTTGAAGACGAAAACGACAACGGGTAGGTCTCGTTTTATTTTTCGTCCCTCTTTAATTTTTCAAACTTTATGGCCTCCATGATTTCTTTACATGCTTTATAATCATGAGATACACCAAACGCCCGGGAACCTCAAGGGTACACCCCTTGAGCGTGTTCTTTTAAATTAAAAGCATGTTTTAGTTTTTTCGTATGTTTATTTTTATCGCGCTTCCGCATTTGCGCAATTCCCAAGACGATCCACCGATTTCTTTCAGTGGTATCAGAGCCCGGTTCGGTGTATAGTCCTAGGGTTAATGTGCGTTCTAAGCATGAAACGTGATATTGGCATGTTTTATATTAAATCTTGATTTTTCTTGATTTTAAGCATGTCGGTTTTATTGCTTTTTTAAATCGTGTGAATCTCTGAATGTTGGTATTTTTCTGTTTTTCTTGGGAAACGGGGTGGAAAATTGAACGGAAAACGAGAAACGACGCAGCCGGCCAGCCGGGAGGGCTGGCCGCGCGCAGCCGCGCGCTGCTGGCAAGGCAGACGCGCGCAGGCAAGGGAAGCCTGCGCGCGCCCGCCCAGCCGGTCGCGCAGGGGCAGCGCGCAGCCAGGGAGGTTGCGCGCAGGCGCGCAGGGCAGTGCCTCCAGGCGCGCGCGCACGCAGACGGAGGAGTCTGCGCATGCGCGCCCGACAAGCGTGCCCAGTGCGCGCACTGCGCACGGCACGGCCGGCAGCCAGCACGCACGCAAGGCAAGGAAGCCAGCGCGCGACGGCCTGCCGGAATGCCAGGCGCACGCAGGCAAGGGGCCTGCGCGCGCGTGCCCTGCCAGGTAGCGCCTGCGGCAGCCTGCCGCCCTGTGCGTGTGCCGGCGGGCCGCTGCCGGCGGCGGCAGCTGCTGCTGCTGCTAGGGTTTCAAAACCCTAGCAGTGTTTTTCTTTTATTTTTTAATTATTTTCAGTTTTAATTTTGAATTAATTGTGAAAAATTATTTTTTTTTGGTTCAATTATGCCTATTTTCCTAAAGACATTATTTTAGGAGTAAAATAAATTGGATTTGGAATCCCGGGGTTATTTTGCTTAAAATAATGAGGAAAGATTTTCCTAAAACAAGAAAATATTATTACCAATATTTGTGTTTTATTTTTCTCACGTTGTGCACATATTCATTTATTATATTGGATATTTTTGATTGGAAATCATATGTTGTTGGTATATTGTAATTATATGATTGGATCATGTGATTATGTGTGTTGGATGGAAATGGATGATCGCGAGCCCTAGACCGGATGTATGGTTTATTTTCTGTTGGGCCTGTATGCCTCTTTTACTGCTTTCTCCTTCTCTCTTTCTAGTTGCCTTGAAATAATAAGGCATTCTACCTCCCTCCTTATGTACTCCCCCGGATTTTCGCTGGGGTTTCTAATTTTTAATATTTCTAATTTTTAAGGACCACATGGAGAGCCCAGACGGGAGGTCCCTTGGAGTTTTCCATGAAGTGAAGAAAGAGAAAAGAGACCAAGGCCCATCAGCATGATGATTGGGTTACTATTAATGTAATAGTATAGGACCAACCCTAGATTAACCATAGATCCACTGCGGGCTCAGTGGGTCGCATAGGATTCGGGCTCGTGATCATCCAACAGGGGCGTGCTAGGCTTTAATTTTGCATGTGGTTATGATGATGGATGAATGGATTGTTTGTTTATCATATAACTGCTATGGATGGTTTATTTACGCATTTTGGATGTATGTGTAGATATTTATTTATTTGAGATCTCGGTCATTTACTACTCTCACATTGGTTGGACCAATGTCAAAATATTAGACCCTAGACAAAGTGGACATAAACTCTAGGAGTTTGTCCATGCCTTCCAATCCATGGCATAGTGAGGAAGCTGCTTTGGGTCAATAGCGTGGTCTCACGAGTCGTGGCACGTTATTGTACTTAAAGGAAGCTGCACTATGTCATGAACGAAAAAACGGGCTGCTGCTACCTGTCTCACGAGTCGTGGGGGTACCAGTGGGTCTGTGGCTCGATCGATTGGGTTGGGTCTAACGCCCAATTAACATGATTCGCTTGGAGTCCTCGGGATCATGTGAAAGGGTGAGGCAATAATCTTGAAAATCTCGTGGAACGAGAATGGTATGGAATACCTCCCACAGAATCTTTTCCATGCGAATTGTAAAAGCGGGGCATGGGAAAAATCGCTGTGGATCCCAAGCCCACTTGGAAAGGATTTCCCGAAAATCACGTTTGAGAGTACCGTGTTTTCGTATAAATAGTGGGAGGATTAAATGACTAAAGTCCATGCATTTAATTATTTTATCAAACCACCGTCTTTTATTTTCTACTGATCGCGCGCTGTTTCCTAAAATGTAGATTTTAAAATGTCTAAGAACCCACTTTCCACCATTCTTGAGACAAACAAATTCAATGGAACAAACTACAACGATTGGTTGCGCAATCTCAGGATAGTCCTAGATTACGAGAACCAAGGCTACGTCATGGACGAGCCTCTCCCTAGGACCTCACCGGAAGGATCTACGCCAGAAGAACGTGAGACGTTCGAGACTTGGCATAAGGATAACCGGAAGGTACGTAGCATCATACTTGCTTCGATGACCAATGAGATTCAGAAGCAGTATGAAAGGCTAGACGATGTCGCGATCAAGGCGTTCTTTGGAACGAAAATGACAGAAGGATCCTCTGTACAAGAGCACGGGGTTAAAATGCTTACCCTGGTGGAAAAGCTCGAGGACCTAAAGGCAGGTCTCGATAATGAAACGTACATAGATGTGATCCTTCAGTCACTCCCACCCTCCTTTGACCAATTTATCGTCAACTACAACATAAACGCACTTGAGAAGGGCATTCATGAGTTGATCAATATGTTGGTGCAATACGAGGCAACGACTAAGAAGTCCACGCCTTCGGTATTGTTTGGAGGTGCTTCGACTTCTAATACGAAAGGCAAGGGTGCCGGACGTTGGAAGAAGAAGAGAGGGAAGGGAAAGGCCGTCAAAGCAGCTACGAACACTAAGAGTGTTCCCATTGCCAAAGAGGGGAAGGGCAAAGGAAAGGAAAAGGTTGTCTCCAAGCAACAGTCGAAGGCATATGACATATGTATCAACTGCCGTGAGAAAGGGCATTGGAAGAGAGAGTGCCCCAAACTCTTCTCGAACCAAGGTATATATGTGATTGAGGTTAATATGGTCACTAGTTCTGCCTCTTGGGTATTAGATATCGGCTGTGGAGCTCACATTTGCAATGACTTGCAGGTGTTGAAAAGAAGAAGAAAACTGGGTAGCGGGGACATGATCCTGAAGCTTGGGAATGGCAAGGCCATCTCGGCAGAAGCAGTAGGATCCGCCACTCTAGTGATTAGTGATAGTATTAGCATAGATTTAGAGCAAGTTTATTTTGTACCCAGTATGATTAAAAACATCATTTCCATTCCATTGTTGGACAATAGTGGTTATGAGTTTAGAATCAATAAAAATTGCTTTTATTTGATGAGGTGTGGAATTGCTCATCTACTTGGTACATTGCGTAACGGACTCTATATCTTGCAACAAACGAATTTCGTCCTCAATGCACAACACAAACGAAAATTAGATAATAACGGGAACGCACGTCTGTGGCACGCTAGGCTAGGTCACATATCCCAAGATAGGATGAAAAGGTTGGTAGACTCAAAGAACCTAGAGGTTGGGGACTTGAGCGATCTACCAACTTGTGAGTCCTGTCTAAGAGGAAAAATGACCAAGAAGCCCTTTGTAGGACAAAGCAGGCTTGCCACAGGTCTGTTGGACTTGGTCCATACAGACGTATGTGGACCACTAAGGACGCAGGCCCGAGGTGGGTTTTTCTACTTCATAACCTTTACCGATGATCATTCACGGTATGGTTATGTTTACCTGATGAGGTACAAGTCTGAAGCTCTTGAGAGGTTTAAAGAATTCAGACTTGAAGTGGAGAACCAAACCAACTGCAAAATTAAAATCCTTCGGTCGGACCGAGGCGGTGAATACCTTAGTACGGAGTTCCTAGATTATCTAAAAGAACATGGTATAATATCAGAATGGACACCTCCAGGAACACCGCAGTTAAATGGTGTCTCTGAAAGGAGGAATCGAACCCTGTTGGACATGGTTCGGTCCATGATGAGTTTTACCAAATTGCCCTTATTGTTTTGGGGCTACGCACTAGAAACGGCGGCGAAATTGTTGAATTTAGCGCCAACTAGTACATTGACCCAAACGCCATATGAGATATGGCACGGCAAGCCTGCATCCTACAACTACTTGAAAGTGTGGGGTAGCCCCGCATACGTCAAGAGGTTAGTGGGAGATAAGTTAGAATCTAGGTCTAGCTTATGCAGGTTCGTTGGATACCCTAAAGAAACTGCGGGTTATTACTTTTATGACCCCTTGGAACAAAAGGTCTTTGTTTCAAGAAACGCAGTATTCTTGGAGCAAGGCTTCCCGGAGGATATCCAACCTGATGAGCTGATCCTTGAGGAATCAAGTGATGGAATCCAGCCGAACCCTCACTTAGAGGATTCAGGATAGACAGCCGAAGGGCTGACCAACCTCGAGAAGTCCAACATGCTAGGCATGAAGGACAGCCTCAGGAACAGCCAGTCTCGATTCCTGAACCGCCGGCTCCGATACAGTCAGCGCCCACAGTCACCACTGACGTTCCCGTTCTCCGTAGGTCCACTAGAGAGTCCAGACCTCCAGTGAGATATGGCTTTCTAGGTGCGACCGATCTTTTGGATAACGATCCTAAGACTTATGGAGAAGCGATGTCTGACATCAACTCCGGGAAATGGCTTGAGGCCATGAAAGCCGAAATGGACTCCATGAGCAAGAATCAAGTTTGGAGTCTTGTAGATCCACCGAAAGGTGTTAAGCCAGTCGGCTGTAAGTGGGTCTACAAGCGCAAACTTGGCGTTGATGGAGAAGTCACAACCTTTAAGGCTAGACTTGTAGCTAAGGGATACACTCAACGACCCGGGGTCAATTTTGAGGATACCTACTCGCCAGTAGCCATGGCTAAGTCCATTCGGATTCTGCTCGCCATAGCAGCATGGTATGACTATGAGATATGGCAGATGGACGTAAAAACGGCCTTCCTCAACGGTTTCGTTGAAGAAGAGATCTATATGGATCAGCCGCAGGGTTTCACGGTCACTGGAGAAGAGCAGAAAGTCTGTCGTCTCCAGAAGTCCATCTATGGCCTCAAACAAGCCTCCCGAAGTTGGAACATTCGCTTTGATGAAGTAATGCGGGGTTATGACTTCATCAAAAACGAATCCGACCCTTGTGTATACAAGAAGGTTAGTGGGAGCTCAATAGTGTTCCTAGTGCTTTATGTGGATGACATTCTGCTCATTGGTAATGACGTTAGAATGTTAGGAAACACAAAAGCATGGTTGTCAACCCAGTTTTCCATGAAGGACTTGGGTGAAGCCTCCTACATCCTAGGCATCCAGATTGTCAGGGACAGATCTAAAAGGATGTTAGGACTCACCCAAAACTCGTATATGGAGAAAGTCCTAAAGAGATATCGAATGGACAACTCCAAACGGGGATTCCTTCCAATGAGGCATGGGATCAAGTTATCCAAGAAACAGTCCCCACAGACTGATGAGGAACTTGAAAGGATGAAGGTCATCCCCTATGCTTCTGCCGTAGGTAGCATACAATATGCAGTCCACTGCACTAGGCCTGACATTGCATACGCTTTGAGCGTGACAAGCAGATATCAGTCCTGCGCAGGAGAGGCACATTGGAATGCTGTTAAGGGCATCCTTAAGTACCTAAGTAGGACTAAGGACGTGTTCCAAGTCTATGGCAATGGAGAACTAATTCTGGAAGGCTTTAGCGATGCTAGCTTCCAGTCTGATGACGATGATGCCAAGTCTCAATCGGGGTACGTATTCAAACTCAATGGAGGAGTAGTAGCTTGAAAAAGTTCCAAGCAAGCAACCATTGCTGACTCCACCACAGAGGCTGAATACATAGCAGCTTCAGAAGCTGCTAAGGAAGCGGTTTGGATGAGAAACTACATCCAAGAGTTGGGTGTGGTGCCTAGCATCGCCGAGCCTGTTGTCATCTTCTGTGATAACAACGGCGCTATAGCGCAAGCAAAGGAACCGAGATCTCATCACCGTTCCAAACACATTCTTAGACGCTACCATCTTCTTAGAGAAATGGTAGGAAGAGGTGACGTCCGGATGGACCGAGTCAACTCGGCAGACAACACAGCAGACCCGCTGACAAAGCCTATGTCGCAGAGCGCTCATACGCAACATCTTGAGAAGATGGGGATTAAGCATATGGGCAATTGGCTTTAAAGGTCAAGTGGGAGATTGTTAGAATAGGTGACCATGTAAGCCAATTTTGGCAGGAATATGTAACCTATGTCTAGACAATTTTTGGTATTTGATAAAAAACATTTATGAATAAAGAAGTGAAAATTCATATGGCAATACTTTGTTTACGTTCACTTATCTGCATTTACATTTCTGTTCACTACGCAAACAAAGCCCACGGACTGAGAAACGATTTCGGGGACTGGGACTACGCTTGGAGGTAGGTCCATGAAATCAGTCTTACCGAATTAGTCCGGAAATCTCCAAGTCAAGGAATCCCGAAAATGGGTACCGGGATTCCCTTTGAGACTTGCACTAAATATCTGCTGTCGTATTTCATTGACGGGTGACGAAGGTCGTCTAAGCAGTGTTAGTGGGTCAGCATGCTAGGAAGCAGCTGACTGAGGTGACTCGCGGGAACCGTCTTACGGAGGACCTTGAGTATGGTCAGCAAGGTATGACGTGTATTCCCGGTTCCAACGGTACAGGCTAAGTCCTTTGACTTGAGGAACTGCTGAGTTTACCTGTGCATCAGGTCTGTATCTTAGATATGGTGAGAGATTGCCAAAATACTCTTGAGTAGTCATAAGCCATGTCTAGTGCAGCTCGGGTGTACAGAGTGACAGTAGTTTCCAAGAAAGGATCTGTCTCCTGTCAAAAGGTATTGACAGTTGAGTCTCATGTATGCTCTGTGTTTTGTCCCTGAAATCTGTGGCCACAGTAACTAAACAGAAGGGAAAGGTTTCCCTTGCGGCGTTTAGTAAGGACAGACCGACACTTAGGTCCAAAATGGGTACCTGCTTTTTTCGTGCCCTAGACTCTAAGTGATGAGACCGAAGACAGAAGGACAAGTGTACTGTTAGAACCTAAATGTTCATCCCCAATTATTTCACCTAGTCTCTAGTGCCATGGACCGTTGCTAGATGGCCACCCATGGTAACGGGCGGATTCTAGGAATCCGACCAAGTCTAGCTGAATGGTGAACCTAAAGAGTCACACACTATCCACACACACTTTGTATTTAATTTGGAATTAAATATTGGAGTACAGGAATGATTAAATTAGATTTAATCGGGTCCTATAGTTTCTTGGAGAAATTAATTTCTTCTATTTGATAAAGGGAATTAAATTAATAAATAGGATTTATTAAAGGGTTGATTTAATGGGCTTAGAATAAATATTAATATTTATTTATTATATTACATTTATTCTTTTAGCCTTTTTTTGGAATATTTAATGGGATTTAAATATTCCATTAAATTAAAATCAACGGTTGAGATGGAAAGGGGAGATGGAAGGCTAGGATTTGTTTGACTAGGTCAAACACTAGTTTGACTAGGACTTTGACTAGGTCAAAATCCTAGTCAAATTAGAGTTCTTAGAGTAGGAGTTTTAAGAGGATTAAACTCCTCCTCTATAAATACCTCTACCTTCCAACCTTTTGAGGGATGATGATTCTTGAACTCACACACACAACACACACTCGTCTCTCCTCTCCTCACCTCTCGTCCGCCCCCTCTCTCTCTACAAGAAAATTGTTTCTTGTTCTTTTGTTCTTGGAACATTAGAACTAAGGAAGATTAGTCCCGTTAATTCATAACGTGTGATTGATCTATCCTCTCCAAAAATACTTGTTCGTTGCTAGCACGACGTGCAAGATACGTGGGTGGATCGTGTGTCACGATTTGGAGGGTCTCAAGAACGAGATCTCGGTGCAAAATGGGGAACAACGCGTGTAGCCGTTGAAGACGAAAACGACAACGGGTAGGTCTCGTTTTATTTTTCGTCCCTCTTTAATTTTTCAAACTCTATGGCCTCCATGATTTCTTTACATGCTTTATAATCATGAGATACACCGAACGCCCGGGAACCTCAAGGGTACACCCCTTGTGCGTGTTCTTTTAAATTAAAAGCATGCTTTATTTTTTTCGTATGTTTATTTTTATCGCGCTTCCGCATTCGCGCAATTCCCGGGACGATCCACCGATTTCTTTCAGCAGTTAGGCCACACATTGGATGGTGGTCATGAAACCAACTGATTTAGAGTTGGGTCTGAAATGTTCCAAGTCGAGGACCTCGAGACTGGGCATCGAGAGTCCTATTGAGACTTGCATTAAGAGTTGTGTTCATTGGATGAGTGTCGTGTTTCATCGACGACACGCGTGGGACGCCTACACAATCTTGATGGGTTGGTTGATTGGGGTCGAGCCGATTGGACTGACTCGCGGGGATCATCATATGGAAGCCTTGGAGGCTTGGTCGGTATGATTAGATTTCCCCGGTTCCGATAGTACGGAGTACTCCTCAGACTTGAGGGATCATGGCAGTCGCGTGCATAGGACGGTTGTATCTTGGATCTGGCGAGAGGTGATCATTCTGTAAGATGATCATTACAAGACTTGTCCAGTGCAGTCGGAATGTGTAGCGAGGACGGTGGATTCCAAGAAGAGGATCCGTCCCCTGTCAGTATGTGACAGAGGTATCTCCTATGCACTCGGAGGCACGTTCATGCTGCTTAAAAGCTGTGGCCACAGTGGTTGGTCGAACAGGGAATGGTTTCCTGTGTCAACGCAATGAAGCATACGTAGCCTCGAGTACTAAGCATAGATGCCTAGTCAAGGATGGGAACTGACGCCCAATTCCATACCCTAGACTAAGGCCGGGAGACGATAGACGGAAGGACCGTACCCTTACGGAATCAGTGCCTAAATGTTCACACCAATTCACCTAGTCTCTAGTGTCATGAACCGTTGCTAGACGGCCACCCATGGTAACGGGCCCTTGTGGGACACGGGCCCAAGTCTAGCTGAGGGTGAACCTAAAGGGTCACACACAAATCACCGAGGAGGTTAAGAAATTGACTTGGAGTTAATCTCGAAGGATAAATAAGTAATTGGATTACTTGAGGGAAAGTCCATTGGATGGACGGGCCGATATTATATCGGGCTTTCGTTTAATAGGTAAATTGAATTTTCGATTAAATATGAAAAGTTGAGACGTTGAGATGTTGGATCTTTTAATTGGATTAAAATATCAACGAGAATAATTTAAGTGGACATTAAATTGGATTTTAATGTTAGGTTCGTCGTAATTGGATTACGATGAAACCCGGTCCGTTAAATTTGATCCGAGAGGAGAAATAATTCATATTTTGGAATAGGAAGAAGTTGGACTTCTTCCCATAATTGGACATGGCCGAAATGCTCCCATGGAGGAAGCAAAATCAGCCATGTTTCATGCAAGGTGGTATGTTGACATGTCTCTTTTGGAAAGAGACAAATCAACTCCAATCAAGCCCTTCCCTTTTGGTATGATTTGATCATACCATAAATTTTGATAGGCTTGATTGAAGATTTGATGGTGATTGATTGGAATGTATCTAGACATCCTTGGATGAACCTAGACACATTCCAATAATCACATTAATTATGTATATATATGAGTATATACAACACCTAGCATAAGTGAATCATTATTCATATTTTTCTAGGGAAAAAGAAGAAGAAAAATTCGGCCCTCTCCTCTCTCTCAACTCTCGGTTTTCTCCTCCCATTTCTACTTGTGTTCTTCACTTGGTTTTGAATCAAGAGGAAGAACAAAGTAGGTTTAAGAGAACACTAATTCATAGTGTTCTTCTCTTAAACCAATTCCTTCATTAAACCCGTTTTCTTCTAGCAAGGAGAACGTGCGTTTCTTCCGGTGTGGTGTGGATCACCTTTGGAGAATCCATACATTTGGATTTCGTGAGCATTCCGGAGAAGGAACAACGCAAGTAGCCGAATATACGTAGATCATCAAAGGTAACGATTTCATTACGCTTTGGTTGATTTACTATCTATCTATGCCCTATGTGATTTATGTACGCATTTGACATTTGCACATCCTACATCAAACGCCCGGTTCAGCACCCAAGGGTACACCCCTTGGGATATTTTTATTTAAATTAAATTTAAATTTACGCACATTTCACGCTTTCTCGCTTCCGCTCGCGCTCCTGGGCGGATCCGCTTGTCCTTCAATTTTTGCCCCTTTCGAGGTGGCATTTTCGGCCATGCCTATTTAAGGAAGAAGTCCAACTTCTTCCTATTCCAAAAATGAAATTAACACACCTCCCGGGTCAAAATTTAACGGACCGGGTTCCATTGTAATCCAATGACGACGAATCCAAAATTAAATCCAATTTAATTCAAGGTCCATTTAAATAATTCGCATTGATCTTTTAATCCAATTAAAAGATCCAACGTCTCAACTTTCTATGTTAATCGATAAATTCCATTTACCGATTAAACGGGAATCCGATACAATATCGGCCTATCAATCCAATGGGCAATTCCTTAAGTAATCCAATTACTTAACTATCCTCCGAAATTGACTCCAAGTCAATTTCTCCACCTTCTCGGTGATTTGTGTGTGACCCTTTACGTTCACCCTCGGTTAGAGTTGGGCCTATGTCCAATAGGGACCCGTTACCATGGGTGGCCGTCTAGCAACGGTCCATGGCACTAGAGACTAGGTGAATGTTAGCGTGAACATTTAGGCGTTGATTTCGTACGGGTACGGTCCGTCCGTCTACCATCTCCCGGCCTTAGTCTAGGGAATGGAATTGGGTGTCGGTTTCCATCCTTGAGTAGGCATCACTTGAGACTACGCATGCCTCATTACATCGACACAGGAGACCATTTCCTGTTCAACCAATCACTGTGGCCACAGGTTTAAGCAGCACAGAGGGGGGATTGTAACGGGTTCTCCCTACCCTCCTGGGCTGGGGGTACGGGAGATCCTACATTCACCAGGGCCCCGAGGAAACCGAAGGGGCTACCACTATCTATTCCTACACTATTGTTGTAATCATCTGCTGGAGTCCATCCAGCGAATCGGACAATGGCCTTTTGGAAGAGGTATCTAAAGATGAGCCAATGCGTGCATGATCAACAGGGCCAGCATGATTGGATCCCCTTCCGCCTCTTTCTGATGGTGTGTTAGAGAAATAACCCCTAGCATCTGGAGGGTCTAGGCATCTCCCACCTGAGAGTTGCCACCCTTCTTCTTTTCAACTCTACTGTTGGATGCATCCATAATTTTCACGTTACAGCTCTATGTTCCCATAAACGGTGCCCCTTGATGCCTGGCCCATGTTGACTTGTTGGAGCACTGGCCACGTGTTGGTCGGGTCCTCTAAGGGGCAAGTCAACTGGCACAGGGGTAGGTTGTGGAGTCCTCTGGGCGTGACTTGGTTTCTTGGAGGGGCCTCCCTGGCATGCTGGGATCCTTAAGCTCACGGCGGGCCAGTGGGCTTAACCTATTAGCCTTCTTCCTGTCTGGGATCGCTTGGGCCTTCATTTATTAGGAGTACCAATTGTATTTTATCCAATAATTTCTAATTCACTTAGTGAAGAAATAGGCACATTATAGGAAATGCAATTTTCATGAATTTCCTTATTACGTTTTCATGTGAATAAGTTGTTGTTTGTATTGTTATTAATTTTTAAACCGGGAGTATTTTTTCCTTATTGGGCTGACACTTTAAACGTTGGTTTAGTTGTGCAAAAATGGTTTCAGTAGTTTAGTTGTTAGGCCCAACAGTTAATTATCAGTTAAGTGAGCTGAGTACTGATTGAGCTCTATAAGTGGAAGTGTTCTGTACTTGTAAAACACATTTTTTTTTTTTTTTGACGGAATATACTTTTTCTTGCTTTTGTTCTTGTTATTCTTTAAACCTTCCATGGCTGCGTTTGCTCTAAGTCCGCTTCTTCTCATGGTATCAGAGCCATCAATTGATGGTCTCTGGCACCTCCATTCTTAGGTAGAATACTTACACAACTACAATAGAGTAGATGAAAGGCTTCTGAAGGACAAGCGGATCCGCCCGGGAGCGCGAGCGGAAGCGAGGAAGCGAGAAATTGTGCACAAATTTAAATCAAATTCAAAATACACGAATCCAAGGGGTGTACCCTTGGGTGCTCGACCGGGCGTTCGATGTAGGATGTGTAAATATTAAAACATATATTTAAGCACATAGGGCATAGATATATAAATGAAATCAATCAAAGCGTAATAAACCGTTACCTTTGATTGTTTAGTGTATGCTCCCGGCTACTTGCGTTGTTCCTTCTCCGGAATGCTCATGAAATCCAAACGTATGGATTCTCCAAAGGTGATCCACACCACACCGGAAGAAAATATACGTTCTTCTTGCTAGAAAAGAATGGGTTTAGGAAGGAATCGCTTTAAGAGAAGAACACTACGAATTAGTGCTCTCTTAAACTTACTTTGTTCTTCTTCTTGATTCAAAATCAAGTGAAGAACACAAGTGTGGGAGAGGGAGAGAGAACGAAATTTGAGAGAGAGGAGAGGGATTTTTGTCTTCTCTTTTTCCTAGAAAAAGATGAATAATGAATCACTTATGCTTGGTGTTGTATATTCTAATATATATACATAATTAATGTGATTATTGGAATGTGTCTAGGTTCATCCAATGATGTCTAGATTCATTCCAATCAATCACCATTAATTCTTCAATCAAGCCTACCAAAATTTATGGTATGATCAAATCATACCAAAAGGGAAGAGCTTGATTGGAGTTGATTTGTCTCTTTGCAAAAGAGATAAGTCAACATACCACCTAGCATGAAACATGGCTGATTTTGCTTCCCCCAAGGGAGCATGTCGGCCATGTTTAATTAAGGGAAGAAGTCCAACTTCTTCCTATTCCAAAATAGGAATTATTTCTCCTCTCGGGTATAATTTAACGGACCAAGTTTTATCGTAATCCAATTACGACCAACCCAACATTAAATCCAATTTAATGTCCATTTAAATTATTCCCATTGATCTTTTAATCCAATTAAAAGATCCAACGTCTCAACGTCTCAACTTTCCATATTTAATCAAAATCCAATTTACCGATTAAACGAAAGCCCGATACAATATCGGCTCGTCCATCCAATGGACTTTCCCTTAAGTAATCCAATTACTTATTTTATCCTTCGAGATTGACTCCAAGTCGATCTCTCAACCTCCTCGGTGATTTGTGTGTGACCCTTTAGGTTCACCCTCAGCTAGACTTGGGCCCGTGTCCCACAAGGGCCCGTTACCATGGGTGGCCGTCTAGCAGCGGTCCATGGCACTAGAGACTAGGTGAATTGGCTTGAACATTTAGGCGCCGATTCCGTACGGGTACGATCCTTCCGTCTACCGTCTCCCGGCCTTAGTCTAGGGTATGGAATTGGGCGTCGGTTCCCATCCTTGACTAGGTGTCTATGCTTAATACTCGAGGCCACGTATGCGTCATTGCGTCGACACAGGAAACCATTCCCTGTTCGACCAACCACTGTGGCCACAGCTTCAAACAGCATGAACGTGTCTCCGAGTGCATAGGAGATTCCTCTGTCACATACTGACAGGGGACGGATCCTCTTCTTGGAATCCACCGTCCTTGCTACACATTCCGACTGCACTGGACAAGGCTTATGATAATCATCTTACAGAATGATTACCTCTTGCCAGATCCAAGATACAACCGTCATGTGCACACGACTTCCGTGATCCCTCAAGTCTGAGGATTACTCCCGTACTATCGGAACCGGGGAAATCCAATCATACCGACCAAGCCTCCAAGGCTTCCATATGATGATCCCCGTGAGTCAGTCCAGTCGGCTCGACCCCAGTCGATCAACCCATCAAAATCGTGTAGGCGTCCCACGCCTGTCGCCGATGAAACACGACACTCATCCAATGAATATGACTCTTGACGCAAGTCTCAATAGGACTCTCGATGCCCTGTCTCGAGGTCCTCGACTTGGATCGTTTCAGACCCAACTCTTAAACAGTATGTTTCATGACCACCATCCAATGCGTGGCCTAACTGCACGAGTTGTTAACCATGGTCTGTGGGCTTGGTTGCGATATAAGTTAAACGCTGTTTTAACAAATGTGAAATGAGCGCAACAAAGTAAGCACCAGATGTGATAAATACTCATTTTATTCATCACATAATAATATTACATTTATATCGAGTTGTATAATAGGTTATAAATCGCCAAACCTATAGGCTTCTGGTCACCTATTCTAACAAATCACTCAATGGTCTTTGTTGGCTATCACCACCTCAATCATAATATCTCATTCTTTTTTTGCTAGTATCACACAGCTTGTATGATATCCCATCATCAATTATATCATTTAGCACATAGCTTGTATTGAAGGACAAGCGGATCCGCCCGGAAGCGCGAGCGGAAGCGAGAAAGCGAGGAAATAGTGCGTAAATTTAAATCTAATTTAAATAAACGAATCCAAGGGGTGTACCCTTGGGTGCTCAACCGGGCGTTCGATGTAGGATGTGTAAATACTAGAAACATATATTTAAACACATAGGGCATAGATGTATATTAAATCAATCAAAGCGTAGTAAAACCGTTACCTTTGATTGTTTAGCGTATGCTCCCGGCTACTAGCGTTGTTCCTTCTCCGGAATGCTCACGAAATCCAGAAGTATGGATTCTACAAAGGTGATCCACACCACACCGGAAGAAACACACGTTCCTCTTGCTAGAAAAGAACGGGTTTAAGAAGGAATCGGTTTAAGAGAAGAACACTATGAATTAGTGCTCTCTTAAACTTACTTTGTTCTTCTTCTTGATTCAAAATCAAGTGAAGAACACAAGTGTAGGAGAGGGAGAGAGGGCCGAGAGTTGAGAGAGAGGAGACGGATTTTCCCTTCTCTTTTTCCTAGAAAAAGATGAATGATGAATCACTTATGCTTGGTGTTGTATATTCTAATATATATACATAATTAATGTGATTATTGGAATGTGTCTAGGTTCATCCAAGGATGTCTAGATTCATTCCAATCAATCTCCATCAATTCTTCAATCAAGCCTACCAAAATTTATGGTATGATCAATCATACCAAAAGGAAAGAGCTTGATTGGAGTTTGATTTGTCTCTTTGCAAAAGAGATAAGTCAACATACCACCTAGCATGAAACATGGCTGATGTTGCTTCCTCCAAGGGAGCATGACGGCCATGTTTAAATAAGGGAAGAAGTCCGACTTCTTCCTATTCCAAAAATAGGAATTATTTCTCCGCCCGAGTAAATTTAACAGACCGGGTTTTATCGTAATCCAATTACGACGAATCCAACATTAAATCCAATTTAATTCCCATTTAAATTATTCTTGTTGATCTTTTAATCCAATTAAAAGATCCAACGTCTCAATGTCTCAACTTTCCATATTTAATCGAAAATCCAAATTACCGATTAAATGAAATCCCGATACAATATCGGCCCGTCCATCCAATGGACTTTCCCTTAAGTAATCCAATTACTTATTTATCCTTCGAGATTGACTCCAAGCCGATCTCTCAACCTCCTCGGTGATTTGTGTGTGACCCTTTAGGTTCACCCTCAGCTAGACTTGCGCCCGTGTCCCACAAGGGCCTGTTACCATGGGTGGCCGTCTAGCAACGGTCCATGGCACTAAAAGACTAGGCGTGAACATTTAGGCGCCGATTCCGTACGGGTACGATCCTTCCGTCTACCGTCTCCCAGCCTTAGTCTAGGGTATGAAATTGGGAGTTGGTTCCCATCCTTGACTAGGTGTCTATGCTTAATACTCGAGACCAACGTATGCTTCATTGCGTCGACACAGGAAACCATTCCCTGTTCGATCAACCACTGTGGCCACAGCTTCAAACAACATGAACGTCTCTCCGAGTGCATAGGAGATACCTCTGTCACATACTGACAGGGGACGGATCCTCTTCTTGAAATCCACCGTCCTCGCTACATATTCCGACTGCACTGGACAAGGCTTATGATAATCATCTTACAGAATGATTACCTCTCACCAGATCCAAGAGACAGCCGTCCTGTGCACGCGACTGCCGTGATTCCTCAAGTCTGAGGATTACTCCCGTACTATCGGAATCGGGGAAAACCAATCATACCGACCAAGCCTCCAAAGTTTCCATATGATGATCCCCGCGAGTCAGTCCAGTCGGCTCGACCCCAGTCGACCAACCTATCAAGATCGTGTAGGCGTCCCACGTCTGTCGCCGATGAAACACGGCACTCATCCAATGAACACGACTCTTGACGCAAGTCTCAATAGGACTCTCGATGCCCTGTCTCGATGTCCTCGACTTGGAATGTTTCAGACCCAACTCTTAATCAGTTGGTTTCATGACCACCATCCAATGCGTGGCCCAACTGCACGAGTTGTTAACCATGATCTGTGGGCTTTGTTGCGATATAAGTTAAACACCATTTTAACAAATCTAAGATGAACGCAACAAAGAAGGTACCATTGGTGACAAACACTCATCTTATTCATCACATAATAATATTACATTTACATCAAGTTGTCAGATAGGTTACAAATCGCCAAACCTATTGGCTTTCTGGTCACCTATTCTAACATGTATTATATGGCACATCATCAATAATATCACACAGATCGTATGATATCAAGTCATCTCCATTAACCAATAACAAAACACAACTCGTCATTAATCATATCATTGTAAGCCGTTGCAGTATGTCCCCCGATTAGATAAGCCATCTCTTTATCTCAATTCAAAATATTCTCATCAATAATCTCATCACTCATTTTCATTCAACAATCAGTTCCCCATCAGTAACTTTGTCATTCAATTTCATTCAACAATCAAATATAGTATCACACAATCATTCATCTGACTTTTGCGCACCATATCCACATATAAGCACATAAAACAATTTCATAAATCAATAACGTAATCCAAACAAATAACCAATAGTTAACAATCAAGTATACCAACAATAGATAATTATATATATCCATATATATAACCCAATTAACTATACTTACTTTAATTTCAAAACGATTACATTAATAGGAGGAGCGGCTCAATCCACTACTTTATCTTGGCGTCCTATAATATGTCATAATACGTATAATCTATACACCGAGCATATCGTAAATTCTAAATAAAATATTAAATAATATTCATATATTCCCCGCCAATCTTTTCATATTTCCTTTACATAGGAACTCAAACCTTCGTTCCATTTCTTCCTAAATAAGTAGAGATTCTAGGCTTTCCAGATATATATCTAATTTATTAATTAACTCATAAGAATTTATTTTATCAAACCCATCATATTTTTGTAACTATCTTTCTATATAACATTCCTGAACTACATTATTATAAAAATCAAAAATTCATTTTGCGGAGCTGCTATGTTTGCTGCGGAGCTGACTCGGTAGTTCATCAACCAAACCACTCCTTAGCAGCTTCCGAAGCTGCTATGTATTCAGACTCTGTGGTGGAGTCTGCCGTGGTAGCCTGCTTGGAACTCTTCCAAGCGACCACGCCACCGTTAAGTCTGAATACAAAACCATACTGAGACTTGGCATCATCGTCATCCGACTGGAAGCTAGCGTCGCTATAGCCTTCCAGTATCAACTCTCCACCGCTGTAGCTTGAGAACATGTCCTCAGTCCTTTTCAGGTACTTCAGGATAGTCTTGACTGCACTCGAGTGTGCCTCCCCGGCACACGACTGATATCAACTTGTTACACTCAAAGCGAAAGCCACATCAGGTCTAGTGCACTGAACAGCATACTGTATGCTACCTACGGCTGAAGCATAGGGGATGTCCAACATCCTTTTAAGCTCCTCATCAGTCTTAGGAGACTGCTTCTTGGATAACTTAATTCCATGCCTCATAGGAAGGAATCCTCGTTTTGAGTTCTCCATCTTGAATCTCTTCAAGACTTTCTCAATGTACGAGGACTGGACCATCCCTAACATCCTTTTAGATCTATCCCTGTAGATCTTGATGCCAAGGATGTAGGATGCCTCGCTCATATCCTTCATGGAGAATTGCGTTGACAACCAGCTTTAGTGGCACCCAACATCTTAGCATCATTCCCAATGAGCAAGATGTCATCCATGTAAAGCACCAGAAACGCAACTGAGCTCCCACTGATCTTCTTGTATACACAAGGATCGGACTCGTTCTTGATGAAATCATATCCCCGTATGACTTCATCAAAACGTATGTTCCAGCTTCGGGAAGCTTGTTTGAGGCCATAGATGGACCTTTGGAGACGGCAGACCTTCTGCTCTTCTCCAACAGTTGTGAAACCTTCCGGCTGATCCATATAGATCTCTTCCTCTACGAAACCGTTGAGGAAGGACGTTTTCACGTCCATCTGCCATATTTCATAGTCATACCATGCTGCTATGGCAAGCAGTCTCCGAATGGACTTGGCCATTGCTACGGGCGAGTAGGTTTCCTCAAAATCGACCCCAAGTCGTTGAGTGTAACCTTTCGCCACAAGCCTGGCTTTGAAGGTTGTAACCTCCCCATCAGCTCCAAGCTTATGTTTGTAGACTCATTTACACCCTATGGGTTTAACCCCTTTGGGTGGATCTACTAGGGTCCAAACCTTGTTTGTACCCATCGAATCCATCTCGGATTTCATGGCCTCAAGCCACTTGTCTGAATCGATGCCGACATCGCTTCTCCGTACGTCTTCGGATCATTATCCAACTGACCGGTCAGGCCCAGAAATCCATACCTATCAGGTGCATGGGATACTCTGGCCGACCTACGGAGGACTGGAACAATATCAGTGGGAACTTCTGGCTCAGATGTCACTGCCGCCTCTTGGGGTGCCTCACTTGATTCCTCAAGGAGCACCTCATCGCGTCAACTATCCGATGGAAAACCTTTTTCCAAGAACACTGCGTTTCGCGAGACAAAAACCTTTTGCTCGGAGGGATCATAGAAATAATACCCCGCAGTTTCTTTTGGATAGCCGATGAACCTGCATAAACTAGACCTCAAGTCCAGTTTATCTCCCACTAATCTCTTGACATATGCGGGGCAACCCCACACTTTCAAGTATTTGTAGGAGGCAGGCTTGCCATGCCATATCCCAATATGGCGTCTGGGGTACCTTTTTAGATGGCGCCAAGTTCAAAACTTTGGCCGCCGTCTCAAGAGCGTATATCCAGAAGGAAAGGGGTAGTTCGGTAAAACTCATCATGGATCGAACCATGTCCAACAAGGTCCGATTCCTCCTTTCAGACACACCATTAAGCTGCGGTGTTCCAAGAGGGGTCCACTGAGAGAGAATCCCATTCTGTTTTAGATAATCAGTAAATTCACCACTCAAATACTCGCCACCTCGGTCCAACCGAAGGGCTTTGATCTTTTGACCGGTTTGGTTCTCTACTTCAAGTCTGTATTCGTTAAACCTTCCAAAGGCTTCAGACTTGTACCTCATCAGGTAAACATAACCATATCGTGACTGATCATTGATAAAGGTTATGAAGTACGAGTACCCACCTCTAGTCTGAGTATTTAGTGGACCACAGACATCTGTATGGATCAAATCCAACAGACCACTGGCTAGCGTACTTTGTCCAACAAAGGGTTTCTTGGTCATCTTTCCCTTTAGACAGGATTCGCAGGTCGGTAGGTTGTCCAAATCGTCTATTTCTAGACTCTTTGATTCCACCAACCTTCTTATCCTATCTTGAGAGATATGACCTAACCTCGCATGCCATATCTGTGCGTTATTATGATCATCACGTTTTTGTTTGTGTTCTGCAATCATAATCCAATTAGACTGTTGAAGTATGTACAGACCGTTGACCAATGTACCAAGCAAATGAGAAATACCATCTTTGATAATGAAAAAATCAATTTTATTGATGGTAAATTCATATCCCTCCCTAATAAGGACCGGGATGGAAACAATATTTTTAATCATGCTAGGTACGTAGAAACAGTCGTTCAGTACAATCCTAACATGACTACTAATGGCTAACTCTAGTGATCCTACGGCCTCCACAGCAACGGCCTTGCCATCGCCTAGCCTTAGGATCATCTCATCCTTGGTTAGCCTTCTGCTTCTTTGCAGTGCCTGCAAATCATTGCAGATGTGAGCACCACACCCGGTATCCAATACCCATGAAGCAGAATTAGTAATCATATTAACTTCAACCACAAACACACCTTGGTTGGAGAGGAGTTGTGGGCACTCCCTCTTCCAATGCCCTTTCCCTTGGCAATGTATGCAGACATCATTTGCCTTGGACCGCTGAGAACCACGAGCCTTCCCTTTCCCTTTGCTCGGTCCAACCGGAGCAACAGGGACGCCCGGAGCGTGAGCAGGGGCCACACCCGTCTTCCCTTTGCCCTTCTTCCTCTTCCAGCGTCCGGCCCTCTTGCCATTCGCCTTGGAGGTCGAAGTCTCTCCTATCAATACCGTCAGCACCGACTTGTGGGTCGTTGCCTCGTATTGGACCAACATGTTGATCAACTCATGAATAGACTTCTCAAGTCCGTTCATGTTTGTAGTTTACAACAAACGGGTCATAGGATGGAGGAAGCGACTGGAGCATCACGTCAATATACGTGTCATTGTTAAGCCCAGCTTTAAGGTCCTCGAGTTTCTCCACTAGGGAGAGCATCTTGACCCCATGACTCTGTACAAACGCTCCTTCAGCGAGCTTGGTGCCAAAGAATGCTTTTGTGGCGACATATCTAATATGCCTATCCGGAACCGCATAAACCTCGTTCATGCGGAGCATTATGGCGGAGACGTTGTCCAGCCTCTCATACTGCTTCTGGATGTCGTTAGACATCGAAGCCAGTATGATACTGCATACTTTCCGGTTGTCCTCATGCCATTTCTCGAACGTCAAACGTTCTTCAGGCGTGGACCCCTCCGGTAAGTCGCTCGGTGGCGGCTCGTCCAAGACGCAGCCTTGGTTCTCAAAACCGAGGAGAATCCTCAGGTTTCTCAGCCAGTCCGAGTAGTTCGTTCCGTTGAATTTGTTAGTCTCAAGAATCATGGTTAACGGGTTCTTAGACATATCTACATTAATGAAAATGTAAAGCAGAAATTAGCAGATGATGGTAATATTATTGTTCAAGTTGAAGACTTGGTCTTTTTGTCTTTAACCCTCCCACTATTTATACGAAAGTCTGCCACTCTCAAGCGGAGTTTCGGAAAACTATTTCCTAGTGGGCTTGGGATCCACAAGCGTAATCTCCATGCCCCGCTTTTACGATTCACATGAAGAAGACCTTGTGGGAGATATCCAATATCATTCTCATCCAATGAGATGAAAGATTGTGTGGATCGTCCCGGGAAAAGCGCGAATGCGGAAGCGCGGTATAATTAAAAATTAAAACGGAATTTAAACATGCTTTTAAATTAAAAACACGTTTCAAAGGGTGTGCCTTTGAAATTTTCCCGGGCATTCGGTGTATCTCATGAACGTATAACATAAAATAAATCATGGAGGCCATAGGGTTGAAAATTAAAGAGGGACGAAAATTTAAAACGAGACCTACCCGTTGTCGTTTTTCGTCTTCAACGGCTACACGCGTTGTTCCCCGTTTTGCACCAAGATCCCGTCTTTGAGACCCTCTAATTCGTGACACACGATCCACCCACGTATCTTGCACGTCGTGATCATCCATTTCCATCCAACACACATAATTACATGATCCAATCACATAATCATAATATTCCAACAACACATGATTTCCAATCACATCAATCCAAGATGAAAATAAATGAACATGTGCGTAACGTGTGAAAATAAAATATAGATATTAGCAATGTAAAATTTTTCGTTTTAGGAAAACCTTTCCTCATTATTTTAAGTAAAATAACCCCGGGATTCCAAATCCATTTATTTTACTCCTAAAATAATGTCTTTAGGAATTTAGGAAAAATTGAACCCAAAAAAACGAATTTTTCAGAATTAATTCAAAATTAAAACTGAAAATAAATTTAAAAATAAAATTACACTAGGGTTTCAAAACCCTAGCCAAGGAGCCACCGGCCGCCGCCGCCTGCAGCAGTCGGCCGCCGGGCGCGCAGGGCAGCAGGCCCTGCCTGCCGCCTCTGCGCGCGCAGGCACCGCCTTGCCGGGCGCGCGCGCGCAGGCCCCTGCCTGTGTGCGCGCGCGCCTGGCCGGCATCAGTCTGCGCGGCCTGGCGCATCGGCAGGCCGACGCGCGCGCAGGCTCCTTTGCCTGTGTGCGCGCGCTGGCCTGCTGGCCACCGGCCGCGTCCCTGCGTCGCGCGCAGAGCGCGCGCGCAGACGCGCACTGGGCGTGCCTGCCGGGCGCGCGCGCGCGCAGACGCCTCCGTCTGCGTGCGCGCGCGCCTGGCGGCGCGCCTGGTCCCCGTCCGCGCGCGGGCTCCTCCGCCCGCCAGCCTTGCGCGCGCGCGCGCATGGGCGCGCCTGCCGGGCGCGCGCGCGCAGACACCTCTGTCTGCCCGCGCGCGCGCCTGGAGGCATTTCCATGCGCGCACGCCCGCGCGCAGCCAACCCGGCTGCGCGCTGCCCCTGCGCGGCCGGCAGCGCGCGCGCGCAGGCTTCCCATGCCTGCGCGCGTCTGCCCTGCCGGCAGCGCTCGGCTGCGCGCGGCCAGCCTTCCCGGCTGGCCGGCTGTGACGTTTTCTCGTTTTTCAGATTAATTCCCATCCCGATTCCCAAGAAAAACAGAAAATACCAATATTCAGCAATTCACACGAATTAAAAGCAATAAAATAACATGCTTCAAGAATCAAGAAATTCAAGATTTAATTACAACATGCTATTTCACGTTTCATGCTTAAAACGCACATAAACCCTAGGCCTATACACCGAACCGGGCTCTGATACCACTGAAAGATTGTGTGGATCGTCCCGGGAAAAAGCGCGAATGCGGAAGCGCGGTATAATTAAAAATTAAAACGGAATTTAAACATGCTTTTAAATTAAAAACACGTTTCAAAGGGTGTGCCTTTGAAATTTTCCCGGGCATTCGGTGTATCTCATGAACGTATAACATAAAATAAATCATGGAGGCCATAGGGTTGAAAATTAAAGAGGGACGAAAATTTAAAACGAGACCTACCCGTTGTCGTTTTCGTCTTCAACGGCTACACGCGTTGTTCCCCGTTTTGCACCAAGATCCCGTCTTTGAGACCCTCTAATTCGTGACACACGATCCACCCACGTATCTTGCACGTCGTGCTAGCAACGAACAAGTGTATAATTTTGGAGTGGATGAATCAATAACACATTATCAATTAATGGTATTGATTCATCAAGATTCTAATGTTCCAAGAACAAAAGAATCAAGAAAACTATTTTCTTGAGAGAGAGAGAGGGCGGACGAGAGAGATGGGAGAGAGAGAGAAACCGTGTGTGTGTGTTGTGTGTGTGTGTTGGAGTTTCATCATCATGTAAATTGTAGGATGCTAGGGGTTTATATAGAAGAGGAGTTTAATCCTCTTTAAACTCCTCTTTTAAGAACTCTAATTTGATTAGGATTTTGACCTAGTCAAAGTCCTAGTCAAACTAATGTTTTGACCTAGTCAAAACGATCCTAGCCATCCATCTCTCCCATTAATCTCAACCGTTGATTTAATTTAATTTAATGGAAATATTTAAAAACCTATTTAAATATTTCCAAGAGGCTAAAATAAATATAAATATTATTTAAGCCATTAAATAAATCCCTTTGATAAATCCAATTTATCAATTTAATTCCTTCTATCAAATAGAAAGAATTATTTCTCCAAGAAAAATAAAGGTCCCGATTAAATCTAATTTAATCATTCCTTCACTCCAATATTTAATTCCAAATTAAATATTTAATTGTGTGTGGATAGTGTGTGACTCTTTAGGTTCACCATTCAGCTAGACTTGGTCGGATTCCTAGAATCTGTCCGTTACCATGGGTGGCCATCTAGCAACGGTCCATGGCACTAGAGACTAGGTGAAATATTCAGGGATGAACATTTAGGCTCTAACAGTATGCTTGTCCTTCTGTCTTCGGTCTCATCACTTAGTGTCTAGGGCACGGATAACGCAGGTACCCATCTTGGACCTAAGTGTCGGTCTGTCCTCACTAAACGCCGCAAGGGAAACCTTCCCTTCTGTTCAGTCACTGTGGCCACAGTTTTAGGGACAAGACCTAGAGCATACATGAGACTCAACTGTCAAAACCTATTGACAGGAGACAGATCCTTTCTTGGAAAACTACTGTCACTTTGCACACCAGGACTGCACTAGACATGGCTTATGACTACCAAAGAGAATTCTGGCAATCTCTCACCATATCTAAGATACAGTTCTGATGTACAGGTAAACTCAGTAATTCCTCAAGTCAAAGGACTTGACCTGTACCGTTGGAACCGGGAATACTCGTCATACCTTGCAGACCATACTCAAGGTCCTCCGTAAGACGGTTCCCACGAGTCACCTCAGTCAGCTGCGTCCTAGCAGGCTAACCCACTAACACTGCTTAGACGATCCTCGTCACCCGTCGATGAAACACGACAGCAGATGCTTAGTGCAAGTCTCAAATGGAATCCCGGTACCCATTTTCGGGATTCCTTGACTTGGAGATTTCCGGACTGATTCGGGAAGACTGATTTCATGGACCTACCTCCAAGCGTAGTCCCAGTCCCCGAAATCGAATCTCAGTCCGTGGGCTCTGTTTGCGTAGTGAACAGATATGGAAAAATAGGTGCAAGTGAACACAAACAAAGTAATGCCAAATGAAAATTCACTTCTTTATTCATTAATGATTTATCAAAACACTTATAATTGTCTAGACATAGGTTACATATACCCGCCAAAATTGGCTTACATGGTCACCTATTCTAACAATCTCCCACTTGACCTTTAAAGCCAATCACCCATATGCCTAATCCCCATCTTCTCAAGATGTTGCGTATGAGCACTCTGCGACATAGGCTTTGTCAGCGGGTCTGCTGTGTTGTCTGCTGAGTTGACTCGGTCCATCCGAACGTCACCTCTTCCTACCATTTCTCTAAGAAGATGGTAGCGTCTAAGAATGTGTTTGGAACGGTGGTGAGATCTCGGTTCCTTCGCTTGCGCTATTGCACCGTTGTTATCACAGAAGATGACAACGGGCTCGGCGATGCTAGGCACCACACCCAACTCTTGGATGTAGTTTCTCATCTAAACCGCTTCCTTGGCAGCTTCTGAAGCTGCTATGTATTCAGCCTCAGTGGTGGAGTCAGCAGTGGTTGCTTGCTTGGAACTTTTCCAAGCCACTACTCCTCCGTTGAGCTTGAATACATACCCCGATTGAGACTTGGCATCATCGTCATCAGACTGGAAGCTGGCGTCGCTAAAGCCTTCCAGAATTAGTTTTCCATTGCCATAGACTAAGAACATTTCCTTAGTCCTCCTTAGGTACTTAAGGATGCCCTTAACTGCATTCCAATGTGCCTCTCCTGCACAGGACTGATATCTGCTAGTCACGCTCAAAGCGTATGCAATGTCAGGCCTGGTGCAGTGGACCGCATATTGGATGCTACCTACGGCAGAAGCATAGGGGATGACTTTCATCTTTTCAAGTTCCTCATCAGTCTGCGGGGACTGTTTCTTGGACAACTTGATCCCATGCCTCATAGGAAGGAACCCTCGTTTGGAGTTGTCCATTCGATATCTCTTTAGGACTTTCTCCATATACGAGTTTTGGGTGAGCCCTAACATCCTTTTAGATCTGTCCCTGACAATCTGGATGCCTAGGATGTAGGATGCTTCACCCAAGTCCTTCATGGAAAACTTGGTTGACAGCCATGCTTTCGTGTTTCCTAACATTCTGACGTCATTTCCAATGAGCAGAATGTCATCCACGTAAAGCACTAGGAACACTATGGAGCTCCCACTGACCTTCTTGTATACACAAGGGTCGGATTCGTTTTTGATGAAGTCATAACCCCGTATTACCTCATCAAATCGAATGTTCCAACTCCGGGAAGCTTGTTTGAGGCCATAGATGGACTTCTGGAGACGACAGACTTTCTGTTCTTCTCCAGCGACCGTGAAACCCTCCGGCTGATCCATATAGATCTCTTCTTCAACGAAGCCGTTGAGGAAGGCCGTTTTCACGTCCATCTGCCATATTTCATAGTCATACCATGCTGCTATGGCAAGCAGGATCCGAATGGATTTAGCCATGGCTACTGGCGAGTAGGTATCCTCAAAATCGACCCCGGGTCGTTGAGTGTATCCCTTAGCTACAAGCCTAGCCTTGAAGGTAGTGACCTCTCCATCAACGCCGAGTTTGCGCTTGTAGACCCACTTACAGCCCACTGGCTTAACACCTTTCGGTGGATCTACAAGTCTCCAAACTTGGTTCTCGCTCATGGAGTCCATTTCGGTTTTCGTGGCCTCAAGCCATTTCCCAGAGTCGATGTCTGACATCGCTTCCCCGTATGTCTTAGGATCGTTATCCAGAAGATCGGTCGCACCTAGAAATCCATATCTCACTGGAGGTCTGGATTCTCTAGTGGACCTTCGGAGAACGGGAACGTTAGTGGTAACTGTGGGCGCTGACTGTATCGGAGCCGGCGGTTCAGGGGCCGGGGCTGGCCTGCCTTGAGGTTGTCCTTCATGCCTAGCATGTTGGACTTCTCTAGGTAGGTCAGTCCTCCTAGTGTCTATCCTGAATCCTCTAGGTGAGGTTTCCGCGACTGTTTCTGATGACTGAGTTCCATCACTTGATTCCTCAAGGATCAGCTCATCAGGTTGGATATCCTCCGGGAAGCCTTGCTCCAAGAATACTGCATTCCTTGAAACAAATACCTTTTGTTCCAAAGGGTCATAAAAAGTAATAACCCGCAGTTTCTTTAGGGTATCCAACGAACCTGCATAGGCTAGACCTGGATTCTAGCTTATCTCCCACTAACCTCTTGACGTATGCGGGGCTACCCCACACTTTCAAGTAGTTGTAGGATGCAGGCTTGCCGTGCCATATCCCATATGGCGTTTGGGTCACTACACTAGTAGGCGCCAAATTCAATAACTTGGCTGCCGTTTCTAATGCATAACCCCAAAACGATAGGGGCAATTTGGTAAAACTCATCATGGAACGAACCATGTCCAACAGGGTTCGGTTCCTCCTTTCAGAGACGCCATTTAACTGTGGTGTTCCGGGAGGTGTCCATTCTGATATTATACCATGTTCCTTTAGATAATCTAGGAATTCGGCACTAAGGTATTCACCGCCTCGGTCTGACCGTAGGACTTTAATTTTGCAGTTGGTTTGATTCTCCACTTCAAGTCTGAATTCTTTAAACCTCTCAAGAGCTTCAGACTTGTACCTCATCAGGTAAACATAACCATACCGTGAATGATCATCGGTGAAGGTTATGAAGTAGGAGAACCCACCTCGGGCCTGCGTCCTTAGTGGTCCACACACGTCTGTATGGACCAAGTCCAACAGACCTGTGGCAAGCCTGCTTTGTCCTACAAAGGGCTTCTTGGTCATTTTCCCTCTTAGACAAGATTCACAAGTTGGTAGATTACTCAAGTCCCCAACCTCTAGGTTCTTTGAGTCTTACCAACCTTTTCATCCTATCTTGGGATATGTGACCTAGCCTAGCGTGCCACAGACGTGCGTTCCCGTTATTATCTAATTTCCGTTTGTGTTGAGCGTTAAGAACGAAATTCGTTTGTTGCAAGATATAGAGCCCATTATGTAATGTACCAAGTAGATGAGCAATTCCACACCTCATCAAATAAAAGCAATTTTTATTGATTTTAAACTCATAACCATTATTGTCTAACAATGGAATGGAAATGATGTTTTTAATCATACTGGGTACAAAATAAACTTGCTCTAATTCTATGCTAATGGTATCACTAATAACTAAAGTGGCGGATCCTACTGCTTCTGCCGAGATGGCCTTGCCATTTCCGAGCTTCAGGATCATGTCCCTGCTACTTAGTTTTCTGCTTCTTTTCAACACCTGCAGATCATTGCAAATGTGAGCTCCACAGCCGGTATCCAATACCCAAGAGGCAGAATTAGTGACCATGTTAAACCTCAATCACAAATATACCTTGGTTTGAGAAGAGTTTGGGGCACTCTCTCTTCCAATGCCCTTTCTCACGGCAGTTGATACATATGTCATATGCCTTTGACTGTTGCTTGGAGACAACCTTTCCCTTACCTTTGCCTTTCCCCTCTTTGGCAATGGGAACACTCTGAGTGTTCGTAGCTGCTATGACTGCCTTTCCCTTCCCTTTCTTCCTTTTCCAACGTCCGGCGCCCTTGCCTTTCGTCTTGGAAGTAGAAGCACCTCCAAACAATACCGAAGGCGTGGACTTCTTAGTCGTTGCCTCGTATTGCACCAACATATTGATCAACTCATGAATACCCTTCTCAAGTGCATTCATGTTGTAGTTGACAATAAAATTGATCAAAGGAGGGTGGGAGTGATTGAAGGATCACATCTATGTACGTTTCGTTATCGAGACCTGCCTTTAGGTCCTCGAGCTTTTCCACTAGGGTAAGCATTTTAACCCCATGTTCTTGTACAGAGGATCCTTCTGTCATTTTAGTTCCAAAGAACGCCTTGGTCGCGACATACCTAGTATGCCGGTCCGGGACTGCATAGCAATCCTTAAGGCGAGCCATTATGGAAGGGACATCGTTTAGCCTTTCATATTGCTTCTGAATCTCATTGGTCATCGAAGCAAGTATGATACTACGAACCTTCCGGTTATGCTTATGCCAAGTCTCGAACGTCTCACGTTCCTCTGGCGTGGATCCTTCCGGTAAGGTCCTAGGGAGAGGTTCGTCCATGACGTAGCCTTGGTTCTCATAATCCAGGACTATCCTGAGATTGCGCAACCAGTCGTTGTAGTTGGTTCCATTAAATTTGTTTGTCTCAAGAATGGTTGAAAGTGGGTTCTTAGACATTTTAAAATCTACATGTTGAAAAAAACAACGCGCGATCAGCAGAAAGTAAAGACGGTGGTTTGATAAAAAATAATTAAATGCTTGGTCTTTAGTCATTTAATCCTCCCACTATTTATACGAAAAACACGGTACTCTCAAACGTAGTTTTCGGGAAATCCTTTCCTAGTGGGCTTGGGATCCACAGCGATTTTTCCCATACCCCGCTTTTACGATTCGCATGGAAAAGATCCTGTGGGAGGTATTCCATACCATTCTCGTTCCACGAATTCCAAATTATTGCCTCACCCTTTTGCATGATCCCGAGGACTCCAAGCGAATCATGCTAATTAGGCGTTAGACCCGACCCAATCGACCGAGCCATGGACCCACTAGTACCCCCCACGACTCGTGAGACAGGTAGCAGCAGCAGCCCATTTTTCGTTCATGACATAGTGCAGCTTCTTTTAAGTACAATAGCGTGCCACGACTCGTGAGACCACGCTATTGACCTAAAACAGCTTCCTCACTATGCCACGGATTGGAAGGCATGGACAAACTCCTAGAGTTCATGTCCACTTTATCTAGGGTCTAATATTTCAACATTGGTCCAACCAATGTGAGAGTAATAATGAGCGAGATTCTCATACTATATCCATACATTCATCCAAAAATGCATAAATGAAATTCATCCATAGCAGTTATACATGATAAAAATAAAACCCATTCATCCATCACAATAACCACATGCAAAATTAAAGCCTAGCACGCCCCTGTTGGATGATCACAAGCCCGAATCCTATGCGATCCACTGAGCCCGCAGTGGATCTATGGTCAATCTAGGGTTGGTCCTATACTATTACAATAATAGTAACCCAATCATCATTCTGATGGGCCTTGGTCTCTTTTTCTCTTTCTTCACTTCATGGAAAACGCCAAGGGACCTCCGGTCTGGGCTCTCCATGTGGTCCTTCCTTCTTCTCCACCAATTACAAAAAATGGAAACCTCACTCCTAGTCTACTCTCATTACATATAAAAAAAATTAGAAACCCCAGCGAAACCCCGGGGGGAGTACATAAGGAGGGAGGTAGAAAGCCTTATTATTCCAAGGCACTAGAAAGAGAGAAGGAGAAAGCAGTTAAAGAGGCACACAGGCCCAACAGCAAATTAAACCATACATTCGGTCTAGGGCTCGTGATCATCCATTTCCATCCAACACACATAATTACATGATCCAATCACATAATCATAATATTCCAACAACACATGATTTCCAATCACATCAATCCAAGATGAAAATAAATGAACATGTGCGTAACGTGTGAAAATAAAATATAGATATTGGCAATGTAAAATTTTTCGTTTTAGGAAAACCTTTCCTCATTATTTTAAGTAAAATAACCCCGGGATTCCAAATCCATTTATTTTACTCCTAAAATAATGTCTTTAGGAATTTAGGAAAAATTGAACCCAAAAAACGAATTTTTCAGAATTAATTCAAAATTAAAACTGAAAATAAATTTAAAAATAAAATTACACTAGGGTTTCAAAACCCTAGCCAAGGAGCCACCGGCCGCCGCCGCCTGCAGCAGTCGGCCGCCGGGCGCGCAGGGCAGCAGGCCCTGCCTGCCGCCTCTGCGCGCGCAGCACCGCCTTGCCGGGCGCGCGCGCGCAGGCCCCTGCCTGTGTGCGCGCGCGCCTGGCCGGCATCAGTCTGCGCGGCCTGGCGCATCGGCAGGCCGACGCGCGCGCAGGCTCCTTTGCCTGTGCGCGCGCGCTGGCCTGCTGGCCACCGGCCGCGTCCCTGCGTCGCGCGCAGAGCGCGCGCGCAGACGCGCACTGGGCGTGCCTGCCGGGCGCGCGCGCGCAGACGCCTCCGTCTGCGTGCGCGCGCGCCTGGCGGCGCGCCTGGTCCCCGTCCGCGCGCGGGCTCCTCCGCCCGCCAGCCTTGCGCGCGCGCGCGCATGGGCGCGCCTGCCGGGCGCGCGCGCGCAGACACCTCTGTCTGCCCGCGCGCGCGCCTGGAGGCGTTTCCATGCGCGCACGCCCGCGCGCAGCCAACCCGGCTGCGCGCTGCCCCTGCGCGGCCGGCAGCGCGCGCGCGCAGGCTTCCCATGCCTGCGCGCGTCTGCCCTGCCGGCAGCGCTCGGCTGCGCGCGGCCAGCCTTCCCGGCTGGCCGGCTGTGACGTTTTCTCGTTTTTCAGATTAATTCCCATCCCGATTCCCAAGAAAAACAGAAAATACCAATATTCAGCAATTCACACGAATTAAAAGCAATAAAATAACATGCTTCAAGAATCAAGAAATTCAAGATTTAATTACAACATGCTATTTCACGTTTCATGCTTAAAACGCACATAAACCCTAGGCCTATACACCGAACCGGGCTCTGATACCACTGAAAGATTGTGTGGATCGTCCCGGGAAAAGCGCGAATGCGGAAGCGCGGTATAATTAAAAATTAAACGGAATTTAAACATGCTTTTAAATTAAAAACACGTTTCAAAGGGTGTGCCTTTGAAATTTTCCCGGGCATTCGGTGTATCTCATGAACGTATAACATAAAATAAATCATGGAGGCCATAGGGTTGAAAATTAAAGAGGGACGAAAATTTAAAACGAGACCTACCCGTTGTCGTTTTCGTCTTCAACGGCTACACGCGTTGTTCCCCGTTTTGCACCAAGATCCCGTCTTTGAGACCCTCTAATTCGTGACACACGATCCACCCACGTATCTTGCACGTCGTGCTAGCAACGAACAAGTGTATAATTTTGGAGTGGATGAATCAATAACACATTATCAATTAATGTATTGATTCATCAAGATTCTAATGTTCCAAGAACAAAAGAATCAAGAAAACTATTTTCTTGAGAGAGAGAGAGGGCGGACGAGAGAGATGGGAGAGAGAGAGAAACCGTGTGTGTGTGTTGTGTGTGTGTGTTGGAGTTTCATCATCATGTAAATTGTAGGATGCTAGGGGTTTATATAGAAGAGGAGTTTAATCCTCTTTAAACTCCTCTTTTAAGAACTCTAATTTGATTAGGATTTTGACCTAGTCAAAAGTCCTAGTCAAACTAATGTTTTGACCTAGTCAAAACGATCCTAGCCATCCATCTCTCCCATTAATCTCAACCGTTGATTTAATTTAATTTAATGGAAATATTTAAAACCTATTTAAATATTTCCAAGAGGCTAAAATAAAATATAAATATTATTTAAGCCCATTAAATAAATCCCTTTGATAAATCCAATTTATCAATTTAATTCCTTCTATCAAATAGAAAGAATTATTTCTCCAAGAAAAATAAAGGTCCCGATTAAATCTAATTTAATCATTCCTTCACTCCAATATTTAATTCCAAATTAAATATTTAATTGTGTTGTGGATAGTGTGTGACTCTTTAGGTTCACCATTCAGCTAGACTTGGTCGGATTCCTAGAATCCGTCCGTTACCATGGGTGGCCATCTAGCAACGGTCCATGGCACTAGAGACTAGGTGAAATATTCAGGGATGAACATTTAGGCTCTAACAGTATGCTTGTCCTTCTGTCTTCGGTCTCATCACTTAGTGTCTAGGGCACGGATAACGCAGGTACCCATCTTGGACCTAAGTGTCGGTCTGTCCTCACTAAACGCCGCAAGGGAAACCTTCCCTTCTGTTCAGTCACTGTGGCCACAGTTTTAGGGACAAGACCTAGAGCATACATGAGACTCAACTGTCAAAACCTATTGACAGGAGACAGATCCTTTCTTGGAAACTACTGTCACTTTGCACACCAGGACTGCACTAGACATGGCTTATGACTACCAAAGAGAATTCTGGCAATCTCTCACCATATCTAAGATACAGTTCTGATGTACAGGTAAACTCAGTAATTCCTCAAGTCAAAGGACTTGACCTGTACCGTTGGAACCG